>VZSE01001273.1:504001-550723 GCA_013398275.1 Promerops cafer | reverse complement strand
TATATAAAATAGAATATTCTTTTATATACTATAATAAAATTAAGTCCTAAAAATCCTAATTTATGGTGCTTCATACACTACACTTTGATTATTATTTCATCTTCCCGGCAGAGCTCAAGAACATAGCGTAGGCTAACAAAAATGATCACTGGGTTAAGAGCCATGCCCGTATCATAAACTTGTATGAAGATGAGTGCACCCATCTACAGAGATGGGATCTCACTTGTTTTTCAGCCCCTGTGGTTAATCACATTATGAGTTCATTACAGCAGTAGCAACAATCTGCAGTAATTCAACACATTGATTCCTTTTCAAGGTAGGAAGGATTTTTTTTTTTATTATTTCAAGCCTATAGACTTAATTGCTAATGCAAACTGCTTCTTTGCTGTAACTTACTCTCAGCTCATCTTCTTGAAAATGCACATTCATTTTACGAAAGCTATGCCCTAAAAAAAGTATTGTGAAAATTCAGAACATACCTGTAAAATCTGAGTACAGATCTGTCTATGAAAAACAGTATCTCGTATGTGCACTCTCAAAACATACCTTCAGATGGGTCACTGCACATTTAGTTTCCTATTTTGCACATTTAATTAGACAACTGACAAACCTGACTGACAATTTTATTATGTCATGTATTTTCATTGCTTTTTTTCACAAGTTTTTTTTGATAGGGAACCACAGATGGACGTCAAATTTTTTAGATAGTTTTAATCTAATCATTTCAACACATCTTTAATTAAAGGTCATTTGGAATATAAAACTTGTGCTTCTTCTAAATGAATGTAGAAAGAAAAATACTGTTACCTAACTGCTAAAGGTAACAAACTGAAGAATTAAAAACATGCAGTCTTGCTTAAAGACACATTATTAAGCCACCTTGTCATCTGCAAATGTGAAAAAACAGCAAACCTGCTGGAAGCAGTAATGCAGAGACTTTCACCTTGACAGGATCCATTTCAGGTTTTTGTTTGAGTTTTTCTCTAATGAACTAAGTTCTGGTGTTTAGAAGCTGCTTCCCTACCCAAGTCCCTAGCAAATAAGGGCCTAATAATTTCAATCAGACCCAGACCAGAACAAACAACTATGGGAATACAAACTTAGAATACATACATATACATGTGTATTCTGGGTTGGTTTGTTTTTTTTTTTTATTTTGTGGGAGGAGGGGTCAGGGGATTTTTTGCTCTTCTGTAGTGCCCTAGTTTGTGTGTCATTTTAATCTGAGATCTTATTGGTAACTTCTGGGCTATGTAAGGCACTGAATGCTCAGGTAAGCCGCATTGTTTGTACAAGTGAACACCTTTTGACCTTGTAAATCTGATAATCACTGATTGATGTTGAAGGCTGAAGAATATTATTAGGAGGAAGTATTTGCAGCTTTTGAAGACAGAGTGTTCCTTGTAAGGCTGGATTACATGCAAAAAGTGAATATCAAAAACTTTCCACAGTAGAAAAGTGATGTATTATGATACATAGAAAAATAAGCACATGAACATTTCTCTAAAAAGGTGCGATTTCCAAAGGGCTGCTCAGTGCATGCAAGGACAAGTGGATAGCCATGCACTTTTGAAATATAAGAGCAAAATACTCTTTTTTCTTCCTCAGCAATTAACATATCATAGGCCGGATTCACAGCTCATGCAAAAAGCCAAACTCTCTAGATGCAAGTTTCTACAAAGTCAGAATCCATCCCACCTATGGTGGATGAGTAATGTGGAGACAGTAAACACTAAAAAATAAGCATGGAAATGAAAGGCAACCCCTTTCACTACAAAACGCAAAGACTGAAGGAATCTGTGGTAAGTTGGGCCACTAACCAGAGCCAGCTCAGCACGGAAGAGGGCTGCATCAGCTGGCCCCTCCTCCTCAAGTGACTGGGCAGTGTAGAAAAAGCAATCTTCCTTAGCAGAGACATAGCCCTCCTCAGGTGAAAGCTGCAGAAAGAATGAAGCTCTGAGTCGGATGAGTGGCCTGGACACAGCAGGTGCAGAGTGCATTCTGCAAGGGGGGCAGGGGGCTGTTTAGAAAGGTGAATGGATTCCAAATGCAGCAAAGAGATCATTTCAATCACAGTCACAGTATTCAGTGGGTAAAGAGACAATTTTTTTTTCAAGTTTACCTGAATTGATTCAGCTTCACACCTCATTCTGAAACCCCAGATAATGAAAAAGGCCTGTCCAGGTATACCACAGAGCCTACAACTTAACCTATGCTCATTTTCAACTTCTGGTCATACTAAAGATATACTAAAACTGCGATCACAGCTGCCAACAGAGAAAGAGCCTAACAGCAGAGGTATTTATAATCTTGCCAGCCACAGAGCAATCTTGCTTGCAGGCAGGAAGACTTCATCTACTCTCTGTGTTTTACGATTGTATCTGTCAGCCTCCAGAGGAGAAAATGTAATTCTGACTATAAACCAATAACTTTTTCCAACATAATTTGATAGTAGGTGCATTTGTCCAGTACTGCAAAAAAAGCAGGGATTATTTGCAACGTTTAAGTACTTGGCAAGCATAATACATGAAATATTGAAGTGCAAATGCCGTATGTTTACAACTTTTGGGAACAGAAACAAAACCCCCATGCATTTTGTTTTTTAGAGTGGCATCTTCTAGAGTATGAAATTTTTGCTTGCAATTATTATGGAGTCTCTAATAAAAAAAAAAAAATTAATTTAGCAGAGCAAGTTAAAATATACTCTCTTACTATGAAAAGCAAAGTTTCTGGGAACTTAAACAACAGCCATTCCCTCCCACTATCTCCACAAAGATCTACTAAGAATGAAAATTTGATATCTACGTCCACAAGGGTTACAAGATTATCAATTCATGTAAAGCAAAAATGAACCCCTAAAATGGTGCTTGGGCTTACTAATATAGAAAAAGGTATCTCCCTTGTATGTATGAACTAATGCCATTCTACTGATTTGAATTTAACCCATGAGGGATGCTCATTCACTAGCACTCTTACTGCTACACTATTTCAGTGACCATAGGTCTCCTTTAACCTCCTTTTTTGAATTGTTCCAGACTACCTTATAAAACCAAGCCTGAAATAACCAGTTAGATGTATACAAACTGAAGACTACACACTATTACATAAACTAAGTGAGCTGTTTAAATAAAAAGATTGCATAGACGCTTGTGAGGGACTGGAATGTTAATGGTCAATGCTTCAAACATTTGCAGAAGCAGCTGGTGCTTTGCTGACCACTCACAAAGTAACCACTCAGCTGCAGAGGGGGTGCATACCCACTACCTGAGGCTACAAGCTGGGTTTTGAGCCAGATAAGGGAAGAGGCTGGTAAAAAGCAAATCCTTCGAGGTGGGATAGTGCTTTTTATCATGTCCATGTCCTTACACAAGTGGCTCAGATGTGAAAACACCCTCTGGAAACCTACCAGGACACTCACACAAAGCCTGAGACTATTCACGCCTTCTCATGGACTATTATTGGCTCAACTATGCTAACCTGAGAGGAAGCTGTAACATCCTAGGTGTCATAAGCCATCAAAGACAGAAATGCCTCATGATCTACGGTATTACATGAGACAGTGTAAAACTCTCCACCACAGGGGAGGTAGTTGGGCATTCTCATCTAGCCTGAGTGTATATTAACTCATTGAACTTCGTGTTTCATGGGTTTCCCCCATCCCTAGTGGATCAAGACTATGACCAGCACTTTGAAAGGGCACTGAAATTGCAACAATCAAGTCTTGTCACTGGGTCCATGGGTGGTGGCTACACACCTTTCTACCCTTATCCTTTCTTTTTGTTTCTTTTCCCATACACATTTTCTGAAGTGTTATTTTTATGCTTTTATATTGTTGCATGCCTAACCAAAATGCCTACATTTTAAAATTTGCCAAATATTATTCTACCTTAATGTTCTAAAGTTTGCAAGTAAAAATTTTTTATTGAACAAATTTTGAAACTCTTGAAAGTTTTCTTGTTTCTCCTACACACCACCCAGAATAAATTAACCTCCCTGAGCCGAATAACAGGCGTAACAATACTATACCTTGCAAAGCACAGGAAGCAGTAAATTCCACACAAATCAAATAAAAACAACTTTATGTCACCATCTCACATTCAGAGAACAATGTAAAGTGTACAGTGTACAATATTATGCCTGGCAACTTTCAGCCCTGAAAGACTGCTGGTTACACGGTGCTTTGCTGTCTTCTCAGCTGCAAGACAGGTGTGCTAGGTTCTGCAATCACTACACCTGTCACACACGACCCAGGCCACTGCAACATGCAAGGCAATAATTGGGCCACCCAGCTGTACCTCAAAACACACAAATGTACAGGGAAGTCAGGATCAGCATGTACCAGCTTCAATGATATGAAAAGTACACACTGAATTCCCAAATTCTTACAGGCAATGGTTTGGCAACTCCTATTTTAACCGTTCCTGTTGGGGCTCCTTTCAGTGCTTGCACAGCTTCCTCCAGGCTGCCATTTTCCAAGTTGATATCGTTGACAAACATAAGCCGATCTCCAGGAAGAAGTCTGCCATCTTGCTCAGCCACACCCCCAGGAACTAATGAGCGAATCACAATTACAGTGTTTGCTGGATCAACAGGATCCTAATAAAAAAAGGGACGAAAAAGATTTTTTTTTTATTCTTTTATATCTTCAGAGGAGAATTTTTATTCATAAGCTTTTATTAACTAGAGTTGTGTTATTAAGAAGTGTTGCTCTCCTCTAGATGAACCAAAGAGTAGGAGCAAACCATCCTGACTGTGCTGTCCATACATTTAGACCTCCACTAATTTTTAGTTCTTAAATGTGAAAATTATTACTCCTTTCTAGGTGATGTTCTATCATGTATCTCCAATATAAAATACTACTAAATTGCACAGTGTTGTCCATACGCATCAGAAATTCATATACTTCCTACTGCAACAACGGTGTTGACAACTCTATCCTCCCTTACGCTCAGAGATTTGAGGACAGAGGTGGGCAATGTAGAGTGGGGCAAATGTAACGCATGCACTCTAGGGGAATAAATTATTTATTTTCAATAACTTCATGATCTTGCTCAACTGAGAAAGTAGTTTTCAAGTAGCAAGGTCTGGTGCATGCCTAATTAAATACTTAGATGATAGTGGAACATTCCAATATAGGACTCTAATCAACAAGACAAAACAAAGTGATGTTTGCTTTTAAGAAAGAAAACTGCTTTTAAGTGACCATTCTCCAGTACACTGATTTTTATAAAAAAAGCTAGCATCAGATACTAGTAACAGGAACATACAATTCTGCTATAACAATTATCACACCTGCAAAATATTTGTGTGATTCTTACAGAACTACATTCACAAGGAACATCATGTTAATACTTCCAACACGCAGTGCATGAACAGAAAAAAACCCCAAAAGTGTAATTATGTAACAGCTTTACTGATAGCAAAAGTAGAGAAAAGCAAACATCTACAAACCAGCATGTAGCTGTAACAAGCTTTCATGTCAAGATGTACATCTGAAAGGATGGACACCATCAAAGCAACATGAAAAAGCAATAGGAATAGGGAGACTGCTGAAAGCTGGTATGGGAGAGAAGTGTTGATGGGGGGAGGAAGAGAGGGACAGAGGGAGCGAAGGAAGGAAGGAAGGAAGGACATCAGGAAGACCCGTAACACTTGATGACAGTAAAAAGAATGCCATGGAGCAATAAAACACTTCCCAAGTCAAAATATAACTACCAGTGCTGCCAATACTGCTTGAGCATTGACATCTTCCTCACTATTTTAACAACAAATACTTATACTGTCACTTTAGATGGCACTGAATGACACATTTTTTGCAAAAAAAAAAAAGGAACAAGCCTCTCTAGTCTATGTGATAGTCTTCCTTGGGGTTAGAAATTATGTAGATCTTTCTACAGGCCTGCCACTGTATAAAACATGAGGAAGGTATTAGCACGAACATAATTCTCCTGAAGTTTAGTCACTGTTCATTGAAAATGAATGGAGAATTTGATGGAAACAGCAAAATGCAAATATAAATCTCCCTGTAAATTTACTGTTCAAAGTCTCATAAGAAAGCAAAACTTCGATGACCGAGTGAAGTTTTTTTACTGCATACTCTGAGCATGCAGTAAAAAAAAGAGGGAACATATGACAATACACAAATATTATAACATCAAAAAAAGATAAGTTTCAGAAAGCTGACTAAAGCTGGAAGACTAACGCATATTTGAAAAATATATTAACCAACTTAAGGCACTTCCCACAAGCATTTAGTACTATTATCCATTAACAAAATTGAGTCACTAACCACATGTGCACCCACCATTTGTGTTAACGCTCAGAAGAGGCTGAAGCAAAAATATGTTCTACTGTGTGTTGACATGGACTTCAAACACTCAGGCTCATCTGTGATGTCTCACTGGAGAGTATCATGAGCAACACTTTAAAGAGTAGTCAGTGCTTCGTAAAAGACACTTGACTACGCCTTTATCCTTCACATTATTACACTACACTGCTCTTCACCTTATCAGTGTGCAAATGCAAAATCTAAGCCAATTGTAAGGAGTGTCCTGGGGCCATAATTTCCACCTGGAAGTTATCTCCAGATGTAAGTGCATATACTCCTGTAGACAAGAACCAGGAGAAACCTGGAAAGAGACCTGATCCCCACAGCACCACAAAAGAGCTCAGCAAAAGCCTACATTGACCTCAGGGAGACATTACTTGACGTTCAATTAAAAATTATCCACTGTAAAACCGGGAACAGGAGGAATATTTGTTCTGGCATCCTAACCAAGTGAAGGCAAGAGACAGGCACTGAGCTGTTCACTGGGACATGCCAAGAAACATAGTTTAGATATCCAGGAATTCTGAAGTCAAACACAAAATGAACGGGGATGTTTAAGCATGTCCCTGACAGACAGCAGCTAAGCAAGGGATTTCAGAATTACAGTTCTGGATTTTAGTAAATCCTGCTTTAAGCATTTAAGTCCTTTATTGGATCTTGCCCTAAACACCTCACTGCAGGTGCAAAATACATGGCTAAATGCCTAAATATGCTGGCTACATCATTCATTGTCCCTGGGTCACTAGAAGACAGCTTTCTGAAAACCCTAATATATAATGGATTATCTGTTTTTCTGAATCAGCATTACCATCATCATTAGAACCTGTAGTCTTAATACAATGAGAAGAATATGTAATATAATTACTAGAATGCTTACCAGCTGTGATTAGTTCTACTCTATTGCTTGGTTTCAATTAAATGTTTACCCTTAAAATATATAGAACATACTACAAGATCCAAACAATACGAAGTATTTTCTCCTCCATCCGAAGAAGTGCAGAAATTACCTGATAGTCCAAGATGCTAAACCCAAGACCCATACTCCCTTTCTCCAGCTCAATGTGCTGTACTTCTGTTTCCCACATTGCCAGAGATGAGCTCTGCACCTCTTCCATACTCTGACCCTCATCAGCTGTTTCCAAAGTTGCTCCCTCTGTGTCTGAGGAGCCAATGAATCCAAGTTCTATGTGACCCTGAGAAAAACAGTAAATGTTCACCAATAAAATGTAAACATTTGAGAATCTTTGGAGACAAAACCCTGCTTACAAAAAACAAGATAAAACCTAAGTGATATATCTCTAAACACAGAAGAAGTGCAAGCACTCAGGAGATTTAACAAACACTGATAAACCTAGCACAAAATTCAAATATTCTTTATAGCTAAGCCGTAAGTATACTAAACTACACACTAGAAAAATATTTACAAAATGGAATTTCTGTCAAATGAAAATCTTCAAAAAACTTTATTGGTATATGCATTCAAATATACAGGAAATACATGTTATTAAATGTATGTCTAAAATATGCCCTCATTAAACATAATCATACTGACAGTAGCCAGAATATTTAATAAAAGTAAAAAAAACCAGATATGTACATACACAGAATGTTCTTCAGTCTGTTCTTCCCTCGGTTTTATAGAGAAGTTTTATAGAAACTATAAGGTGAATTTGGTGCCTTGCTCAGAACTCAGAATTAACTGTTTCTCTTTCCATACAAATGCTATTGCTTTGTATACAATACCCTACGCCATTCATGTTTAGTTCATGTTTAGGCTGCCCAGAGCTGTGCATTTACAAGTGACAGAAATGTCAGTCAAGGAATGCAAACACAGTTATGCGCAATGCAAACCCAGAAAGCAAAGTTCAAAACTAGATTAAATTCAGATTCTAAAGAAGCCCCAGTTCAACTTGCTATACTCCTATATCTCACCTACAGAACAAGTACAGTACTTAGAGAGATAGCCCCACATCCTAGAATATTTTTGCCTATGACCAGCCAGGATTCCTATTTTCTGGTGGCCTAAAACATAGCCGATAAACATTATTTGCTGTTTCCTATTTGTCTGGCTTCAGTTCCAAAAATATTAAAATATATTTCTAATCATGTAGAAGAACTTTATCTGCTTTTTTTTTCTTTTCTCAAGGAAACTGTCATTTTCAGTGATTGTTTAAAGACAAAATACCTTTTCTGTGAGCTGAACCTCAGATAGGCTTAGACTGTCTAGTATTTCTGGTTGAGTGACAGGTGGAGCTACTGGACGACAGCACACCATTGTCACCTTAATAGGCAGCTCTTTCAAGATACTGACCACATCCTTGTGGTTTTCTCCAAGTAGAGAGATCTCATTCACCTCAATAAATAAAGAATACACAGTGGTTAGAACTACAGAGTATTTCTAAGCACAATAACAAAAACGAAAAAAAAAAAAAAAACCCAAGCAAACCCCAACTCACTAATAACCTCATTAAAATAAAAGTAAAATAAAAGCAACAAAAAAAACCCATGCTAAATAAACACTTTCAACCCTTAATTTATACTCAATTCGGTGCTCAGGATCAAGGTACGTATTGAACTGTATGTATAGTCTTTTGAATTGCATGGCATCAACCTACAAACACCACACACATTGTAGCTTCATGTTTCTTGCATTCATGTAAACCAAATCCACATCTTAATTCTAAGAAAATAATTCAGAAAAGTAAATAGATGTTTATTCCCTTCACTGAGTTGGAATAATCCTACTCAATCTTAATGCTTTTGCTACATATTCTTTTTTTGTGACTGTCTTGGTTTCGGCTGGGATAGAGTTGACTTATTCTCAGTAGCTGTGCAGTGCTGTGTTTTGGATTCAGTATGAGAATAACTTTGGTAACACACCAGTTGCTGCTAAGTTGAATCGAGGACTTTTTGGTGTCTCATGCTCTGCCAGTGAGGAGGTGAGAAAAAGAGCTATGAGGGAACACAGCTGGGATAAGTGACCCAAATTGGCCAAAGGGATATTCCACAGCCTAGAGTATCATGCCCCCAGTATATATCTGGGGAGTTAACTGGAAGGTGTGCTGATCAGTGCTTGGGGACAGGGTCTGGCATTGGTCAGCAGGTGGTGAACACTTGCATTGTGCATCACTTAAGGACTTTTTCCCTTTTTACTATGATTATTATTATAGTTTACTTTGTTTCAATTATTAAACTGCCATTATCTCAACTTATAAGGTGCTACTTTTGATTCTCCTCCTCACCCCACCAGGCTGGGGGTGAGTGGGGCGGGTAAGCAAGTGGCTGCATGGTGCTTACTTGCCAGCTGAGCTTAGACCATGACAGAAACCTTGGACTATATAAAAAAATCAGCTACCAGTTGAGAAATGTATGTAAGCATATGTACTCACATAAATATATGTAAGTACATATGAAGTGACTACTGAACCACTTAACTGGCATGCTGTTAGACATCACTCCCATGGTCATAACCTATGAGAAGAAACTTACTGCTCAGAAACCTTACTGAATGCAGACTAAGACAAAGTAGTACTTTATCTTACTTCCAGCAGTTCATCTCCACTGAACAGCTTGCCACTTCGTCCAACTGGCCCTTCAGGTAAGATAGATCTGATGAAATGATGACCTACTGTAGCTTCAAGGCTTATCCCTAACCCACTGCTTTCACTAAATTTGTTAACCACAGCCACCTAAAATAAGATGAAGAAATGGTTACATTTATCATATTTACAGACAGATCTGTTACTTTCCATTTCAATTTATATGCAATGAGGTCAACATTCCAGCAGTGAAAAACCAGGAGTACCATCATGTGTAATGGGGACAGTCAGGTAAAAACTGACTCCTTGATCACACACCACTTTGCAACAGACAAGTGGGAACTGCTTATGACAACAATGTATCCAGTAATACATACTTCTGCAGACACTACATCTGTGACATGCGATTTTGCAGTATTCCTAAACTGAGATACTACTTTTCTTCTGTATCTACAGTATATGTTCTATGCATCATTTACATCATTATGTGAAATCATTTATTCAGTATGCAGAATGAGAATGAAGTTTCAAGTTCTAGCTAATGAAGGGAGCTTTGAAGTTCATATTAAATACAATTTTTCCTCTAATACACATTTATCCTCCTGAAGCTAGAAAATCAGTGAAACAATAGTCCTGGGCACAGTAACCTAACAAGTCTGCTATGGTTTTGATAAAATACAGAAAAATACATATCCACATTCAAAGTCTATAATTAAAATAATTTCAACATACTAAGTAGCATATGTGTAACTTTCATACATGAAAGAACAAATACAATACAAACATATCTCTATCCATGTGTTGTCAACATAATAGATGCACAGATGAAAGAGATGCACATTTAATAATAGTAAACAAAATTTACCTACCACTATTTCATAATTTGAACCCATAATCCTCTGCCATTTTATCTTCGCAGCTGCTTCTTCTGTACTAGTTAGCTGGAAATCTAAAATTTATATTTAACATTACTGTGACAAAGAATTAAAAAACCTAGTCAACTCCTATAACTGATAAAGTATATGGAACACGCCCAATGACACAATCATTCCCATGCTGACAGAACTCTCCTAAGTATGACTAAAAACTTGGCATGTTTAGTCTCACCAAACTTGGGTTTACCAGAGCAAAAACTCAAAAAGCATATTAAGATTCCAACCACGGAAAACTAACTGCATATTTTGAAAGACATGAAGTTTAGTCAAATAGTTTGGTATATGTGGCTGGGAAGAAAGGATATATACTAGCCTCAGAGTTGAGACAATTTTTTGCAATTTTTCAAGATAATAGGCACAAAGGAAATGAAAATGTTGCATTCAAGCCCTATGTTAAATCATGTTAAATGTGGGCTGATCAGACTGATTCAGAGGGATGGCTAAAATACTTAAAAATGCACTGATCCTTTTGGACAGACCCTGTATTTTCCAGAAAATGTCCAAAAAATACAATTGGGAGACTTTTTTTTATTTTTAAAACCATGAGCACAATTGTGAAAGACTTTTCTGAAACTCTAAGCCATAGAGGTCAGTAACAGAATGCAGGAAGTCCAAGCTCTTGGGTTTTTTTTAAATTTTAATAGCTAAAGAACAGCAACGAACTTGGAAAGGGAGGAAGAGGGAGAAGTATAGTGATACAGTGACAGGCCAGGTAGCCTGTGGCAAATCTTAGTTTGATTGAAATTTTATTTGCAGGTTTGAAAAACAGAGAAATGCTTTCTTCCTTCTCATTTTCCCCTCATTCACATTGTCTAGGCTCTATGGCAGAAACCAATAAAAAGCAGTATTTAGATACAACAGCCAGCAAACACAGCAGGTTTAACAGGATCCTACGTATTCAAGGTCCATGGTCTGGGCTGTGTCTACAGTAAGTATCAAAATAAACTCTTCAGATCTGAATGCTCATCACAGGCAAAGACAAGAATCTTCATTACAAAGCTCTCAAATTCCACTGATTTTAGTAGGAATAGAAAATGACTAAGAGCCTCAGACTGTTTTTAAGTCTAGTCAATGCTCAGAGACATTACTAAGTATAAAGTGAGACATTGCATGGCATTCAAAGAGGACAATACTTTCCCCAAAGCCAAGACACATCAGTATCTGAACAAAAGACATTAAAAAGAAATTCCTTCAGCTATCCAAGAAAATCAGAAAGCATGAGTTATGAAAAGATACATATTGCAGAACTTTTCAGCTCCCCATTTTACCCTGGAAGCCCAAAAATGTTACACATCAAGCTGACACATCAAGTTATGTCTGAATCTGAAAAGCATATCATCACACAGGACTTCTGAAATGCCGAACAGTGTTCTAGGAGATCAAGCAGGAAAAAAATACCCACTAGAAAACGGAATTTTGACAAAGAGTGTGGGAAAATTTGGAGAATATCAGTGAACCGAATTGACTGAATTTCAGACATTATCAGAGATACTAAATGAAATAAATGTAAGCTCAAGAATCTGTGAAAAGAAAATTTATCAGAAGATGTAGAAGTCCTGGAGCTATAGCTGGGCAGCCACAGACAACTGGAAAGATAACGTGGAATAGGAAGGAAATTTTTTTTTCTAGACTAGACTAAAAAGAGTAGATATGCAAAACTAGAAAGGAGAGGGTTGAGCAAGCAGCCAAAGCAGATTGCTTCATCTGATATCTTCAGCATATAATTATTTTCAGACACATACAGTAGTCCTGTTCCTACAACACTTACGATTAAGAGTACATGATTAAATGTATGACCACTTTGACTTTCTATTTCTACCTCAGCTACAGAGTTCACAGAAGATGGAAAGACCCACAAAACATCTGATCTTTGTGTAACCACACAGAAGTGCATTTTCACAGAATAAAATATTAAACCTTGAGAACCTGTTTCCTGTTGTTTCATGTCATCTCCAATATTTACCACACTGGCACTGCATGGCAGTGATGGGGATCCCTGTTCTGTTTCATGGTTATCTGAAAAAAAAAGACATTTTTTCAGCTATTTAGCTATTTTATATGTCATAATACTCATCAAGCTCACAGGTATGCTCTGGGGCATCAACTCTCTTCTTCACTGGACTTCAGAGTACCCATTATTTGGCAAATGGAATCTGGCATGTGTGGCCCAGAAGAAACATCACATTTCAAAGACACTGTCTTCTGTTAATGCTTTGCCTTCTCCAGTGAGGTCAATGAAAAAGACTGAACAAAAAACCCAACACAACTATCAATACCTGCATTTCCATGACTGAATAAAAATACATCTAAAAGTAACATTCTTTAGCATTCTTGTATTAATTTCTTTTTTTTTATTTCCTGTGTGCAATTTATACAGCTGATGCTGAAAACAAAAATGCTTCAGCCCTGGAGATCTGCACACCTGGCACACTTTTCATACGTAGAAAACCTCTCCTACCACCAAGTTCTGTTATGTATGTTGCTGCCTGTCAGACATCTTGAACAATGGTTGGCTGGAGAAACAGCATTCCGAACACTTGGTGTATACCTCTTGTTAAAGGTAACATGCTACTGGCTCTTTGGAAATCTTGTGCGAGATGGGCATTAGGCCTCCGTTGATTACTTGTGACATACTTTCACTGACATCAAACTATAACACAAGCAGCTGTTTTGCACTTCCAGCCCCTGTGCAGACACCTTGCAATTCAAACACACTGACTTTCAAGATGTGGCACATATACTTAAAAATGTGCAGAATATAAAGCTGCATAAGATAAAGCTGCATTAATCTCATGTCATCAGCAGCAAAATTACTACTGGTCTTTGGCTTCTGAACATTTTACACACACATCATCAATACCCTATCAGCCCCTAAATACAGGCTATTCCTCTCATGTCTGTACCTTGTAACAACCAAGAGTAAAAGGGGATGAGATTGATTGTGCTCATCAAGGAGGGTCTTTCTTTGATTGCTTTTGAATGTAGCTCTCACTCTTGAGCATGAATAAAACATTTGCTGCCTTCTTACCATCCAAAGATTTGCAAGATGAAAGTCCTGAAGCAATTCAGCCAGAAGTGCAATGCAGGAAAGAACTTTCAATGCTCACTTTGAGAATGTAGCAAATAATACCACTGTGTCTAAAAGAATAATCAAACCATTGTAGACAAAACTCCACCCTCATGTACAGCAGCTCTGCCATCTGTAATAGTTACCCAGAATGAATCTGGACCATTCAATTTATAGTTTGCAATTCAGAAGAAAAATGTTTCAAGCCAACTTAACAGCAAAGTCAGTTTTAATTACCTTTGGCTGTGGTATTATCCATTGTTTGGAACAGTAAGTCCTTTTCAACAGAAGCACTGAAGTCCTCCTGGGGTGGAATACGATTTTCCTGCTTAAGACCTCTTCTGATCAAAGTGAGCCGAACCGTTTGTCCTGTGTGCCGCAAAACGTCAACTGCTTGCTGGTTAGTAAAACCCTGAAGATTTGTTCCATCCACCTGCAGAATTAAGCAGCTTTTCAGTTCACCCACAGACATAAAGTTCAGGGCAAAACAATGAAGTGAGCTCTCAGCATCTGTTAGCCTAAGCAAAAAGCAAGTGGAGGGGCAAGAACAAAAGCTGTACAACTTTATGTAATTGGATATGCTAAGCACTGCCACTGGAGTACCCCAGAGCTAGGTGACAACCAGCACCACAGCAAAAGGGAGGGGCGCCCACCATGGTGCGGCCAGGCAGATCTGCTCTGCAAGGTGGGAGAGGATACAGCATGTGCTGTGCAGGGCACATTGTACAGCCTGTCGCTCAGCCACATCAGCCATCCCTGCCTCTGAGGAGAAAATACTGGGTGAATAAACCAATGCAGCCATGGCTATAAGTTCTGGACAGAAAAGAGTAAGGAGAGACACATCGAACCACTGTGGTAGAAAGACCTACAGAGTGCAGTCATTCTGAGGTCAAGTAAACTTAGATATAGAGAAGTCTACTAATGAACACCATGAAGTCGAATTTCCAAACAGAACACTGCGCAAAAAAACAGATGTTATCGCTGGTTCATAATTTTAAGAGTTTAAGGAATTAAATTTTGGTCTCCTCTATTTGAAATTATTTGATTATCTCATTAACTCCATTTTTCTCTGAAATTCTAAACTTTGGCATTTTTCAATTCTATTCCATTATCCCTACCTAGCACCCACCACATTTTATTCTTCTTCTCCCTGCAAACTCTGATAATATCCTATTATCTCTACATCTACCCCACAGTGCCTTAAATCTCTCAAATACTTCTTAAAATACTATGTGTCGCTGTTGTCCACTAACAGAAACACAAAGAGTCCAGTCTCAGAAGATGAGAAGAATAAACTAAAAATTATTTTAC
Organism: Promerops cafer; assembly: GCA_013398275.1. Taxonomy (NCBI): domain Eukaryota; kingdom Metazoa; phylum Chordata; class Aves; order Passeriformes; family Nectariniidae; genus Promerops; species Promerops cafer. The sequence continues at coordinate 535,543 of VZSE01001273.1, read as the reverse complement.
TCTAATTCCACAACCTTTTATAAGGTGTTTCGCTACAGGCTTAACATAATTGGTGAATAGAACCGACACCTCTCTAGCATGATTGGCTTAGACAGGAAAACAATATGTGCTATGTTTAGAATAACAGACTAGAAGTGAAGAATCAAACAACACCTGTTATTTTGAGAAAGAACGTTGTTTATACAATTCTCTGGGGAAGTGAGAAGCTTCTCTTGGGAAAGTTAGAAGCTTCCCTTGGGAAAGTTAGCAGACCCGCTGCGAGAATCTCTCACAAACACAAACTGTCGTCCTGACAACTATGCTCTTTGACTCCTGTATTTGTTTCTGCCTATCTACACAAAACACATATTTCATTATTTTAATTCCTACTAAATGAAGAATGAATCCCCTGGATCCTTAGTCATTTGTGGTCCTTCTCTGAAATTCTTCTAAATTTAAAGTAATTAAAAATCAGGTAAGACTATTTAATTTCTCCTCCACACTTAAACAAACCATATCTAAAAAATATTTTTTATTCTTCTGTGTCTGAAATCACTCAAATAATTTTCTCCTTCTGCATCTGCAGTAGGAGAAGAAAACAAACTTTGGAATAATCCATTTTAGCCATGTGTACTCAGCATGTAAATCATTACAAAAAAGATATATACTTCCACAAACAAACATGCAGGCACTTCTGGAGACAGACCATAACCTGTTCTTAGTGCTGTCTTCACACAAATGCAAGGACAGATCTATGAGAGCCACAGAAATGCACTCCCTGCATTCGGGACCCGATTTCCACTACAGAATCAACAGTTCATGGATGAAAATATGTTCTTCTTTCTCTGAACACCCAAAACTTTTTGACACACTTTTTAAAATCATTTTGAAAACAGTTGCCCAATTTGAATCAAACTTTGAAATGTCACACTTACTAACCTCCTACTGATACAGAAGATACATAATGATACATTCTCACATACAATACAGATTCTCTTTAAGAAATACGAGTTACATGCAGATTATTAGCATAATCAGAAAACATGTGATGAGATACTCTGACAGAAAAGGACTCAGAACTGCAACATTGATCCTAAGTATTTTTAAAAAGTACTACATGAGCATTTCTTTGCAACATAAAGAAGCAGAATTTTGTAGACATGCAATCTCACTTTGTCCTTTACTTACAACTATAATTTGATCTCCCACATGGATTCTGCCATCGTGTTCAACAGCACTGCCTTTTGTAATGCTTTTCACAAAGATACCAGAAGGTTCTGGGATGAAAAAACAGGTAAAATTAAGTTAACTAATTTATTAAGAAACAATTTAAATAATGCAACTAAAGGCGCCAATCAAAAAAGGGAAAAAAACCCTAAAAAACACAATCCCCAAGTTAGTTAATAAAAGAATTATAAAGAAAGCAATGATTTAAAAAGCCGTATATATTATTATCGTCTTAAAGAATAAGCCAGATTAATGTCTGTTTGCATTGGATCAAATTTCATTCAAAACCTTACAATACCAAATACACAATTCCTGATGCAAAACAAGAAATATTCTAACTTTAACCTAAATGTTGAAACCAACATAGACAAAAAACATATCTTTGACTTTTGCCAGATTTGGACAGAAAATTCAACTTGAGTACACTAATCCTGATTAGAAATTTCTGAATTTTCTATATACTTAATAACAGCTTAAGAAAATCTATGTTTCAATTGCCAAATTGAGAAAATTATAAACCAACAGGAATACAACTTACCTTTGAACCAGTTTTTAACTGCAGTTATCACTATTTGACAAAAAGGTCACAAAGTTTTAAAAACCCCAACAAAACAACAAAATTAAACAAAAAAATGCCCATCAAAACAGAAACATTTTAGTTACTAGCAAGTTACTACTTCTGAATCAGATGGAAAGTAATATATAGAAAACACCTACAGAAGGGATATTTTACTAAAAGAAAACACAAGATTTCAGGAATTTCTGGAAAAACACACTTGCTTTGAAACAACTTCAACAGCTCAATAAAGTGAAAATACATGGAGTTCCTACATGCACATTTTGCACAGCTTACATGAAATTAGGAAAAATAACAGCATAAACTGGCATGAAATCACTCCAATGGTCTCAGGCCTGTAACACTGGTATCAGAAATCTTAACAGCATCTACTTTCTCTCAACAAATGTTCTCACTCTGTTAAATGAATGCTTGATGTGAAGATAATCAACTACAAAATGTATTTTAAAAGCTGTCGCAGCCTTTGCATACCTCAAGCTAACTTTTTACTGGCCCTCAATATGTCAAAAGTTATAAGGAAGGAGGGTTAATGACTCAGTTCAGCTTAGGAAAAATAAGATTACATATATATTCAAGTCACTTCACTGACAACAAGTCTCTCTTTTTCTGTTGGGGCTTTTTTATTCTTTTTGCAGGGGGTGTTTGGGGTTTTTTAAGTAATTGTTTGCCCAGGCTTTGTGCATAATTACATGGCTGATCCTCCTAACTTCCAAGCATTCTTATATCCTGTAGCAGCTGTAAGATAACATGACAAGTTATTTGTCATTCACAAAAAATTCAGAAATGCTATTTGTTGTCCAGTAGTTTTACTGCTGCTTCTCTGACAGCAAAGTTATTCTGCAACTGTTACGTCACAAAATTGAGTTACCTAACTAGTTCCTGATACAAGAATATTCTCTAACATAGTTACATGCAGCACAGTAATTTCAAACTGAAGACCAGAGATACCCAAACACTAAATCAGTTAAAATATGCTCTCAGATCTATATATGCTCTACATATTAATTTGCCTTTTGACATTCAACTGGAATCTGCTAAAGAGTGGACTTGCACAAACTGTGACTGTCTGGTCCTGTGGAAGTCCAGTTTTTTCTGAGCCAAAAAAATTACAGCTATAAACTGCCAAAAATAAGGCATGTACCTATCCATACATTTTTCGAGCAATATACACATGGATACAAGTCAAACCAACAGCTCTTTGAGAAGCTTTATGACACATTCAAAAGACATCCCTTCCTAGCAATACTGAATTTGCCAAATTTCCGCTAAGGAGTCCTAACAGAGTTCTGGATTACTTTTGTGAAAAATGTAGTGGAAATTACAAAGTAAAAAGAAGCAACAGTCCATGAACATTTCTGCATTTATTTATTTAAATAAACTTATTTACTGTCTCCTATAGCCCCAAGGTGAAGAAACATTTATTACATCCAGAAGTCATTAAAGAATTGGTGATGTGCTAGTAGCATTATATACATCGGTTAAAAATTAGTAACAATCTCTTAAAACTACTCAGAATGCTACTGTGTTGCCTTGTAAGAAAGCTACTTCTAAAAAAAAGGCCTCAATCTCTTTTACCATTGTTTTTCAAAAATATGTAAGCACAAGTTTAGCCAAAAGTGAAGATAAAAACTGATTTCAAAAGAGTGAGGTGGGATTTTATAATAATATCGATTGTTTTTATTCTGAACATGTTTTTTACAAAAGGAAAACAAATATTTTTCCTTTTCAAATTTCAAATAGATTTTAGATGGTTAAGGGTTCTTTTAAGAGAAGCTGTACCAAAATTAAGTCTTTGACACACATATACCATAGTATGCAATAGACTGCATAATAAAGTGCAGGAATCAACAAATACCTGATGTCTTGTCTCCAATGTAACCAGCAATAGTTATTCCTAAACCCTGGTTGTTTTTAGTGAGTTCAACATTGAATTTCTCCCCATCTTCACAGCTATCAACAGACGCACTGTCCTAAAAAGAAAAGGAGGATTAGAAAGGAAGCTCTTTTTCTTTAAGATTCACCACATACTTTAATGTCAGTAACATATAAAATTAGATAGAAACACAAAAAAGGAAGTATAAAATTTGCTTCTGCTCTCATTTGCTGTTCATCAGAGAAGCAAGAAATAGTTAACATTCTTCATGGTAAAGCAACGCAGGGCAGGTCATATCCTCCTCACCCCACTGCTCTGGATATTACCTTTAACCTATCAAATCATTATTTAATGACTAAAATTACTGGTAAGATTTCTACAAATCGATCAATTGATTTTCTGAACAGTAAGTTACATATATGTGTATATGAATATGTAGCTTGCTGCCTTTCTGGGACCTCCTCAGAACTAGCTTTAGACTGCTGTGTTATTAAAAAGAAGAAAAAAAAACCTAAACTGTATTTTTTATTCTGTTTGTCTAAATTTCTGTTCATTAACTACAGGTATTTTTTTAAAACTTGCAAGTTTAAAATATGCTAAAAGCTATCACTAGTCAGGCAATTACATTTCTTGCTTTCGAAAGGCTTAAAATTTTTGTTTTAGCACACAGCAATTATACTTCCAGCTAGCTAAATAATTACAATCTTCAATAACACCTGCTATAACTCTCTGAATTCCAATAACAATGGATTTTGGGGCTATTTAATTACTTGTTGTTAATGAAAGTGGAATACGTATTAAAATCCTATTTTAACAACAGGGGGTTTGTATTAGAAGTTCTTATTCTGTGCCTTCTGCATGCCAAATAGCAGCTAATTTGTTTAAGTGCCAATATGGCAACCAGGCAGATACTAACTAAAGCCAGTTTGACTAGGTAAGCATGCGCCAAAAAAGACTTGAGGAGAGCTATGATGCTACTTGCCAAAAGACAACCTGACTTGAGCTTTTTATCTAAGCAACTCCACCAGAAACCAAGCTGAACACAAGAAAAATATATTTGTAATGCTGTCTCCGTTTGGGAGGAAGTGAGTTTTTTTTGGGAAGTTTTAGTTAAACCAATCAGTGGTCAGATTCGAATATTGACACCTGGTGTGACCACTGAAGACGTGAGTCACCTCTGCAGACACACGGGGTTAAAAGCAGAGATTTCCCAGAGTTCGCTCTCTTTCGCCCGTGGTAGCCCAGAGAGCGGCACCGTCTCTGCCCCGCCCGGCCACATGGCTGGGTGGGGAGGGGAGCCATGGAGGCCCAGGCTGAGGTAGGCCGGAGCCCCGGAGAGAGAGAAGGTGGAAGGGAATGGAACCGGGCCAGCTCCTGCAGGACTGAGGGGTGGAAAAAACACCGAGGTATCTTTTGTTCCCCCCCCCCCAACCCCAGAAGGAGAGCGAGCGAGCCTGTGCCGGCAGAGGAGGCGGCAGGGGGGGGATGCCCAGCATGTGGGAGCGCCACCGTGAGATCTCAGTGCCCTGAGGGCAGCGGAGCTCGGACTTTTAACCCTTTCCTGGGTGAAGGAAACTTTGTGAAACATTAGTCCTCCTGGCTGGTGGTTGGAGAGAGAAGAGAGACAGTCTGGGACCTGAGATGTTAAGAAGATGTGGAAAAGCTGAAGTGGGAGGAGATGATGGAGTGGCTTTTTTAGCTGGACTTTTCTTGTATAGCCATAGACTGAACCAAGCTACCTGTAATACATGAGACTGCATTTGGGTGGATGCTATAGCCTGAGCCAAGAGACTGACCTGCTGTAATGATATTATATAAAGGAGTGAACAGAGGAAGATGAAGAGGGCGTGGTGGTGCCTTCCATCTTCAGGGAGAAGAGCTCTGTTCTTGAGAAAACCCTCGGCCCCAGGGGATGAGAAAATGGGGGGGACTGTTGTCCCAAAAATGAGACACGGTTGTTTTTTTGGCACTTGGCAAAGCATCCTTGAAGAGCCCTGTGAGCAGTTTCGGTCCATGGATGGTGGTGAGAGCACTGTACATGGAAGGAGCATGTCACGATGGCAGAGTTTCTCCGGGCAGTGCCACGTGTGACAAGGAAACATGGGGAGTTTCAACCCTGTTTCGTGGGGAGGACTGTGGTACAAGAGAGACTCCTCTCTCCCCTGATGGACTGAGAATTGATTACTTGAGGGTTGGTAACTTGATCGAGACTCCAAGATTGTTTGTCTCACTGTGCTTTGGTGAATTTGGGTGGGAGGAGGAGGAATGGTTTAAAAGGTGTTCACTCTGTTTTCCTGTGTGTTTTTTTCTTGATGTTAGTTTGTAGTTTAATAAAATTATTGTTTTTCTCTCTTTTTCTAAGTTTAAGCCTGCTCTGCTCTGTTCCTGGTCACATCTCACAGCAGTTAGTTAAAGAAAATACATTTTCATGGGGGCACTGGCATTGGGCCAGCACCAAACCATGACAAATGCATTAATCATCCTTCTCATTGAAAATACAGGATTGTTTTGGCCACAGGTAATGCGACTAAAAAAGATCCAATTTCCATAGCCCCATGAATTTTTACAGGATAGACATCTGCAGGTAACATGCCAAGAAGTGCCCAGTTTGCAAAGCCATTCTGGTCTCAACAATAGTTTTAAAAGCATCATGAAGACTCCACCGCTGATTCCTATCAGCGTATCTCATAGGAAGAAACTAAAAAAATCAAGCTGTTTGAATTATCATCTTCACTCCAGACCCAAATCAATGAGTTTTGCATGACTGTTAGCACAGTGCTCCTTCCAAGAACGTGACTTTGTGCAGGCAGGAGCAGTTTAAAAATAGCCTGCCTCCTGACAGGAGAGAAGTACCAGAAAAAAGGTATTGAAAAGTGTGGAAATTGGGAAAGTGGCAAAAACCTCAAATTGTGCCCCTTTGCTGCTTTGAGCTATTTTGTCGGTATTAGAAATGGCGTCTATTCTGCAGCTGCAGATACATCTTTTAACACTGTATCATATAACCTCAAAAAGGCAAATACTGCAGAAATGTACACAGATTCAATCATCAAATTCAGCTTTTTTTTTGAGAGATGCATTTCAGATAAGTAATACTAAGGCTAAATATCAATTCCTTTATCTAAAATGCAAAAAGGTTTTACATTCTGAGTGCTGCAAAGACATGAAAGTACCAGTTTGTCTCTCGTCTTTGATGCTCAGAAGCCTCCATGTTAAGATTAACTTTCTTTGCCTTGTAGCCACAAAACAGGGGATGAATATATGTTAGGTTTCACAGATTATCACTACAATGGACAGAGACAAAATGATGGTATCACCATCATAAATTGTTACATAACAATCATGAATAATTTGCAAGGACTTCTCTTCTGATGTGACTTGTATCAAATCTACATTGCAACTGAAGAAAATGTCCAGAAAAACAACAGGGAAAAGTAAAACAAAAAATTCTATCTAGGGGTAGGCTCAAAAACAACATACTTTTTCTTCTCTCATTAATTTATTTCACATATTCACATTTAAATGTATCTGGTCACAGCCATATGTGGCAAAAGAGTACTGTTTCTGACTCCCATGAAACCAGACTTTGTTACAAACATGTAAATTACCTATTTTGTAGAGGTTTTGAGCTGACAAGTAATGATAATATTGACAGCATTTTTTAAGTGGCTGACAGTTGTAGAGGAGTAACAACACAAAGCAGGGGAGTAAGGGTAGCAGCTGGCTTACTTTTTTAGAAAACATCTAGCAAATGAGCAATGACAGTTGATGTAGGAAAGGATTAGCATCTGTGTGCTGCTTGGCACAGGGAGAAAAGTTCTGATGAACAGATGAAATTATAGGGAAAAAAGGCAGGCAGACAGAGAAATGCTAAAGAGTCAACTAGCTCAGTCCTGAAGAATAGACTGCGTTGCTTCAGTTATCCCAATGTAACAACGTACCCTTAGAAGCAACCCAGAAAAAGTTGTTAATCAGATTATACTTATGGAAGTCCTAAACCTTAATCCCAAAAGTCTTCAAGAATACAGCTCATTGCATTGTGGACTCATTTAAATTCTTCCAGACAGTCAGATGAGAATAGCGCCACTGGGAAAGAAAATTCTAGCTTTTGAGAACATAAATACATAAGACATTCAAATAGCAGTTAAAAAGAAAGGATGTTTGCAATGGGTTATATATGTTCACTGTTGCTTACCTGTTTCTCTGGCGTAGAGGTAGGTACTGGTGTACCTGGAGGAACTGCTGGTAGAAGCGGCTCCTCAACAGGACCTCTTGCAATTACCAGTTTCACTCTATTTCCACACTGCCTTAGAACTTGTGCCACCTGCTCACTGCTCATTCCAGCTAGGTCTGTATCACCAATTTTCAAGATGTGATCTCCACTACACAGTCTTCCATGCTGAAGGAAAAATAATGACAAAAAAATGCCATTTCTCCCATGTACCATACAATTGGAAAAAAAGCACATAGCTTTAGTCATTTCTAAGACATATGAATCAGGTGACATTTTTTAGATGCCAAGTCAATATTCTGATAAGATGGAGAAGAAAAGAAGGTTGCCTAATGGCACACGAATTTTACTAGGAATTTCCCCAGAAATATACAGGACATCTTTTTTCAAGACATCACCCAAGCATAGAGAAAAAAATGTGTTTAGCTACAGTTACTCTACTGGTATTTAACAAGTGCATGTAGATTGCAGAACTTTGGGCTTCATTTTCAAGCACACATCCAAAAAACAGCATACAAATACATATTCAGCTTTGAACTGATACTAAAAAACTAGCATTAGTAGTAACAGGATTAACCATGACTTCAAAATAAAATTCATTTCTCTCTTCCTGCAATCGAGCTATCTAAATTGCTTTGCACTGGTTTAGTCTCTCACTGATTAACCTTTAATTGATCAAAAAGCTTCACATGAATTTAGGCCATATGAGTGTTACAGAGAGAGGTTTGTAAAAGGAATCTATCTACCTGTGCAGGGGAAAAAGGGCAGCAGTAAATACTGTCCATGCATCTCCAGGCCCTGTTATCAGGCCCCTACTGCTATTGTTGGAAGACTGACCAGTCTCTGTGCCTATTCAATACTTGACCATCATTAATGCAGCCCTAGGTACCTGTCCAATGAACAAGCTTGAAATGAGCCGTGATAACCAAATTCTATTCACATGAGCCCTTCAGGCAAGAGCAGAGCCTGTGTCTTGACGCAGACATGTGAAGCCAGATACCTGCTCCAAGCTTCAGTAAGTTCAGCAGAGAAAAGCAGATACTCTTAGCTTAGAGCACAGCAATTCAATCTTTGGAGTCCCCACCACCCCTGACTACAACCAGTACACTCTTGAAATTAAGACTCTAAATGCACAAAACATATGTAATGTTACAGATTTGAAAACGTGATTAAGAGCCTAATCCATCTTTAATATTCAAGTGGAGAGACTCCGGCAGTTAACGCACCTTTACAGAGGAAAAATTTCAGTAATTACTGTTTCTTTTTAACATTTATTTGAATAAAAACTACCACTATTAGGTCTGGTCACAAAAGTAAAGAGTAACTTCACACCTTACTGAACAGAGAGGTAGGTTGAATTTACCTGATCAGCCACCCCTCCTGGGAGGATGGTTTTAACAATCACTCCAGTTGACTTTCCTCCCACTATCCCAAATCCCAGACCTGAGCCATCATTCACCAACTCTATGGTCTCCACATGCTGCCAGTGAACCTAAAAGGAATAAATACAAGCTTGCAAATGATTAAAAACATAGAATTATAGAATTTTTCAGGTGTAAAAAGACCTTTAAGATTATCAAGTCAAACTATTAATATATGTATAGGAATTTACAAGCTATTTTTTCTTTTTTCTTGAGTATGTTTTTAATAATAGAAAGTTGGAGGAAGATGGACATATAATACCTCTTTAAAAATTACTATTAGGTGTGATATTACATAATATTTAATCAGTAAATTACTAATTCTATAACAGGTGGAACTTCTCTAACACAAACTAGAGTTGAGTAATGGGTCAGACCTTTCAAGAACTTGCCAAATGAATTTAGGCAGCAGCATAGGGCTGCCCACCTTCATGGCCCTTTGCAGTCAGTAAATACTGCTCCTAGAAAACCACACAGGACTGGAAATTAAAATCTTCAGATAAGTGCATGTTCACATCAGCCATTATAGCAAAGCACAGGAGAAAGCAAAATCCCAATTCAGTACCTAAGGCTGAATGAAGAACCAAATATTGTGAGCCGGGTAGGAACAGAATTACCCCATGTAATAAAGTCTTCTTGGGTTGTCTGATGGCAACAGCACTAGAATGAAGTCATACTGATGGCAGACTTTTTGTTCTGACAGGAGCAAAACTGCTCTGAAAGAAAGACAAATCCTAGCTCACTCGCACAGGGCACTACTGAAGGGACAGCTGGAAGCTCATGGTATTCCTTCTCCCGAATAAGAACTGACACAGTAAACTCATCTGAAATTTAAAACCACAGCTAGTGCTACACCAGGTATAATCTTGAAATAAGCTTTTTTTTTTTTTTTGAATAATCAAGGTGTTGCAAACTCAAAGCCCTGTGGTACCTGTCTGGAAATCCAGTCTTAACGTAAAGCCAGTATGATAAAGCAAAGCCTGAAGGAAAAAGAATGGCTCCTAGTATGTTACATTTGAAAGCGAAGAGAACATGAGGATTGGGAAGGCATGCTAAAAACACCAGAAGCAGCTAAGGAATGTTTTTAAGGAACATTTTTTCATGCAAGGGAAGCTGTTCAGCAAATACAGAGGCAATCATATAAGGAAAGAAGTTTGGAGAAGACAGCGGGCTTCTCCTGTGTGCTGGCAGGAAAAGGTAGGTCAGTCAGCTGCACACCTGTGCACACATAAAAAGAATAATTCTGACATTCCTTCACTAAAGATTTTATGCTAATGATTTAAAAAACAGTTCCTTTTTCCAGACTGATTGCTCTCTACATTTCTGGTAGTTGATTCCCTTAAAGAAGGGCCACAGATGACTGAACAGTAAAACCTACAGAAACTGAATATAGGCTGTTTCATCCCAGGACAAGCCATCACATGAGCAAGATCAGAGGAAGAAGAAGCACAGTTAATATCACCATGTTTCTGAACTGTGTTGTTTACACCTAGATGTGAAAAAGCTCCCAAGAAAGGAATTGTAGCAGAGCTGCGTTTTGGGGAGTCCTTAAGTACATCTTGTAACTTCACTAGAGCTCCCATGCTAACAGACAACAGAGAAACAAACACAAAAGCACCCATCCAGCTGGCAGTGCAGATCAGATTTCAAAGCCTCAAAAAGTTGTTTGCTCAAGCAGAAGGCAAAGAAAAGAATATGCTGTTTACTGCAACCTCAAAATAAAGCTTCATCAAGTAAGGTAAACATGCTGTATTTGCACTGGTGGATACAAATAATTTGGAGCAAATAGATGGGAGCAAGGAATACATCCAAGATGAAGATTTTTCCCCCAGGAAGCATATTTTCTACTCTTTGTAGTGAAAAGGTAATAAAGATATAAAGAAGAAAATAAATAGCTAATAAAGAATAGAAAAGCTAATAAGCACAAATAGAGGAAAAACCTCAAGAACTGTGAAGGAATGTACATACAAGTTACAAAAAATTACTCAGAAGACTATATGCAGTAAGTACATGTATGTCCAGAACTGAATACACAGATGTTTGGGCTATACTCACCGGGTTGGAATGGGCTGAAACTGTGCTAGCAGCAGATGGAGACCGGGAGACTACAGGACTGATGAGCTGAGGAAAAGTGCCTCTAGCCACAACTAGTTGGACATTATCTTTTGCTTTCTGCAAAATGCTGATAGCCTGTTGATGTGTAATTGTCTGATCAAGGGCTTGTCCATTAATTGCAAGGATTTGATCTGCTTCCTTCAGCTTTCCATCTCTGTCACATAGATGTAAACAGGAAGGGGGATGACAAAATAAACAAATAAGAAAAATCAAGGAAGCATTGCCACAGAAATTGCAATATTTTGACAGCTTTCCAGGATTTTTAATAACCTGGTCTCTATTCCCCCCGCTTTTTTAATCCCGCCCTGCAGTTTTGCTGAAAGGAGCTGATGTGGCACCCTGGTGATCACTCCCTTTGAAGCTAATCCCACTGCTACTTTCCCTTGGCGACTACCCCCCAGCCAGCTTTCTTCTCCCTGAACCCCCATGCGAGACTAAGCAAATTAATCTCAGTCGCTCCCAACCACAGCCTGGGAACTTATGTTTATCCTTGACTTTGAGCTTCCTTCTTTACAGACCAAGTGCCCCACTTTGTTCAGTGCACCCATTCTGAATATTCATCAAACCATGGAGTGGAACATACTTTCACCAATATGTTACATAAACAAATTTTGTTTTGCTGAAAAACAAGGTGAAAAAAAAAAAGGAAAAGGATAAATGAAAAAAAGAAGGACAAAGAAAGAAACAAACTGAACGAAAATGGTAAAATACATCCCTCTCATACAAGGGGGAAAAAAGGCCTGAACAAATTAAAGAAACCTCTTCACTTTCTGACAAAGTAAAATTACACACAGAGTCCTTCCTCAGATCTATTCCAAAGGAGGTGTATGAAGCCTACACAGTTGAATTACCCTCCCTTTCCTCCACCACTTCTTTGAATCCCAAAGTGCCAATGCTTTGATAACAAAGGGCAACACGGAAAACAAGGATCTCTATTACAACAGCCTTTGTGAGCACCTACACTGTAGAAACCCAGGTAGAGCACCCAGGTAGAAAAAGGCTCTGGCAATAAAAAATCTTTGAGAGCACTCTGAAAAACAGTTCAAATTCACAAGTGAACTGCTATGGGTTGAAACTAAATAGTCTTTCTCATTTATAAGCCTTGTAAAACAGTTGTTGAATGTTCTTTTCCTGGACAGTGAATTGGGCAGGGCCTGATTCAGTAAGGATAGGTCTCACCTCTAAGCAGTAAGTGAAGTAAAAGCAAATACCTGTCAAATGGGAAGGAAACAAAAAACCAGAAAAAAAAAACAGAACAAAACAAAAAAACCCCTCACCTACACCAAAACAAAAACAAACAAAAAGAGAAGGTGGAAATCAGGCCGATTAAACAATATTGTAGCGATATAAAGCATGCCACACTTTGAAACTGATTAACTACAATTAAGTCTGTATACCATGTTCTTGCCTCTCTTTTCCATGTTTTTTTTAGACTTACAGTGTTCAGACCACAAATAATCCAAAAATATCTCCCCAAAGCACAGCGAGAAACAGCACCAACATGACTCAGCCTCTCCACACAACATACAGAGTACACCACAAAGCAGCTTGGACCAGGATCCTGAGCAGTGACACACCTTATCAGTCTGCAGTGAACAAGTGCTGCTGCCATTTATCATTGAGTTTGTGTGCTCCCTCAGACACTTCTCTCAACATCAGTTGTGGAATCTGAGTTTAAGTCTAAAGCATACTTTCAGCAAGCCATTATTATTGCTGAGTTTCTGTAACATCAGCTGAGTATCTCTGTGAATATCCCTGACTTTAGATCAAGACTTGCTTGACTTTAAATCTGGGTTTCACACCTGCACAATGGGACTCTACCTAACAAATAACACTGCCAGATACAGCTGACTTTTTTGCATCAAATTGTTCTTCAGTGAATTCAACAATGGCAAAATACATATTTCAGCTTTACGACATGACACAGAACAGTAGCTTCCTCTTTTTCCCTATTTAAAAACCCCAGGGAAATGACATTTGTAGTTTCTATAAATTAAGAACCGTTCATACGATGCCTGTTCCAACATTACATAAATTGTGGCCAGTAATTTTACATCTGCAATGATACCCAGAATATGAAGAGAGAAACATGCCCTTGTACCACAAGAATAACAGCAGTAACACAACTGAACTGCAGTGTCACATACACACTTGGTATAGTAAAATATTCAGTAGTAATATTACCTATGGGCCACACTTCCCTCCTGGATTTCTTGCACAAATATTCCTAGTTCTCCCCTGTTTTCACTCTTGAGTCCCACAACACTGAAGCCCAGACCACCACTTAGAGGTTTAATAAGGTCAATTGTCTCAACAAGACGACCCTGTTCAGCAGAAGTTAAAAAACAAGGTACAAATGTTAAAAGGTTAAAAATGAATAAAGGTCCAAAATGTTGGAAAGCAGTAATAATAACCATGACAAACAGCCTGGAAATTAATTTCTAATGACAACTATAGCTGGGCAAGACTATACAAGTTAATAACTGAAACACAGTTGTTCATTATCAATTTCTTGCTGTCATACAGAAAATATTTGAGAAATAAATATCATTACAGCCTAGAAGAGGAAATCAGGGAACCAAAGATAAATATACAGATTTTTGGTTAGTAGTGACTGAAGCAGGATATATATCTATTTTAGAGGGTACAGAACAACTTTCAAGCAAAACCAGAAAAAGAGGATGAATTTCAGAAAGATGAAAAAAAGTTTGACTATGCAAAAAGGCTCTCCTGAACACCACTAGACTTCTCCTATCCTGCTCTATTACAGAGTAAATAGATAAATCCTAGAATACATGCCTGGGCATTCCCAGCTCCAGCCATTGAAGGGACTCGTGCACCATTTCTGCCTACTACAGGAAAGTAGTAAGACTACAGAACAATGCACAGCAAAGTCAAAATTTTCCATTTTAATTCCAAGAAAGTAATAGAATTAGCTTTCATTAATTATGCATACAAGAGCATGCTCTGGCAAAGTATCTCCCTCATGCACAGAGCAGCAGTTCTACAATGGGCATGGAAAAATAATGGCATGATGATCTGTAATACACACACTGGTCAGCTAAGGACAGTAGCTCATGAGTGACTATGTCAGGGCTAGTTTTTTTAACTGCTTTCTCATTAACTAATTGTTTCTCAACTAAAAGGTTACTTTTATTTTATACAATAAGTGGTATTGTGGTTTGTGTAGTAACTCGCTTTTAAATAAACATACACGTATCTTAATTTTCATATTGTCAGTAATCCCTATTTTGTGGTTATTATATGACAGGGTTACCTGGGACATGTTTCTGATCAGCTGCTCAAAGTCATCACTAGAGAATTTCCCATTAATCTGAGGAGTAATGGATCTCATTGATGCTTCTAACACATTAGCTGGGCTGCCATTCTGCTGAGCCAACAAATATGACTCATTAAGTGGCAAGGACCCCAGGTTCACACCATGATGGAGAAGCTGAGGGAATTCACCGCTGGAATGTATGGAAGGTGTAATATTTACCTGTAAAAGATTGAAGGCAACATGGATTTATAGACACAGCAGAAACCTTCTTGTTAGGTAAGAACATTATCATAAGCCAACTTATCATTAGAAGTTCCTGAAATTCCAATTTGCAATTTTAAACAATATTTTAGGAGAAAAAATTAACTTCAATATTTATACCCAATGTAAAGTTGCGAACTACAAGCATAAAACACAAAAGAAATTTATTAGAACAACCTAAAATTATTTTCCATATTCTGCCTAAAATTCATTTGTTCCCATCACCATAGCATCCTGAAGTATTCCTCACTATGTTAGAGGTAAACAAGAACAAATTTTTTCTACTGTATCAGTATTTAAGGAAAAAAAAAAAAACAAACAAAAAGCAAACAAACAAAAAACCAAAACAAAAAAAATGTTATCAGCTATTTTACAATTTAAAAAAGAAAGTATGCACATATTGATGAAAACATAAGTAAATCTCACAGCTACATAGAGAACAAATTTCACTGGTCAGGATTTCCACATCACTATGTACTACAGCTACCAATGTGACTATCTGCATGAGCTAGGATGAAATACAAGATTACTGAACAAGTCTAAAACCACCATGCTGATCTGAAAGTCACAATCATACATTTACACAGACAAACTTTACAATCCACTTTTCTCAGAAAAGAAAGTAAGAAAATTTTCTGTTTTGCATAGCCACAGTAAATTACCTGTTTTCAAGCAGATCTGAGCCAACCAATCTAATGGATGGCTGCTGGGGATATAAAGCTCAGGTGAAGCAGAAACCCTCATTTGTCTTTTGTCCCACTTGCCTATTGACTGTCAATTGGTACTGCTTTACTCCAGACAAATTTGCTTCCTACTTGCCTGGCATACTATTATATTGCAATTTCAAACACTTTCCATAGTTTTACAATGCACATTTTCTAGCATTCTGTATCACAATACAGAAACCTAAGGTTCTTCTCCTTAAAGTCGTATTTTAAACCTGAAGTATCAATAAAAATTTCAAAAAAGTAGATATATTCTAAAATGTCTCTAGTCTCAATTGTCTCACTAGTCTCAATTGTTCAAGCATGTTACATCTATTAGGTCTATCATATCAGTCCACCAACAGTCCAATTAGTAAAAGGTAAATATTGCTCTCCATCATACAATTCCATCTCATCTGAGTCTTTTAAGAAAATGCAATAAAACAAACATAATTTGTCGAACGACTTATGTGGCTGGGAAAGCCCCCAAGTTAATGACAAAATACAAGGCAGAATTAGAAAGAAAAGTTTTCAACAGTGTTTCTAAGCCTGCTCTGACATAAAACACTGCAAAGAAGAAAATTTGGATGTTTAGAACTCAGTGATTTTTATACCTCATTGATTACGTTCTTTATCCATATTTGTGAGGAATCATCTGGGTTATGTTTCAAACAAATTGTAATGCCTAAAATGTGCACATATGCACTTTCTTCAACCACATACATTTTGTGTTGGCAAGCTTGTAACACACAGGTAGACAAGCCTTGTTTCACAGTTCATTACATGTAACAACACCCAGAGATGTAATCAAATTCCACCGTTCTGAGAATA
Organism: Promerops cafer; assembly: GCA_013398275.1. Lineage (NCBI taxonomy): Eukaryota > Metazoa > Chordata > Aves > Passeriformes > Nectariniidae > Promerops > Promerops cafer. The sequence goes on along the minus strand of VZSE01001273.1, from coordinate 519,047 downwards.
TAAGACTTCCCCTTACATTATATGAATGGATTTGAAACTACTAAAGTCTATGACGTACTTGTGTTTCTTACCTGCAAAAGGCCATATAATAGGTTAATTCACTGCCACCTTCATAATATTGTCCATTTCAATGTATAAAACTGTATAACTGAACTTGGTCAATTATGTGCTTTATTTCTTATTCTCCTCCACCTTCAAATTTTCTTATAGAGCCTGCTGTTATGCTTCTTCCCAAAAAATCGTCACTGGTGAAATCATTAATCCTAGGAGTATCTAACATTACCACAAGTAACCATTTTTAACTGGTTCTACTAAAAATATTTTTACATTTCTACAGCAATATGAAGTACCCTAAGATTATATGAGATGCATACCTGAACCCCCTTTCACGTGCACCCAAAGGCCATAGTATATGGGTCTGATATCACATATGTTAGTAAGTCACAGACTCAAGTTCATTTTCTAAATTGCAGAAAACAGCATGGCAAAGCCAGCAAAGCTAGCCTAAACAAAGAACAGAATAGTATGAGTAAAAGCTACCAATTTTATCCAATGTCAATCAGTGAGGGCTCACTAAACTACCTTGGTGGAGCTTTTAGAGTGGTAACTTCAAACTAAGTGAGCCAGGCTCAGCGGCTGAGCATGGTAATGACTTCAATCAGTATGATTACACCTAGCGAACAATACATTAAATGTCTGCAATTTCATTTAGCACCATTCTAACTGCATTGTTCTGCCCTGGGGTCCTTTAACTGTGGTAGGAGCTTCTGGATGCTCCACATTTCAGGGCGGCAGAAGGGGAGTGTCACTGGTATTACTGATAGTCTTATACAACCCAACTGTGTATGAATTCCCCACTTTTTAGTAGAGTGTGTAGACATTTTCTAAGACAAAAAAAAGAGAAAACAAGGAAAATTCTGTAATAATGCTAAAAGCAAAATTTGAAATGTACAGAAAGCTAGAACATCTTCTACTTTACAAAGAACAAGCTGTGCCCGCAAAAAAGGAAACAGAATTTTATGTCACAGAAACTGACTGTAGCTGAGAGCCCACTGCTTTACATTTATTCCATGTCACCACACAGCATTTTAGACTGCTAACACAGAGACAATCCCAGTTTGTGAAACCTCTCTCTTCATAAAAAGCCTATGTTTTTCATGTATCTAGAGTACTTCTTTACATACAAATGTGTAAGGAGCAAGTTGCACTAGAAAAATCATGCACAAAAATCTACATCAAGCCACAGTAATTAAAATTATGGCAGTTTTACAATAGCATGGATGTTATAAATGGTGTTTGCATTATGATACTGTTTTTCTCTAGTGTACAATAAAATACTCTCTGTATCCATAATCACCAAAGAACAAATGAAACTACACATCAAAAATAAAAGGTTTTAGAGTATGACACATTGCCCTTATGAATAGTATTACATGCCTAATCTGAATCCAAATTACTTCTTGTACCACTCAATCTTGTACTACAATTTAAGTATGTTCTCCTAGTACTACTGAACAGTGGATTGACTGCTTTAGGCAGCTCATTACACTGTTTGCAATGTTCTAACAGCAGAGTAGTCATGATGGGCATTTTGACTTCCACCTGAACATCTGCCCAGTATCACCATGCTTTTCTCTACTCAAATTGAAGGACTTCTTCAAAAAAGATAAGGCAATATTCTTAGGGAATTCTGGTTTTCTCCCTCGTAGAGAATTCACATTCTCGTGCTGAAATAGAAGTAGTTACAGGCCAACTAATTCTTTTAGTTTTTACATTCTATGGTTTACATTCTATTGGTTTTCACTGACCAAGTCCTGTTCAAACTGGCAATGTAGCGGCCATTTTCTCTGTTTGAAATTTCACCCTTTCTCCATACTTTTGTGAGCTGGGGCATCACTGCAGACATATAGGAATTGACTGACTTCTCCCATTCCTTCTGCCTTTCAAAGCAAAAGATGGAATTTGTTCATGTTTTTCTAATACACATAACACAGTAACAACTCCACTATTCTGAAAACACTGGATTATATTTATCTGCATGATGGTTAAAAGACCACTGAAAGTAAGTCTTGCATACTATATATACTGCAGGAAAAGGAAGAAATAACCTTCCAATTCACACTAGCTTAACTAGAACTTTAAAAGCATCTCCTCAAAATTTCAGTACAACAGCACAATTACAACACAGTAGTGAACACAAGTCACATGAAGAGCAACTGACAGCAACATCTCATTTTCATCACACTTTTTTTAAACAAACACAGCTCATATTTAATGGAGGATGTGCTTAGAGGATGAAGCCAACCTCACATAAAATGTCATCTCACCTCTGAAACTCCAAGAAAAAAATAAACTCAAAAAAATGTTGAACTGTTAACAGAGTAAAGTTTTGTGTATATGTGTGTGCAAAAACCTCACATTTCACATCTCCTGAAACAGATGTGACTAAACCTTAAAAGCTATACAACATTTACAGTGACATTTACAGTAGTACTTAAGGTAGAAGTTCAGAATTCCGAGACAAATTTATAAGCAAAAATGTGATGACCACTCTCTTCCATGTGCCCCCTGAAATCCAGGCTTATAGCATGAAAAAGTCGAGAATAACTGCTATATATTCTTGCTAACCACAGAACTATAGGTCATTCCAGGGGGAGCAATAAACCACAAGTGCAAATCTTAAAATGAAATATTTTTCATAACTTATAAATTGCACTACTTTGCAGTAATACAATCATCATAATTCCATTAAAAAGTAGCTTTATAGCACTGTGATTGTATTATTACAGAATGAAACATTACTGCTTTGTTTTATAAGCTTGCTTATGCTATTTTTCCTTGATTGGCTTTCTCCTTATGGTATAAACATCTCCAATGTGGACGTAATTTGCATAAGATAAAAAGAAAAATTCATAAATACCACTTAGTATGAAAAAATTTATGTTTTAGTCACACAGACACTAAATACAATCAAGTAATGCTTACGTGCAGTAGCTCAAAATACTTTTATTAACAAAAAAGCAACACAAGCCAAGTCTGCACTGTATCAACACTTAAAGCAATATCCTCAACACTGCTGGGTCTCAACTTATTCAACAAAAATAAATTTTCAGTATTTCTGCACTCCAGCGACTGAGCAGCAGCCCTGGACACCCCAAGAAGCACAAGACTGATTGCAAGATTCCTGAGTAGCAAAAAGGCCAGCTGCAACAGCAATCACACTGGAAGTGAGGAAGCACAAGCCAGAGAACATGCAAGCACAACAACAGGGAAAGGCCCTGAGCTCCCAGGAACAGGAACTGGCACCAGCACCCACTCTGCTGGCTGCACCTTTATGACTCCATCCACAGAGCAGATGAAGCAGATCCCAAATTAGCATTTCTTGCGATCACTTCATTTAAAAGAGCAAACAGTATTGTGGCCAAAAGGGGTTAAAAACATGAACTAAAAATCTCTAGTTGTGCATAATACAGACTTAACACTGTTAAGCATTCACCAGCAATAGGAAAAGACAGTTTCTCACTTCTTCCCTAAATCCTCTCTTACACTGGCACCCAGCTGCTACTCAACACTACACTGTGAGGGAAAAACTATGGTCAAACTCACAAGTAAAAACAAAAAAAACCAAAAAAACAGAAAAACCACAACAGAAAAAACAAACATAAACAAACAAACAAAAAACCAAACCAAACAAAAAAATGAACCAAACAAAAAATCAACCAAACAAAACAAACACCAAACAAACAAAAACAAACCAAAACTGAGAAATCCAGCTCTGCCATCTGAGCCAACCACCAGATATTTTGTTCTGGCAGAACTCTGAGTGGAAAAGAGGCAGAAGGAGGTGTGGAGGAGGAGGTGAACAACTGAGAGACAAAAAGGAATGGAAGAGAAGCAGGACAGGAATGCTAACATGGTCTGATCATTTTCTTTAAAATATTTCATAAAGAAAATAAAATATTACTAACATATTTTAAACACCGCAATTTCTATTTTTCTCCTCTGCCTGTTTCTTATCTTCAAACAACAAGACTGCTCTTCAACATGAGAAAGCAAGCATTAGCTGAAGAACAACGACAGAAGGAGACAGGAGAAAAACTTCTTCCGTCAGTGCTCCACAGCTCAAGAGACTTGTGAAGTCAGAACAGTAATTCACAAAAAAAACATCCCTTTGTTGTGCCTAGACTTTTCCACTTCACTAAACTTCACAATGACAGTTTTGCAGTACAAACAAATCCTCCTTGCTCATTTAAGGAAAAAAAATACCCCTCAACTTTAAAGCTTACTAATAAGAACCAAAGCATCAGATTTGCTAACTTTAGCACCATGCCTCAAAATAAAGCAACATACCACTCAGTCCACACACACAGCACAAATAGAGGGCAGGACTTCCAGTACCATCTCTATGCCTTCCAGACACAGTGCCTTAAGCCAGAAATACATCCTTACCTTGAAATTCACTGATGACCCTAGAGGCCCACAATGAAGTCTCACTGGTTGACCTACTTCTGCTGGGATACTTGCAAGGAATCTGTTTGACTTTTAAAGTAAACTGCCATTCTGGCTTCTCTGCTCCCCTCCCCTCTTTCAAACTACACTGTCCTAAAAGATGATCTCCCCAAGAATTTTGCAGTAGTCTTCTAGCTCTTTAAAAACTCATTAAAAACATAGGAGCATTTAAACAGACTGCCACATTTCACCTCGAAAAGAATCAAATCTCCATTCAACTGTCACTGCAGTTCATCAGTAAACATAAAAAAATAAGCCATCTTAGTCTCCAGTGGCTAGAAGCTGCAATATCTTGTCATTGCACAACTCAGCACCATTTGTCATCCAGTCTCAAACACGGCTCTGACTGCAACTGTTGGGACACACCTTGTCTCCTTAGTCTGGCACAGCTTGGCCAAAAAATCTGGTCACTACTCACATGCCTTGCAGTTTTCATCAACCTGTAGCTTAAGAGCTTCAAGAGCACAGTACCCTGACAGTTGTAAAAAGGGTGTCCTTGAAGTGTGTCCTCAAAAGTGAACCTACGAAAACACAAGTTTTTTTAACATAACTGCCTATTTTATGCTTTTATTCTTTGTCCTGTTTCAGAATGCTTTGTAAATATTTAAACAGCACAAAATAAAAACAAATAATCTCATGTCATATTGTAGGGAAGAAATTCTACAGAAAAAATACAGGATAAAGAACTGACAAAAATCTAAAAATGCTGGAAACATATATTTACATGTGTAAGTGTTCATATAAGCACACATAAAACAAGGGAATTCACACCCAAATAGCTCCCCTGTCAACTAGACAGGGTACATACCACACAACATGCACAGATCACTTAAATTACTTCACAGATAAACCTGCAGAGTCAGGACAGAAAGTGAAGTTATTCTGTGCTTTTTAAAAAATACACACCTTAAATTACACATCCTAATACCTCCTGTTTCATTTTCTAATTTAGGCAAGTGTATTTAACAAGATAGCCATCCTTTAACTTCACAGCTAATGTCCAGAAGTGAAAATTTAATTTGCCATTTTACCAGATTTTTATTAATGTTTCAGGCATACTGTTATTTCTTATTACTTGTTCCCAGGGTCTTCACCACGTAATTCACACAATTTCTGGATGTCACTGTTAAATTCTCATTTTCAAATAGCAGCACAAACAAACCCTCAGGACTGTTTTTTTTTCCTGAGATTTATTTAAATTACTCCAATGTCATCAAGTCTCTAAATACTAAATAGACAAAATCTAAAAAACATCGTGATGAATACAGCATAGACACCATTCTAATTTATTTCTTGTCTGTGCAAAATAACATCAAGATGATCCACAAAAAGCAATAAAGGGCCACAGTGCATTCTTCCGCCACACAGCTGAAGGACTGTGAGGGTTGTGAGAAATCCTCCTCATCACAGTCTGTTCAGAGACCAGATGGGGCTCCACACTGACGATGAGGTCCATGTGCAGAGTCTGCTCCCTCTCACTTCAGCAATTCTGCATACCAGACAGAGCTGGCCATCTTGCAGGAGTCAACAGGAACAAAGATTTGTAAAGCCAGACACATACTTTAGTCCTAATTCAGTTACTGAACTACTTTCTATATTCTTCAAATTCTTATTCTGCTGACAAGAAAATTATAGCAACAAATAAAGTCAATATAGCCAAGTTGCTGACCCTCTTCTCACTGAAAACATGCAGAAAATTAATACTTAATACCCTGAGCAAGCAAAAGGGAGGCAGGAGCTCTGGCTTCTCTTTGATCTTTTATTCCTATACAAAGTACAAAATAGATCTTCATATCCTTCTGAAGTCAACCATTCCAGAGTTTCCCTCTACATCCTCATTTTAGCAGGGTAAGACACAATAGAGCAATAAAAGGCTCCTAGGAAAAAAGTCCTAGACCTCATAGAAAACATGCTCCTTTTGAAGGGCAGGGAAAGAAAGCTTTATGTTAACCCCCCACCCATATCATCATTTCCCTACCCTGCACGTTTTAAGTAATGAGCATATACATAAAAATCACATACACAAAATACGGCCTCAACAAAGCCCCAAACAGTCAGTGGAGTATGTCCCTGAACATTTGGATCAGATGGTTAGTTTAAGCTATTTCACTGTTCAACAAGCAGAAAAACACACATCTTTGCATTACCTTAGCAAGTTTCCCCTTGCACTTGCAAGACTGCTTTTCCTACCTGATCTCTCAGTTGTTGAACAGAAGTCTGAAGGCTCAGAATTTGATTAAAGAGAGGACTCTGCAGCACTGATTTTAATAGGCTCAGTTTCTCCTCATTTGCAATGTCCCCTCGATCCCGAAGTTTTGCCTGTAAGCGCTCCATGGCCTGGAGGGCCCGATGTGTATCTGTAGCAATAATCATTCCTAGTCAGTAGCAGTCTAGAAACAGCCACACAAGGTAACAGGTTTAAATATAACCCTCTCTACTGTTCAAACTACAGAGACCTTGAATGGCTCAGTTTTGAACAAAAATCCCAGCCTGTCTAATGAAGCAGGAAGTCAGAGGCAAAGCATAAATCAGAAGCCAACGAAAACTGTATTTTTGTCCATCAAGAAGTGGGTTACAAAAATGAAAGAGCCTTGATTGAAATTCAGTTACAGGAACTGGCTACAATCCACTGTAAATCAATAGTGGCATAAATAATCATAATAGAAAACATTTGTCTTTTTTATGCAAATTTTTAATTCAAGGAAATATTAAAACAATGAAATCAAGACAACAAGGCTAAAATGTAAATACACTAAACATATGATTGCACAACTTTTGTTTTCAAATACAAAACCCCAAACACAACATGCATTTGTAAGCACAGTACGTAACTTTTCTTCAAAACCTCTCTCAGCAGTATACACCCATATCCCAAATCTATCACACACACTTGATTTGGCCACAAAAATACTGTGATACAAATGAAAAAAAATTACCAATTGTTTCCAACATGTTTTCTGCGTCTCAGCTTCTATTTCAAGACTGGAAAGAGACTGTAAATATTTCTCTGAAAAGTAACAGAAAGGAAAAAAGGTCACATTTATAGAAATACTAAGGTCTGAATGGAAAGAAAAAAGATTGACTTTTGAAAGCAATAAACAGCAAAATAACAATCCACAAAAAAATTATCTCCACAGATAATTAAAATAACCTCAAAGACGACCATATTCTGACTCACTTTGGTGCTCAAAACATTCCTGAAAATTGCTTTAGGAATATACTTTGTAATATATTTGCATTTCCATATCAAAGCAGCTGTCTGCATACTGTTGCACAACATGTCCTGCACTGCTTTAATCAGACACTATGAATCATAGCTGCCACTGATATTTTACACTGTTCCATTGCTTTTCTTTTCAGTGATTCACAAAAAGACATTCCCTGTGGAATCAGTTTTCAAGTTCTGTGTTCACAATTTCAGGTGCATGAGCCACAGCACACTTTTTACAGTCACCTTTGAAAGAAAAGTCATATAAAGCACAACACTACAGGCTTGCAGGGCTCTCACACTGGAGCCTCTACTACTAATACCTATTGGAACTGAGACTCAGATGTGGATGATAGCTGAGTTTTCATCAGCGTAGGTTTCCAGAAAGGAAATTCTACACTGGGAGGAAGAAATTCTGAAACTGCTTTGCTTATTCTTTTTTATTGCTTTTTGGGGTTGTTTGGAGCTTTTAAAAAATGTACGCCTGCAATTGCTCAGAAATTTCAGTGACAGAACATGTTTGATGGAGAGGGATAGCTGAGAAGGGATGAGCTCAAATATCATTGCAGGTATATGAACTGTTGATCTTGTCTTTCATAACTTTTCTTTATAGTAGGAAAACAGTACAGTACAGCATTCCCACTTGAATCGAGAACTTAAAAACATGCAGAGCTGGGATCTCTAAGCATTCAGGAAAAAAGATTTTTTCTTGAGACTTTGGATAAAAAAAGGACAAGGAATGATGTTGACAGATCACTAGATAAGACAGCGTAACAGGATCATTAGTTATAGAACCTGATCATTTTCTCAAGCCTATACTATTTGCAGTTTGTGCAGAAAAGGAAACCAAATGGGTTTAAAATGGTTTCAAGTTCCATCAATATGACCTTCCCAGTTTCAATATGCCTGATGCTTCCTATCAGTTTTATTCATGGAATCACAGGAAAGTTTATATTGGAGAAGACCTTAAAGATGATCTAGTTCCAACTCTACTGCCATGGGCAGAGAATTTTCCACTAGACCTGGTTACTCAGAGCCCAATCCAGCCCACTAAAAGAATGGCGAGTCCACAACCTCTCTGAAGATTGCATTTGAATTTGACAATATATTGATACAGAACCACTGGTCATCCTTTTTAGGACAATGTACAATATTCAAACCCCTTAAACCTGACTTTGTCAAAGTATTGTTACTCCATGATCCAAATTATGCCTTTAAATAAAAGTAAGCCTTTATGATTTTTTTTTTTTCTTACTTGGCAAGGAAAATCCCAGCATGTGATTACCAGATCTGAAAAACAACCCAAATATCTTGTATTTTCACCTTGTCACTCTACAAACAGGATAAAATGAAGTCTATTTGACATGGGAATGGCTGGATGAGATTATTTAAACATTATGAAGGAAGCTGACTTCCCCAAACCTTAATCACCCATAGCTTTTCTTTCTAGATTAAAAACTACTATCACTTCTATTCAGAGCCCCTATTTAAAATAAGAGGTATATATGTCATGCTTCTGGATGTTTTCCTCAGTGGCAATGCCAATCAAAGCAGTTCTTTCCTGTTTCACTGTTCCAGTTCTTTCTCAATACCTGTCCTTGGGGCTGTGTACTGGATGGAACAAGAGAACTGTGCAAAAAATTAGAAGTGGAGTATTTTTCAGTCATTTCATTTACCACAGCACTATATGCACAAGCACATAACACTGTATGTTCAACAGATGAAACTACGCAGGAAAAACAGAGGGTTACTGTTCTGCTTTAGCTTTGCAAGAACCTCAAGAAGAGATGCAGCTGTAAAATGTCTCTATCTTTTGGAGTAGCTGGATATTGCTTTATCTTATGACTCAATTTGACTAAAATCTCATTCTTCTTGTGCTGTGAAAGGCAGATTTTATAAGTGACAGCACCCAAGGTCATCACTGTGTTCATGCAATCCTGAAGGTATAAATTCTAATAACTTATAGCAGAAGACTCTAAAAGCAGACACAAGTCCTGAACATCTCTACAGGTTGAGATTATGCAATTTAATTTGCAATGAAAAGAAGTCCGTAGCTCTGCTAAGACACTGATTACCTACTTTCTATTTACCTCATGCTTTAGAGAGAGGAGTGAATACTGCTCTAGTGCCATGCTAGGATCAGCAGATCCATTTTGAACTCAGTTTATTCTTGCTTATTTGGGTTTATGTTAGCAGGGAATCCCTCCCCAGGTAGCCAGCTTAATGCTTTTGTCGATTGAAGCAATAAGCACGAGCAAGACCAAAACTGTCCTCAGAATGTTTCCCTCAGACACCTCCTCTGAGGCAGACACAATGCACTGAGGCACACCAGTGTTTGCCTCTACACGTTGCAGGCCAAGATGACCCCTGTTCGTTCTGCCTGCACTCTGGAATGGCAAAAAGGCACGTGACTGCTCCTGCTGTGCCACATCCACACTAACAAGTGCAATCTGTCAGCACCAGCTTAGTGGCACATCAACATAGTGGAAGTACTGGAGAGGCAACCACACATCTGTCCAAAATCCACTGCAGAGACATATCCATAAACACCACCACCCGCTACAGGACACACGGGCCTTTAAATCAGCTTGCTTCTAAGTATTTTAGCAATAATGTGCTAGTGAGAAGTAGAGTGGAATGCATAATCACTTGCTGAAAGGCCTAATTCTGCTATAGTGAATATTTTTATAATGGCATCATAGATTTCTAGATGCACAGTGGGAAGTTTAGTTCTGATTTTCTCATTTTGCAATCTCCTGGCAGTCTGTATCACAGGAACCTGAAGCCAAATGCAGCCCTTCTACAACAATCTTCACACCTCGAGGAGCTTACTAGCTTAGCTCAAAGTAGATTTAACTATTTTTGTATTTCAGTGCTCTAGTTCATTAATCTCTTCAAAGTAACAAGAACACAGACTGTCTGAGTCAAGGCTTTATTGGCAAATCGAAGAAAGACTTTTAAGCAAATAGCAAGTTAAATCTATGTTCAAGTTCTAAAGACACAGGTAGCTGAAAACTGTGATATAAACAAAAACCAAACAGCCTAACAAACCAAAAAGAAAAAAAAAAAAGGGGGAAAAAACCAAACTTCATCATCTTCTCGTTTTCCTTCAGTTTTAGAACATTAGCATAGAAAACACAAGGAATTTTAGACAGGTATATGGAGACAAACATGCCATACTCACTCTAAGAACAAACCAAAGTTAAAGATGACACCTTTCAAGCCTGCTGCACTTCTGAAATTTGATTCTTCCGACGCTAATGAACAAAAATGTATTATGCTTCATGCTACCATTCTTTGATAACATTGGTTGCCAGAAAACAAGTGGCGTGTTGCAACTCTGGTTTCTATCTGTCCACATCTGAAACACTAAAATACACAGGTGGCAGAATTTTTTTTAACATCTGAAATGTATTTGACCTCCTCCTTTCCATTACAATTGCAGAAGGCATTTAGCTAAACAGACAAAAGATTCATGAAAATAGAAAGGTGACCCATTTCCACTGATCTTTCTTTCACAACCAATCACTTAGTTTCTACAAGGAAACCTACTCTGTTTCACTGACAATACTCCACCTACTATTTCACAAAGCCATTTTAGATAATACCTTGGAAACTAATGCTCACAGCATGGATTAGGAAACATGCAATGCCAAAGATAGAAAACATAGTAATAGGCTTTGCCCCATAGCTCCTGCATTACTTGAAGTGCTTTGAGGATACAGAGGAAATGCCTATCTTAAGAGTGATCTCTAGGCCCAAAATTTGGCTTGGAGTTGCATGAGATTAAAATTTAATCTATTTCAATTAAGCAGCAAGGTAACCACAACATGCATTTTATGGCTGCTAAAAAGAGTATTTCAAAACTTCTAATCTAACACTTTGGCCTGGATTTTTCTGGGATAGAGATATCCTTTAGTACTTGATTTTTATCCCACGTCATCTTCCTCCCCAATTTTTTGGCTATCATTCAAATAGGCATATTGTGTTAGCACCATGTGGTGCAGGAACAGAAACCAAACCATGCAGGAAGTGGAAAATACTCATTACTGCTAAACTTTCCACTTTGCCTGCAGATTCTAAGAGCTCTTCCATTTTTCCCAGTTACCTCCAGAAAGCTGGCTACTAACCCCAGGAGGAGAACTAAGGTGGATCTCCAGACTCCGAGCAGTCTTGTGAAAATTAAGGCAGTGGAAACTATTCATAGTAAATTGAAAGATTTCATGCTTTTCTACATACTTTTTTTCTAGGTACTTTTCCACTGTCACAAATGCAATTTTAGTATTGCATACAGTACCTCTTAAGCACACAAAGGGTGTGAAAATAAATGCAAGAGAGCAATGACCAACATGGAAAAAAGAGAACAAACAAAAAGAAAAAGCAAAATTAATGTGCACTGTTCCACAAGGAACAAAGCAGATTTCTATTGACTACCTAGAATGTAACAAGCAAGCAAGAGATGCCTGACATCTACATTTAATAGCTATGCTAATGAAAATTGTTCTGAAACATTCAAAGCAGATATTAAGACTCTAAGCACTTTGAAAAGACATTACTAGACTCTTGAAATTTAGCAAAATGCTGAATGCATCAAAAACACATAGAGAGGTAGTGGCTCTGTATGTTGAAGAAAAGTTCTGTGATAGACCTGAACAGCACTATGTACTTTGAAACAATTATGAAAACAGAATTTTGAACATTCAACTACTTTTGACCTTCTGTACGCATCACTCTAATGTATTAAGGAAACTTAAAATGCTTTTCCATGAACTGGCAAGCTGTTCACTATGTATAATTAATAAAGTTCTGTAACACTGTAAGAAGCCCTACATCAGCATAAGATATAATATCCATGGTAACTGACATGATAATAATTGCAACTGGGAAATGGGCCTAAACTATATACAATGATTTCACCTACTGATAAATGTGTGTGACATAGTGCACTCAAAATTGATTTGTAAAGAGCACTGCAAAAACAACAACTTAGTAGGGTAAGTGTTTCTGGTGGGGTTTGTTTGGAGGCTTTTTGTTAGTGAAACAAACAGATCATCTTTTACAAAAAAGTATTTTTTCAGTAAATGTCTTAAGATCAATTGGAACCATTCCACATTAGCTTCAGAAATTGAAAAGCAGCTTTTTAGCTTTGGCATAATATAGGGGACACTACATATACTGAATTACTGAAATACAGGCATGGTTATATTGCCTCTTTATGTTTTTAAGCACAGGCAATTGATTACCATATTCATTAAATTCAATTAAACCTAATGAAGCACAGATTTTACAGCAGTTGCACCTCAATGTATACTGGATTCTTCACAGAGGTGACAACAGCATACATAAATGAATAAATACAAAGCCTCTCCAAACAGCTGCCAGTAAGCATCAAGAAAGAGTCATCATTTTCCCTACAAACTGAAAACACAAATTTCTCTTTGTGTATTGTGACAATAACACGTGACTAATACAGAAAATCATAACACTGTGTAAAAAGACCACTGTGCAAGAGGTCTCAGATGGAAGGACAGGGCCTGAGAAGCCTACAAAAGAAATACAATATTATTGCCTAGGCAAAAATAGCACATTTTTGTACTGACTTTTCAAGAACGCCAGCAGTGAAACGAAACTGTTCTTATCAACGATAATACAGTATCCTGGCAGCATGGCACTGTATTGGCCAAGACTGCTTCACCAGGATGCTCAAATATAAAATCCAATTAGAAAATGAACTGGACACACTTCACAAAATTTTAAATTTTTTTTATGTGAAACATGGAGCAGAGATTTAAAAGGTCTTTAAAAGGGTTCTCAATATACTGAATAAAGTGCTACTTGTTAAAACAAAACCATCTACAGCTATCTGCATGACTGAGAAGTTAAAAGGCATTGTCTTCTGAAGAATACACAGACCAGGGCCCCACCAGGGCTAGGTAGAATAAAAAGATCCATTAGTATGTAAGTAGTGCAGTACTCTTTCCCTAGTGCTGATAGTGATCTAACTTTCCTAGTGCACTTTCGTATGAAGAGGGGAGAATGTGTCCAGTTCCTAGTGAACAGCTTCTTCAAAGCACTAAGGAAACCATTAGAAACACCACATCTAATCACCAAATGTTACATGCATGTTACTGTTAACAAGATAGGAGACATAAAAATAAGCAACTAAAAATTGATACCAATTTTTAAAAAATTATGTTCTCTGTTTAAAAAATAATGCTTGTTAAGGTGGGTATGTCCTGAGGTATTTTCCACTTGCATTCTTTTCTTTCATTGTTACAATTACTTTCAATTTCCACAGAAGCATCAAGTAACACTCCCAAAAAATATTTTACCACTTTCCCCTTTTCCAGTTTAGATTCTTCTCTACCAAGGAGTTGCTGTTACCTTGGGAAACGCAGTAGTGATATGTAAACCACAAGGCATCACACAGTAGAACTTCCACAACTGCAGAATTCAGACCCTTCCGCTTGATCTCAGTAAATCACTGCTCTCCTGCAGCGACAGACTCCTGACACCCTTTCTGGCACCAAAGCCAGTAACGACGTTTCCTATCCAACAGTTTATAGTAAAAAAACCCAAAACTTCTACATGTATTAAGACACAAAAATATAGCTGGACGACACAGTGTTTATAAAAGCAAAAGACAAGGGGAAAAAAAAATAAAACCATAGCATTTTTCAGACAAATGGCAAACCAAATCTGTTAAGTGCTGTATACAGAGATCAAAAGGTCCGCTTTGTGAGTTTTTCTTTTTCTTTGTTTCCTCCTAATGCTCTTTCCAGTAATACAGGGAAGTGCTGGCAGCAAGGGGGGACACGAACTATCCCTTCCTTTGCGCACCCAGACTCATCAAAGAGCACAACTGCGGGCGGCCCCTCGCCCTCCGCTTCCACCCAGCCAGACCCGTTACGTTTAAACGCGCACCAGGGAGCTGCTGGAGCGCTACAGCGGGGTCGGACCTGCGGACGCCGCAGCATGGCAACAGGTACCGGTCCCGAGGTGCCGCGGCCGCCGCCCCGCCTGGAGCCCGAGGACACGGCCAGTGCCGCCCAGGCCTCCGGTCCGGCTCTGGCTCCGAGAGAGAGACAACGCCGCCGCCCACAAGTGCCAGCCGAGGGCCGCGGCCGCCGGCAAGGTCTGTGGCAGCGGCGGTAGATGAGGAGACCTCCTCCCCTCACGAAACGCCCGCGGGAGGTAAAAAAGGAATGCGTGAACGAGCAGCAGGGCTCCCTGCATATGTCAGGGGAGGTTCGGCTTTTGTTTACGTGAGGACGACGCCCCGCCAGGCCTCCCGAGCCCGCGGACCGCCCGCCCGCCGCAGGCCGGAGC
>VZSE01001273.1:290759-503874 GCA_013398275.1 Promerops cafer | reverse complement strand
CCGCTCTCCGCCCTTCCCGCCCCCGAGTAGCGGCGCCGAGCGAGCCGCGCCGCGGGGGCAGCGCGCTTGGGCACGCCCCGGCGGCCTGAAACCTAATCCTGCACCCCCCGCCCGCGGGTCTCACCGGGGCGGGCTGGGCGGCCGCCCGCAGCGACGGTGGGCGGGGGAATCCAGGGGATGGTGGGGCACGCTCGGGGGTGGCTCGTCCCGTCCCTGCCGGCCTGTCTCGTAGCGGCGCTTCCCGCGAAGTTTGTCTCCCCGCGGCTGCCGGAGCGCACGCCTTGCCGGGATGACACCGAGGAGCCGGGCTGCTCCGGTTTACCTCTCCGGTTCGCCTGTGAAATGAAGGTGGCAGGCTGGCCCCTGCCTCTCTCCGGTGGTGCGGTGCCGCCTGCGGCCGGGCCTGGCCCCGCTTGCTGCCGGGCCAGCCACCGGCCATACCCCTTCTGGTGCAACAAGATGAGCCTGGCCTGGAACGGAGGAAAATGGGAAATGTTTGGAAATGTTAAAAAAAAAAAATTAAAATGCCAAGATCAACAAACAACACATGATGAAGTTAGACAAAATTATTTGTAAGGTCGTAGAATTAATGGATGACTCTTCCCTCGATGCAGCAGCTGGTTAGTGTGTTAACTAAAAGTAAGGAAGATGCTATGTGTTTGTCATATATATGTCTAAGAATAAAATACATAATGCAGAGATGTTTGCAGTTACCACAAAATAACCAAAAAACATAAATTCAGCTAAAGGTGGAATTATTTTGCTATTTGTTAACTTTGCTTCTACTAGCAAATGTTATCCAGGTCACAGTTTCCCCTTTTCCTTTACGTAAGATAATTTTTTGGTGTAGATGCTCTCAGGCGGCTCAACTAAGGTAAACTCCTTGCAGAGGGAGATGGACCCCAGTAGCTCCACTAGGCGTGTTGGCTGTGGCTCTGCAGAGGCTCTGTGACCTTTTTATCTGCTTGCCTTCTGGCTTGGTTTCGTTCTTTTTCCAAACAGATGAGCCATCATAAGTTCTAGTACTTTGGCAGGGGGTGGGGGCTTGTGGTGTTTGCTTGGTGGGTTTCTTTTCGTGTTTGGTGCTCTTTTTTTGCTCACACAAAATTTTTAAAGAAACCTAATGCTATGAAGCTAGAATGGAATACTGCCCCATCTATTTTCAAGAGTATCAATAAATGCAATCCCAGTACAAACACTTTCTTTAGCAGAACACTTGACATGTAAACTTTGAGAAACACAGGTCTTTGTACATTGTATGGTTTGGGGTTTTTAAATTTTATTTGGAAAATTGAATTCTGAAAAAAGTTGAATCACTAAACAATATTTCTCTTGCTTGCTCTTATTGCAGCTGGTCGATTGAAAAACTCCAAATTATTAGCTGCCTTTTCCTCTGCTGAATACTAAAATATGCATATTATTTCATCTTTTTAACAATAGTTCTTCCACTTTTTAACTAAGAAAAGTAATTTTCAAGATTTTATTCACAGGTTCCATTGTTCAGTCTGCCATGTACTTATAAGCATATTGCTTTTTTAATCAAACACAGAGGCTCTGCTGTAGCTAGGACATTGAATGCTCTATAACTGTCCCACCAGCTTTGTGTGTTATATGAGCCTTTATGAAATCCAGAATAAAATTTTAAAAATAAGATACAGTTTGTTTCCATGTATCATTGTTCAATGAATAAGCCACAGTTGATTAGATAAGTACAAATTGAGACTGTTATTGTTATTTTTTCCTGCTGCTGAGGCTTTAACTATGGCATATGACTGGAACAAAATGCAGTGATTCTATTAAGCTTATTTGGACAAAAAACTGGTCAAAATTAGGTGCAATAGTACTCCTGATCTACAACAGCATCACTAGTGTAATAATTCTTCCCAGTTCTATTTGTCTTTGTATGGGATATACCCTTCAGAAAGTTTTTTTGACATACAGACTGCTATTCTAAAGTAGAAATACATTTTAAATTCTATTCAGTATTTATTTATTCAGTATTTATTCAAGTGACTTTGTCAAATCTTTGGACTATATATTAAGTAGATGATAGTTACTGAAGTTCAGAACATTGTCCTGCCTTAGACCTTGCCTGTATTAAAAATATTTGCATGAGTATGATTTTGCCAATATAGCTGTACACAGAAACTGAGCCCTCTCAGTAAAAGTACAACTGTACATACAATAAACCTAAAACTGTAATGAGAATTTGCATCACAGTAATCTAATGAGCTCTTGTGCACAGTAGCTGATGACGCTGATGAAGAGCCATGCAGGCACAGTTCTAGCAAAGAGCAAAACAAATTGTTAGGGTTCAGAGTACACAACTGGTCTAGTGGATATATTTGGTACTAGCTTTAGAAAGTTAACTCGAAAGACATACACCATTCGTATTTACTTATTTCTTCCTTTTGTTGTAAAATAGGACCTCCTCAGCCCCCTCCTAGAAAAAGAGGATCACAAAGTATCAATGATTTCCTGTGTATGGGTTACATAGTGTACAGTGACACACCTTTTAAGTTATGTCATGGTTTCGTTAGTGTAAGGAGTGTGGCCATTGGTGTTGTATAATCTTGAGGGATCCTTAAAAAGGCAGAAAAGAGAATCTACTTTGTATTTCAAGGCTAAGTGTTTTAACAAGCTACAAACAGTTGATGTGTCTACACATATTTATTCAAGTGATTGTAAATAAAAATTGCAAGCCATTTTTTAAATCATAAGCTTTCTTCAAAAAACTACTATGACTATAAAATCCATAAAAAATATTCTATCAGAAAGGATTCTTAAGGAGAAGATGAAGGGGATCTAAAAAAGCCCTCATTTTATGTTCTCTAGCATTAACATCCTGATATATTTCATTTCTCAGGTCAATTTATAATATTCTCATGGTCAAAGTATCAATATTGGATGAGATGTCTGCCTTGCTGAATTACTTAAATAAATAAAATATTAATATTAATGATCTACTGCTTAGATTTATTAGAAAACATGAAGGAGAAGTAAACTGAGAAAAAAAGTCTTTACAGAAATAACAGGGGCACCAGAAACAAGGCTATGTGTCCGTTAAATCATTCATCAGGCTGCTGTTGGGGATGCAGCCTTTTAAAATAGTAATGGGAACAGGATCTAGCCAATAAATGAAAGTCTTATTCTGTTCTATCTGAGTCACAAGGACTGACTTCACTGTGAGATGTTGCCTATGAAATGTATTTGATGACATTTATGACACAGATCTATTTATTCCCTAGCCAAAAAAAAAAAGTGTTCATAACAGTAATTGTTTAGTTTCATCACTGTGGGTATCTTATTTCGTATGGGCATTGTTATTGCATGCTCCACTGCAGAATGGGTAGAATACATATTTTAGGGACCTAGAAGTATGCTGTGAGGAAGGACTCAAGAATATTTATTTTTTTTTTTATTTATGCTTGAAGTATTCCATCTCTGAACTTAGAATAAAATATGAAAAGGGACCAAGAAACACTTTTCATACGTACCACCTTGATAAAAAATTGAAAACATTTCTGCTTTTATAGTCTTACTCTTCAATATTACAGCATAATTTTCTTAATGTATATTCATATGTATATATACATACATAGACACAATATTGTACTTTTCATTACAGCAATTGCTCAAATTTCAAGTTAAAAAACCCACTAATTACCATCTTCCTTTTTAGAGAATGGTAATAATTTATTATAGATCAAATTTTATTCCTGGCTGTGTAAAGCAAGAGTAATCCATTGCATTAAGTGGAATTAAGCTGTAGAAAACTAATCTGAGATCAAAAGTAGCTATGATCCTAACTGCTATAGCTGCTAATCTAAATATATTAAGTATGTGGTTATACATTTTTTCCTTATCCATATAAGGATGGATCACCATCTTTTTTCATGGAGCTCTTTAGAGTAGAATAAGTTATACTAGCAGAAGCATACAGTATTAAATATAACACTCTTCTCCTTCTTCATTTCAACATAAAATTACACTTCAGAAGTCAGATGGTGTAACTACATAGCTACTTCTGTTACTGGAGGTAACACCATGTATGTTGTTACACAGAGTTAAAATCGGGAACTTTCTCTTAGCTTTCATGTTTGAAATTTACAGTTTTTGGATTATTATGCTGGCAAGTAGTCAATATTAGTTTCACTTACTGAAGCATGCATGTTGGCAAGAATGGTGCATAGATTTACATTTTAAAGGTTCTTCAGGAAATTGTCTTCCCTGCGGACATACTTCGTAACTGTTATTACTGCTGTTGGAGGTTGCACATACATGTAGGAGGGAAAGTATACCCCGTGAGGTAAAACAGAGTAAAAAAATCATAAAAGGTATGTTAATTATTTATAACTACAAAAACAAAATACTTGCAATTATGACAAATTAAAAGGGCATTTATTTACACACAAACAGGATTGTCTAAAGCCACAGTCCTTGCCCATAGCAGAGAAGTGAAGCCAAATAAGTGACAAAGCATACTAACCTTATCATAAATTCTTCAGACACATAATACCTGCGAGGAGTGTCTGGTTTTGTCAGATTATGGCTTTTTTTTTCCAAAATGTTGTATTTTGCCAAATATTGTTACATATTTGACAGACCCCACTCTCAGACAATCTAATTTTAAAAGATTTTTTCAGAAGTCCCTCAAGGGACGTCGTCCACAACAACATGTGATCTGGTATGATCAATGCAACAGTTCTTCCAATATTTGAAAAGATAAGGCAATATCTCATTAGCAATTCTTGTGTTAGAAAAATTGGGAGGTCCTGCATGACATTTCCTTTAAATTTAAAAAATTCAGAATGGAAGGAACTTGACCTGACTAGTTCAGGAGTTTATGTATAGATGAATTGGTGAAACTAAAGTAAAGCACAGCAATATCTACAGAATGATTTGTTGTATGGCTCTCCAGTTTATTACTGTCCAAATAGCATTTACCTCTTTATGCACAATTTAGCCAATCAAAGTATCTGATATCTTGCCCCATGCAGTGTATGATGCAAATTGCGTTTAAAAGTACGTATTATCTTCAAGTCTCTGCTTCTGATCCAAATGTGAAATTGGAGAAATGTTTTGCTTTCAGTGATGTTCAGAGTTAAAATCTTAGGAAAAAGTACATCTCTGAATTTGCAGTCTTAGGCCTCTTGTTCCTAGAAACATTAATGATATAACTCATTTTGGATAAATAGTTCCTTCTCTGTTGGACCATCAGCTCACTACACTGTCCCAGTCATGGACCAGTATTAGAGCTGTAGTCTGTTTGAGAGGGCAATAAAGTTTTTACATTTTTGCAATTTAGCAAGTCATTGTGTGTACAGAGATACCATGCAAACAACCCTGCTCCAATGTTTTCCTGAGGGAGCTGATTCCACATGGCTCTGCATGTTCTTAGTTTTAATTTACATGTAGAGAAGAGGCAGAAATGTACATCTGTGTCCTTTCATCTTGTTATGGTGTAGGTGAAATTTGGGTCAGGACTAAAGCTATTAGTATTTACCACATTTATTAACCACCGTTCATACCATTAGTACATAGTTGCATTGAAAATGTGATTATTACAGTCTAGGAATTACCAGCATTAAGCAAACACCAAAGAATAGATCCATCTGCCTGTGAACTTGAAAACTAAATACTCCTCATTGACATCAGCCCAGTCATTCATGGATGGCAGCTGGCATGTCCAAAGAAGACCACTCTGCTCTTTTGAAGAAGTTACCCAGGAAGAAGGCTTTATTAGCTATTATACCTGTCTTTCTATACCAAAGCTATTTTGTCTAGCAATATTAGCACATGTAAAAACTAGAAGAGTCGGGGGAATCTTTCCGTTATTGAGAATATCTCCTATTCAGCCAGATGGATGTAAGGAGGAAACTTCTGATGCATTGTGCTACAGATTATGGGCCCAGATAGGAGTGAACATGTCTGTAACTGGCCAAGTTTTTGGATTCTCCATCAGGTTCACTGATGTAAATTCCATACAATTTGCTTTGATACATCGAAGGTCTTTGCTTCCTGTGTGCACAGTCAAGTGCTGTAAAGGAGTTCACCATTCCTACAAGCCACACAGAAAGCACTAAGAAAACCATGGAAAAAAAAACAGAGAGAAAAGAGCTTTCATCAGACCAGAAGATGTAAAAAGGTTGGCATTTCTGGAATCAGCTCATTTATACAAGTATCTGACAAATGGAAGTTTCATTTTAGTTTGTTCTTATACTAAGTGTAAATCATTTTAGTAAATGAAGCAAATTTAGATTTAGTCCAACTGCAACATTAAAAAAGATCTGTTAGAGCAGGAAACTAATTCAATAAATGCCTTTTTTTTCTGTTAAAATCCACTTTGGTTTAGATCAGGTGCTTCTCTTATACATAAAGGTTCCTTCTCATAGTGATATTGTCATAATGAGCTCTTAAAAATTTGATATGAAACGAGCAAATTTGCCCTCATCTGGTCATTAAGTGCCAGAAACTGGCAATGTAAGTAAAAATAAAAATCAATACTCCATCCAAACCACCCAACAGTAGTAAGCTGAATCCCTCCTTTTCAGGATTTAAGTGGTTACCTATCAGTACTCACAACCTTGGATGCAAAAAATAGTTTGTTTTCTAGTTAGATGGTGTAGCTACTCTCACTGGCTATCACTTTCGTGTTGTTTCCTCCAGCCTTTTAAGGATTCAAACAAAGTGCAGAGCACAGGATATCTCAAGGCTTTAATAAACTTCTTTCAGTTTTATGACTTGGGACAACATTTAGTCTACATCCAGTCAGAATCTCAAAATGTGTTATGCAAAGACTGGCTCAGATGAGCTGCCATTTGTTTTTTCATTATATGGTTGTCCTTTAATTTTTGTTGCCAAGGGGACAAGCCAAGAGGAAATGGATTAAATGACTGCAAAGTGATGAATTTTAAATTTCCTGTTAATAATAATTGAACTCTGAATCTAATTTGTATGTAGGAGGAATGAATAATAATAATTCCATTTCCAAAAATAAACTTAAACAGCTAAGCAAAAATCACTCTTTCCCTCTCATGCTCTTCTTTTTCATGTCCCTGTTATTTGAGTACTTGAGCTTTGACAAACAGAACTATAAATGCTCAGGCAACCACAGAAACTTATGAAGGTAAAAAAAACAGAAGTATTGAGCTTATTCTGTCTCATAATCCAGTATTTCCTTAGTATACACAGACCTTCTGGAACATGAAGAATGCACAATGCACAATAAATACTGGTATGTAAATGCTACTCAAACAGCAGAAAGGAGCTGCTTCAGGCAAGAGAAATGTTTCTACACCTCCCTATCCCTCTTACAAGCTTTTCAATAGGAAAGACTTGTCAAGAGAAACAGAAGTGAAGCCAGCATCAGGAGAAAAATGCTTGTAGTTTTTAGGACTGTTCTCTTGCATAAACTAGCTGTACACAAACTTAGACCCACTAGTTTGTATATAACCTGCTACCCTGCAACACAGACTGAATCATCACATTCATGAGGCTACAGTCAGCCTTTCTCCTTCCCTCCTCCAGGTCATTGTATGTGTTCTCCTTTTCTAGCATATTAATGCATGACAACTCATATGGACTTCACTGCAAGAACATTTCTAGGGCTTTCAGACATCCATGCCTGCAAGGTCACCCTCACTGCAGATATCTTCTGCAGGTGCTTTTTCTTATAATCCACTGTGCATTCCGCTGTAATGAAATAAATGGTGGACCTGGGTATTGAAAATATCCTTAGAAAAGTTAGAGAGAAAGAGTTCTTACAGAATTAATTCAAGTTAGAGATATTCAAAAGTCTTTCTTCAAATCTGTGTGAGTACCTAGAGAAGGTTACCAGTATTGCTATACACAATACCCAGCCACATCCAAGTCTGGTGCCTGAGTCTTCACACCTCAAGAGTCACCAGCATTATATTTGGGATATTGAATTTACCTAGATGAGCCCATTTTTGTTTCCAAATATATTTTTGGTCTACCCTCAGGTAAATCCTGCTGGAATTCATAAACCAGATGTTTTTCTATATGATTTTGGAGACTGTACCCAGACTTCTCTGCTAGAAGATACTTTCCTGTACAGGTACCACAAGGACCAAAGGGAATCCTATGTCTTCATTTTTGAGAAAGAATTTGGCACACAGGCAAATTAATTGAGATTCCCCTTGGAAGGGATTTAAACTTAAATTTATTGAAAAAATAATCCTATAATCCTATCCTATTGATATGCTGAGTTGGGCACAGTCCATGCATTTGACACTAAGACTGATACCAAATTCCTCATCATACATGGCATTATTGACATCTAAACCCAAAAGTCTTTTACCTAACTCCTTCCAGGAATGTCACAGTAGAGTCCTTGATCAAGAGAGCTTTAAGTCATAGCAAGGGGAGGAAATAAAACTGAGTTACCTACACTCCAGCTGGAGAGTCTGCTCATGAAGCTATTCTGTGTATATGTGGACATCTTCTCCACATGAAAAGGAACAAGCCTTTGTTTCAGGGATTAAATAACCAGAGAATTTTGTAATCTATAAATCTGAAGTTATAGGAAATGCCTCAGTCCAGCAAGTGAGAAATATTTGAATATCCTTGTCTATGTTCTTCCTTGCTAAGGGAGCTTTAGGGCCAGCACCATTTTTTAAGAAAACAAATAGCCTCTGCCTATACCTCACTACTTACATGAAGACCTTGAAAGCCAGAGCAAGGTCATAGGCATCTAGCATACTTGCAAACTTATAAGAAACTGGATCAATTGTATTTTCTCTGGATCCGACTTTACATTCATCACCTTGTTTTTTGTCTCAGGAAAATCCAAATAGACTCTTACTTCGTATTATGCTCTCAGTTTTGGGACCGTGAGATTAGCTCACTTGGGTAGAGTATGGTGCTAACACCACAATCCTGGATTTGGTCCCTGTATGGGCCATTCACTTATGAGTTGAACTTGATGAACCTGGTGGGTGCCATCCAACTCAGAATATTCTGTAATTAGTTAGAAAATAACATCTTTAAAATGTTTGTTTGATTTTTTTGTGTGAATTGTAAAGAAAATCCTTGAAATTATTTAACAGAAGAAGTAGTCTTCTGAATAGTGTAATAAGACTTATTTTGCCTCTCCAATTTTATTCAAAACCTGTATTTTTATACCCGGTTATAAAAAGCTTTGAGAAAAAATACCAGTTTTGTCTTCTGATTCTCAGCTGCCTCAGGCTTTCATTAAGCCGTAAGCATCAGCAGTCTGATTGTTGTTTGTGTACCAAGTACAGCAGTGACAGGCATGTCTTGCTTGTAAGTGTACTTTTCTTACACTAGTGGCAAAGCATAAGTGATTTTTCAACCTTGATGAGAGATTTGAAAAATCCGATTTCCTGTGGGAACAAAAGTGCCTTGTAATTCAGAGGTACTGAAGACACTTGCTAAAACTGGGGGAAAATGCAAACTCTTAGGAATTTGAATACATCTTAAAACTCAGTAAGAATTTCCCCAATGAGTGAAATAATAAATCTGATACACTTTTGGCATACAGTCTTGAAAGATTTTTTTAAAAATAGATTTATACTACCACTTAATTTGGCAGATGGCTCAAATAAGGGTTCCTTAATTTTTAGTCAAACTTTTAAAAAAAATCAGGTGGTCACCCAAGAGAAACTAAGACTCAAGGAATACATTTAACAAGTGTCAGATGAAGAGTGGCATATAAAGCTATTAAGTATCCATCACAGTATCTTGCTGAACCTATTAAAAGTGTGTGGGGCAGCAAGGAATTCAGGTCCCTCATAGTTTCTCTGCGGAGCTCGTTCCATAGTGGTTCAAGCTGCCACTGGGATCAGTCCTGACTCCTTGTTGCTGCCTAGCCCTTCAGATACGCCGGCACGCCATGATGCACTGCTCTGCAGGGACAGAGAGCCTAGCTTCAGGTGTTCAGAGATGGCTGATATACCAGAAACATTAGTTACGCATTAGTGCAGCCTCAGCTATGCTGGAGTGCATGAATCATTTGGACAACAGTCTCAGGGATATGTTATGGCTCTTGGGGATGTCCTCTGTAGAGCTAAAAGTTGGACTTGATGATCCCTGTGGGTGCCTCCCAGCTCAAGATATTCTACGATTCTATAATTCTATGACTCAGCTAATTAGCTCTGGGCAATGGAGCATTTTAGCCCCGGTAGACATTGTGCTAATGTAATTATCCTGCTCCTGATACCCATGTGGTTGCATTATGTAAACACACATAACTATGAAATATGCACCACAAGGAATGAAAAATTCACATCACTGTTTTACAATACTGTAAATCACAAAAAAAATGTAGTGAAAATTGTTGAAATTGTAGATGTACAAATTAGTTGACTGGTGCAATATTTTTTCCCAATCGGTGCTGTAATAGTTGCTTCAGTCTTTGCATACGGGGAGCCAACTCTGATTGAGGAACACCATAGAGCAGAAAAGAGGATAAAAAGAGAAAGTGGAAAACAGAAGTTAATGGCCTCATCTACTGCAAGTACTGGGAGACATGAAATGAAACTGAAGGTCATGACTTCCCTAGATAGCTTGTTTTAGTGTCTTATCATCCTCATAAATAATTTATTCCTCATGCCCAAACAAAACGTAACCTCTTTCAATTTTAAAATGTTGAATTTTTTTCTTTTCACTACAGGCCCTCTTAAAACGTCTCTGTCTTTCACTCCAACTCTACTTTTAGTACTGGAAGGCTGGACTAAGAGCCCTCTCTTCTTCAGGATGAACAACCACAATTCACTCAGATTTTCTTCAGAGGAAAGAGGTTTCAGCCCTTTGATCAATTTTGTGGCCCTCCTCTGGACCCATGCTAATAGATCTAAAATCTGACACCCCAGATTACAGAAAAAGTTGGGTTATCTTGCCAAAGATTACCTTCACAGCATCAGTGATTTGACAAGGGTTCATGCTGGAACCCTTGTTTTGATTACTGGAAGTCTTTCAAAAGTGGTTATCAAGTCTACTGTCATATAGTCATGGTAGGTTTGGCCACAGGTGGCAAAATTTTCCAAATACAAAAGGCATGTGATGGAAAAATTATTAATTTAAATATTTAAATGCTATATCTAATGATATGAAGTTTCTAAAAGCATTTGTAACAACTTACCACTGTTCTCACTTTTGTCTCCTTGTAAAAAGAGCAAGCTCTGTCTCCATATGATTACAGCCGGAAAATAAAAGTTAAGATTTCTAGGTCTGTTTAGATGAGACTAAACTCCAAATCTAAGTCTAAATTAATAAAGTCTCATTTTCAAATATTTAGGCTTTCTAGTTACAGCAGCATTTCCACAATACCTTAAATAAATTCACTATTTGCAGCCCTGAATATCAGTTTTGTTTTTCCATTACCACAGCCTTAGGGATTATGAAATTATATGTAAGGGTTATTTTATATTGAAAATTGGAAAAATAATGTAATTCTCATAAATTAACCATGCAAAAGAACTGTTTTTAACTAATATTTGTGAAATACTTCATTGGATGGCTCCAGCTAAAAGCTAGCTTTTATATTGTTACTAGCTAGAAGAAGAACAAATTAGTCTTTTACATACCTTTTCAAATACTCTTTTAAACACTTTAAAAAACATAGCCATTTTATATAAATTAGTTTATATTCCTGCCTTGTTCTAATGCTACTAGGAGAGCATGTGATGTCAAGATGTTTAGATTCAGCCAGCTTGCTTGTAATCTTTTGCAGTTTTAGAAAGCTGCAAACGCTAGAGGGAAAACATTTAACATGGCTATTGGTCAGGAGTTTCTTTGGGCAAACTCAGTGAGTTTTGTATCCTTGTAATGACTGAAGCATAAAAGGATTTTTCGAGTCTGACTATGATGTTTAAATTAAAATAATATGAGATCTTCACACATTCAAAATATCCTCACACTTAAAGCTACTGATAATCAACTTCCCAACTTAGGAAGGATGTTGAGATTCTCAAATGCATCAGAAGAGGGGCAGCAAGGCTGATGAAGAGTGTAGAACACAAGCCCTATAAGGAGTGGCTGAGGGAGCTGGGGTTGTTTAGCCTGGAGAAGAGGAGGCTCAGGGGTGACCTTATTACTCTCTATGACTGCCTGAAAGGGGGGTGCAGCCAGGTGGGGGTCTGTCTCTTGCCAGAGGCAACCACTGACTGAACGAGAAGACAGTCTTAAGCTGCACCAGGGGAAGTTTAGACAGGACATTATGAAAAAATTCTTCACAGAAAGAGTGATTGGGCATTGGAATGGGCTGCCTAGGGAGGTGGTGGAGTCACTGTCTCTGGAGGTGTTTAAGAAAAGACTAGATGTGGCACTTAGTGCCATGGTTTAGTTGATAAGGTGGTGTTTGGTCATAGATTGGACTTGATGATGTCAAAAGTCTTTTCCAGTCTAGTTAATTCCATGGTTCTGTGATATCTCTCAGCATTTTCACCTCCCAAAATAACATTTAATCACTTATCAAGACTACTGCACTTTCATCACCAAATTCTTATACTTTTGATAAAGTCCAAAACACAATATAAAAACTATAAGCATGTTTAAGAAGTGCGTGAAACTGTAGTTCCCGTGCGACTGCAGATAAACCATAACTCAACACTTTCAAGGGTTGCTCTATCCAATTTACCATAGTCCTGTATTCTGTAATGTTGGTGTTTTGTGCATGTGGATTAATGATAAACATAGACAGAAATCAAGCAACAGCTGCTATACAAATCCTGCAACTTCACTACTAAGTGGGCTATTCCACTAGTTGTTCCAAAGAATATTAACAAGACAAAGCATATATATTTCCTATTAAATCTCAGAGGAACTTATTTCTTAGTCTTATTTCTCCATTGTGAACTGGCAGACTACCCAATGTGTCTTCCTCATCCAGTCAAGATAAAAAATTTTGGTATGCAATCAGAGGGCTCAACAAAAATCAGAGAGAACATTCCCTACACTGGACATTTTTAGAAACACAGCTGGAAATATTATTTAAAAAGTGGTACCCTAACATATCTTTTTCTTTCCCAGATTTTGAGGAAGAAAACATCTAAAATATAGTAAAAGTTATCTATTTTAAGGTTGCAGACTGATGTTTAAAACATAGATTGACATACTGTCTTTTATGTCTTAAATAGCTTGGGACACATTCCCTTGGAAATTTTATTACATTTTTAAGTTCTGTTTTGTTTGTCTTTCTGTGCTTTAAGGACATGATTTGTGAACATCCATGTATACTGTTCCCTGCCTATCAGCTTTATAGCATGCTCATTTTTAATGGAATTCTGTCCTATTTCATGATATGCTTGGGCAGCTGTAAATTAAAAACTCATCCAAGAAGTGTCAAAACAACTTCAGTCAGATGTCATGGCAGGAGAGGGTTTGTTATTTTTCTGTGCTCATGCAGACACTGTGGTGCAGTATGTTCCTACTGTCAGACTCATAATACAGTAGTTCTGATGACATACTAGGGCTATTTAAACCTGACTCAGAAAACCCATGCTTACTGTTAAATATGCGTTGTCTATGTCATTGCAATGACATTTGTTTAGTACCAAATTATCCTGTATCATCTCCATTCCCTTTCAGTGCATCACTAGGGAGTGATGCTAAAAAACCAGCCAAATTGGTCGGTATGCCAACCTACTAAAATACCGGTCCAAGTAGTCATACTGTGTGATATATTTAATTACAAATATATACATCTTAAATAGATATATATAAATGGTGTGTTTCATTACAATGAAAATATAGATTCTTAAAATATATTCCATTATTAGCAAGATGTGAGGAAAATAGCATACTTATTTAAGAGGAAAAAAAGCGCAAAGGAAAATAAGTACTTGCACAAAGTGATGTTTTCTTACAACACAAGTGGTATGTAATTTTTTTATGTGGCTTGAATTTTTTTACCTTAAATATCACACATAATAGTTAAAAATATTATTTCACCAGTAGATGTCAGTGTAACCATTGAACTCAACTATAAGAGAGTGTATTCTTCGTATTCACTACTGCAGACAAATGAAAGTATATTAATGAAAGTTATATCATGAAAAAGTTGGTGTGATGGTTAAGGAAAATACCGAGTCTGTTTTTCTTACACTGTTTCATTTATAGCTTCAGAAGCTTGAAGGGAGCTTCTGTTCAAAAAATGTCAGAGGCATTTGCTAGTCATCTTTACTTTTTGAACAACAACTCTAATTTTCCTTCCCTCCCCCACCCCCGCCCCCAAAACCTATTGAATGTATATTAGTATGTAGCATTAACAGAAATAGGAATTGGGACTTGACTTTTTCCAACCAGAACCTTGGATTATATATCCAAAGGCACAGCTACTATTTATCAAAGACAACTGTAGCTTTCTCTGGTCTTTCCAGGTAGAGTCCAGAGCTGAGTGAACTGCATGGTGGCTTACATAGGCAGTTAGGTTGATGGGGCCATATATCATGACCTGGTAGGTTTAGAATCTCAATTAAAAAGTAAAATAGCTTACCATGCTGTTCTTCCTTGTTTTAAGTTTTCATATGCCAAGAATGTGATTCATTATTTTTTCCTGCAATGGCTGATGCTTGTCATGACAATTCCAGCAGAAAATTCAATTCTCCATGATCATTTAGATGTTAGCGATATTATTAACTGTTGACAGAGAAATGCAAAACTCACTCCAAAACCCTAAGTCCATGGCGGAATGAAATCTGTTGAGATGTTTACCTGAAACCAAAGAAGGAGAAGCAGAGAGAAGAAAAACTGTTAAATGACAGTTAAACTCTTAAAGTAACTAATACAAGCTACTATCAAGTTAAATAAAGTCATTATGGGCAAATTCTTCTACTTCTTTGGGTTTTTAGAAACTCATGTTGGAACCCTAATAATGGAATACTAAACAGAGTAAGTTGAAATATAAAAGTTTCATGAACTACATGTGTTGTCTCCTCCATCTGACTCCTGTTATCCGTGTCTTGTCTGTATACAAATATCAGTTTCCTGTAAAGAGGTTGAATATTTTGTAAACTGTTTTAGAAATGCACAGTGTTCTACAAAGATGCCAGGATAATCAGGAACAGGTCTGTTCTTGACTAACATCCTCCTTGGCTTCATGAATCATAGAAAGTTTAACATCTCTTCATCAAACTCAACAGACTGTATTATTTACAATCTCCACAGTTCTCCTGAAAGCCAGTAATCAGTCCCACATTGCTGATCATTACCAGACAGCTGACATTAAGATGCATTAAGTATATAATATGCAGAACAGGACAATGGTTACAGAGCTTGGGATGAATATGCCTCAGTGACAATAAGTTCTCTGATCAGATATGTGAACAAGAAAGAAGAGAGATGAAATCAGGCACCCAGGAGACTCCAGTTAATACACAGCCTGAAAAATGAAGTTAGGATCAAAGATAAAGAATACTCTGTATGAAGGCACTAGCCTCTTAAAATCAACAGACCCGTGAAAGCAAATGGAACGGAACACATAACACTGCAAAACCTTTCACCAGTACTTCTATCAATCACACAGCAATGCTATGTGACAAGGGCTTGTCCCTGTGAAAGAGAAAAAAACTTTCTACTTGTTGCTCTCTGAAGAGCTAAACAACTAAAATTAGTCAGTAATATTTTGACAAAATTCAAGGAAAAATTTGGTCCCCTCAGTTCTGAAATTGAAAAGAAAGATGCAGGTTTAGAACCATAGGCAGAAGATAAATTTCACACAGCAAGTACAGACTTTTAGAGAGGGAAGGCTATATTTAATTAAACGCTATCACTTGTTACTTATACTAAAAAATGTCTTTAAAAACTGATAGGAGGCTGCCTGTCTTCAGTTGCCAGGCTGCATAGGCATTCCAACTTTGCTAACATTTTCTGGATTAATGTTCATTTTGCATTGCCTGCACCGTAAGAGTAAGATCTTCATGCCATTACATGTGCAAGACCTTTCATAACCTTTGGTGCTTTGACCTCGTCACTAGGTATGAAAATTCACCCTGGTAGGGAAATCGTAAAATCCATGATGAAATCATACCCGTCTAGGATCTCACTGTCACATGTCTCCCTTGCTCACTCTGAAATGGCTGCTTTCCTTGATGCACCCCATCTGACCCAAAGATAGCTGTCCTGAGCATGGTCCTTAGAGGGGCACCTTTCCAGACACAGGTGAGCTGAGCTGAAGTACCTGCTCACCTGCTGAAAGGTATCAAGACACTATGCTGTGAAACATGATAGCTCACCAGATGGTGGCATCACTTTAACAACATATGCAGCTTGGTTAAAGCTCCTTCATCTCGCTTAGTTCTTTCCAGGAACTCATCAAGTACCAGTTGCAACCCATCATAGATCTTCACTGCTATAAGATAGCAAGATTCTCCAATTTCTAAAGCTTTGCAATGAATACTTGACATAACTTGATGAGATAAATACCACTGGGAGCTTACTCAAAGACTAAGCCAAGCTGGAGTGAACGACTCTGTTTCCTTACCCTCTATATTACTTGGTAGTGTTGCAAAAAGTGAAGGGACTGAGTAGTAGCTTAAGGAAGGTAGCACCTCTTCAATTTTTTTTTCTTCCTTTTGAAGACTGCTAGATCACTTCATTTACTGAGGAGGATCTTTAGGTGAGATTTTTCAGAGAAACCCACAAATGGAACATGAAAAGCAGCCTGTCCTAGTGAAGCTCTTCATAGCAACAGACATAAATGTGCCCTCCGGTGTCAACAGTGGTTTTTCAATGATTCGCCTCAGTGATACAGTGGTAGAGGCAATACCTGGTTGGTACTAGGAGGAAGGCACTGGAATTCAATTCCATAAAGCATCTAGGCACCAAATTCTTAGCCCAAAATCTTTCTTTGCTTAGGTCTTCAACACTTAAGACCAACTTCAACACTTAAGGGGGTCCCAGTGCCCTGAGCTGGAGGACCATGACTGCCAAAATGATAAACACACAGTAGGCCCTGTGCAGGATCTGCTGTTCCAGCTGGATCCCCTTAAGTCCATGGGGCCTCCTAGGACTCATCTGAGAATACTGAAAGTTCTGGCTGGTGTCATTACAAGGTCTCTCTCAATGATTTTTGAACAGCCTTGGACTCAAGAGAGATCCCAGTTGACTGATGACTGATGATGCTGGCTAATGTTGTCCCAGTTTTCACGAAGGGCAAGAAGGAAGATTCTGGAAACTACAGGCCTGTCAGTCTCATTTCAGTGCTTGGTAAAATTATGGAGAAGATTAATCTTCTGGGAATTATTGAAAAACACCTGAAGGACAGCTGGGTATCAGAGCCAGCATGGCTTCCTGAAAGGAAAGTCCTGCTTGTCAAATCTAATTTCCTTTTATGATGAGGTAACACACCTAGTTAATCAAGGGGAGACAGAACATGTAATCTTTTAGGATTTCAGTAAAGCTTTCAATACTGTCTTTCCCAGTATCCTCCTGGCAAAAAATTTCCTGTGCACAACACAATAAATGCCTCGTGAAATGGGTGAGCAACTGGCTCGTGGGTTGGGCACAGGGGGTTTCAGAATGGGATGACAGCAGACTGGTGACCTGTCACTACTGGGGTTCCAGAGAGCTCCATCCTTGGCTCTGTGCTCTTTAACATCTTCAAAAATTATTTGGATGCCAGACTTGAGAGGATACTGAGTGAGTTTGCCAATGACCATAAATTGGGAGGAATTGTTTGACTCTCTTAAAGGATGAGAGGCCCTGCAGAGAGACCTTGATAAATTCAAGAGCTGAGCAAACACCAACCATGTATTGTTTACAAGGGAGAATGCCAGATTCTACACCAGCGATGGGGCAACCTTGGATGTGTGGACAGACTAGGAAATGAGATGCTGGAAAGCAGTGCCATGGAAGGGGACCTGGGGCCCTGGTCGATGGAAAGCTGAACAAGTCAGCAGTGGAGGGCCAACCCTGTCCTGCATGGCATCAGCCACAGCATGGCGAGGGGATTGTCCCGCTTTGCTCTGAGCTGGCGTAGCCTCACTTCGAGTGCTGTGTGCAATTTTGGGCAAGGCAATGTAAGAAAGACATTAAACTATTAGAGAATGTCCAAAGGAGGGCCATCAGGATGGTGAAGAGCCTTGAGAGGCAGCCATATGAGGAGTTTCTGAGGTCACTTGGTCTGTTCAGCCTGGAAGAGACTGACGGGAGACCTCACTGCAGTCTAAAAATAGAGGAGGAATGGGCAATGATCTCTTCTCTGTGCTGACCAGTGATGGGATCCGAAGGAATGGCCTGAAGTTGTGTCAGTGGAGGTTTAGGTTGAATATCAGGAAAAGGTTCTTCTTCCAGAGGGTAGTTGAATACTGGAATGGGCTCCCCAGGGAGGTGGTCATGGGACAGAGAGTTCAAGAAGGGTTTGGACATAATTTTCA
This sequence comes from Promerops cafer, assembly GCA_013398275.1. Taxonomy (NCBI): domain Eukaryota; kingdom Metazoa; phylum Chordata; class Aves; order Passeriformes; family Nectariniidae; genus Promerops; species Promerops cafer. Next base: position 485,515 of record VZSE01001273.1, on the reverse strand, counting down.
GACACACAGTGAGATTCTTACAGTTGTCCTGTGCAGGGCCAAGAGCTGGACTTTGACAATCCTTGTAAGTCCTTTCCAACTCAGGATAGTTTATGATTCTATTATTCTAACAGTTTGGTGAATTATGCAGTAGCCTTCATTCAGGGCAACAGAAGAAAAACCACATCCTTGGAGAAAAGCATAAAGACATTCAAATTGGTAGTAAATACAATGAGGAACTTATCCTGTTGCAGCTTCCTATTTTTGTTTCTTTTTCTAGCCAGTATCAGGTGCTGAACTAACAACAATTGGCACATAAAAGAGTGAGCAAGGTTAGCTTGGTCAAAGTTCAGTTTCCTCTCACATTCCATAGTGGTGCCCTCAGGACTACAGTGCTATGGTCCCAACAGCTTGGCATCAACCAAAGGCACAAACACTTTAAAATACTTGGAATTAAACATACTGAAAGTATGCATTATGAAAGTAATAGAATTGCATATGAGTGTGCATTGATGGAAGCAATAAGATGAGTTTGACTGCTCCTGTTGGCCAGACCCATTAGGCAAATACATAAAAAAAATACACATTGTCTGACTTGAAACACAGATTACGTAGCTCATGTCCATGGTAGAGCCAGTTCAGTATTTCAATTCACAAAAACATGAATAAAACATAGTTTAAAAGACAGAAAGTAGAGTCTTCATATAATTTTGAGGAAAAGGGTTTTTTTTAAAGAGAGAGTGACTGACTGAAAAGTACAGATACAACCAAATATTGAAGGCATTTGGAAACCTAGCCCAGATGCAAATTTTGTCTTTGTGTCTGTAAGGATCTAACTCAAAAGTGAGAAACTAACATCACAGAGCCTGGAGGTAAGGTAGTAATAGAAATCTGGGTGTGAATTCTTTGATTCTGATGTGTGTCTTCATACACATACTACTTTTGAGGGCACCCCCATCTTTATGTAAATGATGAATTCCTAAGATGTGTACCATATGATTTGCAGAATAACAATGCCCCAGTTCTGCATAAATTAAACAGCAGATCCTGATAACTAAGCTTTCCCATTTACATTATGCCTCAGTTCCAAATCCATGGGATATAAATGAGAGCAGCATATGGTCCAGAATGGGAAAGCTGTGGGACTTTCATGTATGCACCATGGGAGCAAATGGCTGTCCCACAGATGGTGCAGTATTTAGATGCATCTCCTGTGTGATGGATGCCAACGCACAGGAGGATGAAGCCATGAGTAGCCTCTAGAGGTCCCCACTGGCAGGCATGCCTAGAACAGATGCTAGAGCTACACAAAGGGTTTGAAAGGGTAGATCTTTTTATATCTTGGCTTTCTGTTCTCAGTGCTTGTCTGTATGTGGAAATTTATGGCATAGCTGAACGATCTTTCAAAAAAGCTGTACTATAGTTAGAACTTCTCTGTGACAGTAATAATAATAAAAATAATTTTATTTCAGATTTATCACTTCAGTTTTTTACATGAACAATGCAGGGAACAGATACACTTTTTGGGGTTTGTTTTTAACTCTCTTGGACTGGGGCTGTGCAAAGAAATTCACAAAGCAGAATAGATGATAAAGAAAGGTCTGACATGCTACTTCCATATTCCACAGACTTGCACAGGTACAAGTTATGTACAATGTCATAAACATTGACAGAGGTGAACATTTAGACACAGCCAACAGACAATATCACTGATAGGAAAGTCAGAAAAATCTTTATGTGAAAAGTAATTCACTGGTAGTTTTTAAATATCAAGTTTGGTAATTTGGAGAAGAGTTATAAGATATTGAAAAAAAAAAAAAAAAAGAAGCTTTACTTCAAAAACTGTTCTGTATTTACCTTTGAATCCATACCCAGCTGTAAACAATAAATGAGTTAGCCCACAGGGATCCTAGCACACTGGGGTGTGTCCCATCAGCTATAATCCAAACACGCATATAAAGCAGCAGAAAATTGTCACAACAAACAGATCAGAAAATACTTGAGACAAATGACAGCACTGAACTTAGTAAAGGAAGGCACTGTGAGCATACAAAATTCCTCTCCCTGGCTTTCTTCCCACGGCTAACCATATCGCCCACACTCTGCCTACCCTGCATGCACTCTCCTCCTGACCCTTCTCCCATTTCCTTCTCCTACAGCCATGCTCCTTTGCCCTCCAGATGCTTTCATGAATACTTTATAATGTTGCTGGCATCAGGATTCTTACCACAGACTGGGAACTTGTCCTTTGAAAATGCCTAGCTGGGCAGCAAGGGGCAGGCTTCCATGTGAGTTATGGAGAAAGCAAGTGGTGGGAGCTAGGCCAGGAACAGAAAGCATTGATCCTTCTCTATTATCAGGATGAGGATTTCTGGATCAGAGCCTGGCTAGCAGAAAAGAGAGCAGAGACATGCTAAAGCAGGCATGGGTGCAGAGATGTGGCAGCAGCAGAGTGTGTGGTTAACTCCATTTAGTGGGATTGATACTGGGGATTGATTTGGGGAATGCTCTCTGCTGACTCTGCTTGAGAGCCCAAAAGCTTCTTCCACATGCTTCACATGCTCATGAAGTATGTTCCTTCACACTTTTTTCTCCTTACCCTTTTTTCCCCTCCTTCTACAAAACAGTTTTCTATCATAACAGAGTTAAAGTGAGTCAGCAAACTTCCTCATAAGAATTCACCTCATCCCTTCAAAAAGCTATGTTAGCATTATCTAAGGATAAGGGTCAAGATAGAGCAGACATAGATCAGGATTTTTCTACCCTTGTCCAAGTGTAGCTAAAATCGCAGTTCATCCACAGTATATGAGAAGAATATGATGGATAGATGGAAAACTTTATAAAATCTTGCTATGTTTGAGACCACAGACCAGATGTGGATCTCATATCTCTAGCAGGTTCACTGCACTGGTGGAAACCAAAGAACAGAGGTTTTTGTCTTTCCTTTATCTATTTCTTTGATTTTTTTTTTTTTCAATTTCACTGTGTTTACAGTTAGTTTTATTAAGGACATTCTGCTTCATCCTACTTTTCTGTTCCAAACATCTGGCAGTTGTTTGATTCTCTTTTGCTTTTTCTCCTCTTAAATACCGGTGAATCATTTTTCTCAGCCTTTCATTAACCTTTTCTTCAAAGTGTTTTGAGATTTTTCAGAATTCTTCTCTTCTGTGAAGACCTTTTCCCTATTTCAATTCCATTTTTGAGAGTGGATCAGTTCAATCTCTCTTCTTCAACCTTTCACTTTTTTGTCCTCAAAGTCTCACTATATTTGGAATTAAAACGCCTTTCTAGAGATTACTTATTGAAAACAATGTGTCTACACAGACTGAAAGTTACAGTCATTCCCTGGGTATGGAAATCTCATTAAGAACTCTCACTAAGAACTCTCATTTGGTCTTCAGCACATCCATAAACACCCATACATACCATCTATATAAGAACATGACATATATAATGTGATTTAGTGTTGCATATTTGAAAATTACACAGCTAAATGTGCATGACTGTAAAAAGTCAACTGCCCTCTTGTCTCGGTTTGGGAGGAAGTGAGTTTTTTGGGAAGTTTTAGCTAAACCAATCAGTGGTCAGATTCGAATATTGACACCTGGTGTGACCACTGAAGACGTGAGTCACCTCTGCAGACACACGGGGTTAAAAGCAGAGATTTCCCAGAGTTCGCTCTCTTTCGCCCCTGGTAGCCCAGGGAGCGGCACCGTCTCTGCCCCGCCCGGCCACATGGCTGGGTGGGGGAGGGGAGCCATGGAGGCCCAGGCTGAGGTAGGCCGGAGCCCCGGAGAGAGAGAGAAGGTGGAAGGGAATGGAACCGGGCCAGCTCCTGCAGGACTGAGGGGTGGAAAAAACACCGAGGTATCTTTTGTTCCCCCCCCAACCGCAGAAGAGCGAGCGAGCGAGCCTGTGCGCCGGCAGAGGAGGCAGCAGGGGGGTGATGCCCAGCATGTGGGAGTGCCACCGTGAGATCTCAGTGCCCTGAGGGCAGCGGAGCTCGGACTTTTAACCCTTTCCTGGGTGAAGGAAACTTTGTGAAACATTAGTCCTCCTGGCTGGTGGTTGGAGAGAGAAGAGAGACAGTCTGGGACCTGAGATGTTAAGAAGATGTGGAAAAGCTGAAGTGGGAGGAGATGATGGAGTGGCTTTTTTAGCTGGACTTTTCTTGTATAGCCATAGACTGAACCAAGCTACCTGTAATACATGAGACTGCATTTGGGTGGATGCTATAGCCTGAGCCAAGAGACTGACCTGCTGTAATGATATTATATAAAGGAGTGAACAGAGGAAGATGAAGAGGGCGTGGTGGTGCCTTCCATCTTCAGGGAGAAGAGCTCTGTTCTTGAGAAAACCCTCGGCCCCAGGGGATGAGAAAATGGGGGGGACTGTTGTCCCAAAAATGAGACACGGTTGTTTTTTTGGCACTTGGCAAAGCATCCTTGAAGAGCCCTGTGAGCAGTTTCGGTCCATGGACGGTGGTGAGAGCACTGTACATGGAAGGAGGATGTCACGATGGCAGAGTTTCTCCGGGCGGTGCCATGTGTGACAAGGAAACATGGGGAGTTTCAACCCTGTTTCGTGGGGAGGACTGTGGTACAAGAGAGACTCCTCTCTCCCCTGATGGACTGAGAATTGATTACTTGAGTGAGGGTAACTTGATCAGGACTCCAAGATTTTTTTGTCTCACTGTGCTTTGGTGAAATTTGGGTGGGAGGAGGAGGAATGGTTTAAAAAGTTTTCATTCTGTTTCCTGTGTGTTTCTGATTTTGGTTTGTAGTTTAATAAAGTTTTTTTTTCTCTTTTTTTCTAAGTTTAAGCCTGCTCTGCTCTGTTCCTGGTCACATCTCACAGCAGTTAGTTAAAGAAAATACATTTTCATGGGGGCACTGGCATTGGGCCAGCGCCAAACCCTGACACCTCTCCCCCTCCAAAGGTGTCTCATAGGGGACCAAATTTATACCTGAGTAGTTTCATAACAGTCTCTGAAGTAGCACAATAGAGAAATCTGGCAGAGAGTGTTCTGGTAGACATCAAAGACCCATAAGAGATCTAAATTTGTGAAGTACAATGAGTGTTAAAACTAAAAAATAATTGCATGCATAACTGGTTACAGTTTTTTTTCCTAATTATATAATTTGAATTTATATTATTATTTTTTTATTGTTACATTTACTCAGTAGGATCTTCCACTCAAAGTTATACACACAATGACTCACAAGTTGTATTTGATACAGGCAGTGTCATGAGTCAATTTACTTAAACATTTAATCATTAGACCAACTTTCACCATTAAAAAAAAAAAAGCATGAAAGGCTAACTAGATTTCTAGGCACTCACAGTAAATTTCCAAATGAAAAATGCATCATCTCCTCAGTTACCATAATATAGATCAAAATTATGACCCTTTTCTTCCACCAATTTAATTGAGAAGGCAATTAATCTTAGTAATTTTTTTTCCATTTCTGTTTTTCTATGTAAGACCACAAAAGTTTGATAACTTTATTAAATTCGGGACAAGGAACTTATTTCTTAATATAGAAAATGTCCTCTAATAGCTAAAACACAATAGAAAAAAAAATCCTGCTAGTCATGAAGATGTAGTAAATCAGCTCACTGCATTTAAAGCCCCGAAGTTTAAATTTGACCTGCTTATTGGCATCCGAGTGAGTAATGGAGGAGTTTTATTTGGAAATACTCTTGGAAAGCATTCAACCCAGTTTTGGCAGTAATAATTTCACTGTAGTTTGGGGAGAATTTCACCTTCTCGGAGAGTGCAACTTTCTGGCATTAACCCAGAAGTAATCTACGAGAATCACGTAATCTAGTTCTTAAACATGTTCAATGAGCATTTTGGGAAGAGTCACTAAAAGGGCACACAGTATCTCTTCTGTTTTGTATGCAGTTTCTTACCTTTGGTCTCAAATGCAGAATGTCAGTCTTAAGAAGGACTTTTCAATCAAGGAAATATTTTTTCACAAATATAATACAGAGACAATAGCATTTGGAGTTGAACTTACAATTTACTCCCTGCTGCCTCTCTCACTGGAATTAATGTGGTCAGAAACAACTTCCAAAAATAATTCCATCTATTGTGTAATTTTTTTTTCCACACAGTTACACCAGCTCTTAAATTCCATTTCTTTTTATTTCCTAGAATCTTACAGAAAACTTCTTTATGATTGTATTTAATTGTCTCAGTCGCAGAATCATAGGATCACAGAATGCTTTGGGTTAGAAGGGGTCTTAAAGGTCACCTAGCTCCAATGCCTGTGCTGTGGTCAGAGGCATCTTCCAGTAGAAGAATCACTGAACAAAATTGTGGCTGAGGCTAGCCAGCACCTCTAGGGAGAGCCCAGTTGCACCTCTGCTTTACTACAGACAAAGCAGAGAGCCTGGAGCAGAGACAGCTGCAGCAGGTTGCTCAGGGGTATGTCCATTAGGGTTTAGTTATCTCCAACGACGAGGACTCCACAGCCCTTGAGGGCTCCTCATCAGTGTTCAACTGTGACTGTCATTACAAAAAAAAAAAAAAAAAAAGTTTTTTTAAAACTTATGTTTAAGCCGTATTTACTACATTTCAGTTCCCGTTTGCACCTGTCACTTCTCCTCCTGTCACAGAGCACAACTGAGAAGAGTCAGTCTCCATCTTCTTTAGTGCCCCATCACATATTATACACATAGATTAGTGCCTCCTGAGTCTTCCTTAGCGTAAACGGTTTCAGAAGTCTCAACCTGTTTTCGTATGACAAATGCATCAGTACTTTCAAATTTTTAGTGACCTTTCACTGTAACTTCCATAGTCTGTCTATTTTTTTCTTGTACAGGAAAGCCCAGCTCTGGACCCAGCATTCAGGGAGGGTCTCACCAGTGCTGAGTGGAGAGAAAGGATCACTCCACTTGGTCTGTTTGTAAAGCTTTTTCTAATTAAGTTCCAGATACTGTCGGATTTCCCACATGGGAAGAGCACACTGCTGACTCATGGTCAGACCAGTGTCTACTTGGACCCCTGTACCTATTCTGCAAAGCTACTTTCCAGCTAGTTGGCTCCCAGTCTTTGTTGCTGAATGGTATTATTCCTTACCAGATACAGACTTTGCTTTCCACTCATTTAAATTCATGGAGTTCCTTGAATCCCACTTCTCCAGTGTGTCCAGGTCCCTCTGAATGGAAGCAAGGACAGCTGATGTAACTAGACACTCCTCCTGGTTTTTTATCTTCAGCAAATTTGCTGAGTGTACACTCTGTCCCTTCATTAAGGTCATTAAAACAGGCGTTAAACACTGTTGGACCAACTATTGACTCCTGGAGTAAACCTGTAGTGATTATCCTCCAGCTGGAGTTCGTGCTGCTTATACATCTCTTTATCCAGTAAAGAGATTTTGACAGCTTCCAATCCACCTCACTGTTCATTTATCTACCCTATACTCCTCAGCTTTGTCAGCATTTTCTGTGATAGTGGCAAAATCCTTGTTAAATCAAGCTTAATAGCATCTGCTTCTTGCCCCTCCCGCCCCTCTCCCATAAATCCCTTATTATCATTGTAGAAGGCTACACGAATGGTCAGACGTGATCTCACTTTATATATCCATATTGATTTCTTCAAATACCCAGCTTGTCCTCAATATGCTTTGAAATAATTTTCAGGATTTTTAGTCCACAGTCTTCCCAAGGATTAAGGTGAGGCTGAGCAGTGCTTCCCCAGATACTCCTTCTTGTCCTTCTTGAAGACAGGAGTGATATTTACTTTCGTCCAGTCGTCAGGGATCTTTCCTGATCACCATGACCTTGCAGAGACAACCAAGAGTCATTTCACAGTGACCTGGGCCAGCTCTCTCAGCACTCACAGGTACATTTTGTGAGGTCCCACAAACTGTGTATGCCCAGTTCACTTAAATATACCCTAGCCCAATACCCCTCCAGCAAGATTAAGTTTTCTTTGCTCTAGATTCATGTTTGTTGGTTTAAACTAACTGTTGCTTAAACTTTAAAATATTTTTCAGAAGAGATTTGGTCAAATTACTCAGGTATTTTAATAATCACCAAGACACAACACCCCTACATCACAACCTGAAAAATTGACACTAAAACTTAATAACTCTACTTTTGTAATTTTTGGACAGAAAAGTTAAGAAAATTATTTTTGTTGGAGGAGTTGGAAGAGACAGGCTGGCTGAATGTTAAAAATTTTGAGAAAACTAATAGCCTAAAAAGTCCTTCATGTGGAGGTAAACAGTTTAAATCACTGAAATCAGAATGCAGTATGGAACAAATTTGCGTCAGTGACCTTTTTGAAATGGATTTTTCTCAGATCTCCAAGATGAGCAAAAAACTGTTACATATCCAAGCTGGATCCAAAACAAGATTTTGCAAGTACAGAATTCTTTTTGAAAGCTGTACCTCCAGGAGTAGGTCAATACAGAGTCATGGATGTGTGTTGATCTGGCTCCCATCCATGATAGAAGAGCTTACTTGGGAAAAAGACAGTGGATACTGTCATCAAAATATCCTCTTCTGCCAATACTAAGATTTTTATACAGAAACAAGGGCTTATTTTGAAAAACAATCATCTTTTAAATATAAGAAATTGCCTAAGGCAAGGTAAAAAATTAGTACCCCAAGCTTGAAGAGTATGAAAAACCTATTCCAAAAAAGAACAAAACATAATGTGCAGACATTATAACAATAAAGCTTCCAATAAAACAAAACTTCTGCGCATCTGTTAGTGCCATTGGCATTACCCATTGTGAAATGAAGAACCATCACATCTATGCCAGACATGAAATAGACTAGATGAATCTCTGGAAATACAGTGCGTAGGCAAAGATGAAGGACTAGAGGTAACTTCACTGACTGGATTAATCTCTGTTCTTTCTTTACATTTAAGCACACCACTAACTGCCATATGAGATGTAGCTCAAAGTAAAATGAACAGTCAAAAAGTTTGATCCATACCAGCTGGCAAAGAGTTGGTTTTATGCCAACATAAGTGAGACGTGCAGGAGCTGTGTTGGGATTCAGTGGCTCTGCAAAAATATCTGCATGCTGAAAACATCAACTCTATGGAGTTATCTGTTTCTGCTGGGTGTTACCTGTCCGGAAACAAATGCTCACCACCCAGAAATGTACTTTACTTTGATACAATTCAGGAAGGAATGTTCTTTGGGGAGAAGGAAAGACGGAAATGATCTGGGAAACAATGATAAATGTTGAAATCAACCATCAAATCTACATACTTATAAATATACTCAGTGTGAGATCAGGAAACAGGAAATGTGCATAGTGTTTATTACCCACACACAGCAGTGAGACCAGCTGCCTACATGCCCTGGAGTGGTCAGGATAATCCTGTAATTAACAATGCACCTCAGTGGGGGAAAAAAAAAGAAAATCTAGTCATCTCATACTTGATGACGGATGTGTGGAGGAAGGGGGCAGCAAAGAGCATTTAAAGACCACTGTTAGGAATTTATGAGGAGCTTATTCCATGCCATGTTCACAATGCAGTTTTTCCTGCACACAAGCACATCCTTGAGCAGTCCAGAGATCTTCTAGAGGTCCTGTGTCAGGACATCCTGTTTCTTAACAGCAGATATACCAGCTGTATTTCTTTTAGAAGCCAAGAGATACTACTGCAGAATAGCACTAGATGTAATTCTACTAGTACCTGGTGCCAACAGAGATATACAAGTATGCTAGAGATATACAATTATGATTAACTCTTTAAAATATTATTTTTATGTTACCACCCCTCACCATGAAAAGAAAAGAATTTCTGAGATCTCAATAGTCAAAAGGACGGAGATCACTATAAGGGGAGATCCCTTTTGTAGGGATGGCAAAGGCAGAATTCCTTTCTGGAAGACACAAAATTGCAAAACCATTTCAATTTTTTTCTTTTTAAAGTGTGTAATGGATACTCTTTTAAAGTGTGTAATGGATATCTCTATGCATTGCAGTTTCTAATATGTATATTTTCTTCAACTTTAAAATTCAGTATAATGAGACAAGCCTATTTAGAGAACAGGATTAAATCTGCAGAACTACTAACAGGTTATATCCTTTACTCCTTCATTCACAGATAGACAAAAATGTTGCCACTGAGCAACAGAATATCTTGCTGCTGATTAAGGACCACTTGACCATGGAAAAATTACTTGCACTGATTTTTGCTAGACATGAGAGTGGTTTGATAGTGGTTTTGATTGGACTGCATAAGGGAAGGCATGGGTTCAATGACTTACGACAACTGAGCCTTACCTGCAGTAAAGTGAAAAATCCAGTTCATGCAAAAATTTTCATACCCATGCTTGTTTTTGTAAGGCTTTTTTTGAGTTTACCATCTCAAATCTCACATTCTGTATAACTTATAGTAGTAATGATCATTGATCTATCAGAGAGCAGCACTACAAGACAGCCTCACTGGTTTGACTAAGCCAAGATCTGAAAAGGAGAAGGAGGGATAAGATTTCCGATTATAGGCAGAGATAGTTTTTATTCTCTCTCTACTGGGTTTTCACTTAACCCCAGATGTTACCTAAGAAGAAGCACAGCCCAGGTCCTCTGACCCTGAGCAGCAGAAGAGCTAGTGTAAAGATATTACCTCCAAAAAAGTTCAAATCCTACTTTTTTGGGGTAAGACTGTTAACTATTGATGCCTTTTCCAGATATATTCCATGCACACACTTAAAGTCACTAAATGATATTTCACTTTGCTCTGACTGATGGTGGAAAACATAGTGGGCAACTTAAGTCTTTTGGGGTTGCCCTCTACTTCCTACACCCACAGAAGACATTCATTTTGCTGTTTATCCATCTGCCTTGATGCTGTATTTTGTTCCAGACTTGTGTTCGTGATATGAATGTCAAAATCATGTCATTATGACCAAAAGTGAATGAATAGTGCACACATCTCAGTGATGTTCCACTTACATACTGTAATGGAGACATGAGAATTTAAAAATTCTGTGCTGTACTCTGCTCCAGGTGCCTGCTAGTGTAGCAAGAGACAAAGGGTTAAAAATTTCTCTTTGTCCTTTGAAAAGTTCTGCTTTGTTTTTAAGTTTAAAAAATAGCCTCCAGTTCATCTATGTCTCCCAAAAGGGAGCTGTTTGCAAACAGCTCTTTCCTTTTCTCCCTGCCTACAGCCCCGCCTGCACAGACCAGAGCCTTCATTCTCCCAGCCAAGGCAAATGGGTTGCAATTCCCCTTGGATTTCATCCACAAATCCCCTTAATTGGCAGGACAGATTGCAATTGAGTGGTGTGAAGGACTCTTTCCTCCACAGGGGTTGATTGTGCTGCCTCCACAGGACTACCTGCACCTGCCAGCCGGCAGAGCAAGAAGCCAGCATTGGTCATCATCAGATGTGAGCCTCCTGCCTAGTTAGAATACAATGCTTTAAAGAGCATGTAGAAGACTACATGGAGTGCACTTGAATATAGCATTATTTTTTTGTGACGAGCACTATTGCGCTTGGCACTCAAAATGAGTCAACCATTGCAATACAATGTCCTTCTCTTTCTTGATGGACTGTGTGGACTAAATAGTGAGTATTTAATGCTACCTAAGCAGTGGTGTCATCAAGGGATTACAGCCAGAGCAAAAGCACCGAGTTAATGACAATGTATCAGAGATCAGCACTTTGTCTTCTACCTCTGCCACCCATAAGAGCACCCTTTGCAGTCCTCCTAGCTCTGGGATGGTAACTGCAGGAGAAAAAGTTTGTCCATAGAGGTATATAACCATGGGGAAAAGCAAGCCAGAGAAAAATGCTCAGTAGCATCACTTTCTCAACTGGAGGGTACTTACCAGCAGTGAATGTGAAGAGCCATGTGGGTTGGCAGCAGTCAGTTCTTGCTTTCAGGACCATAATGTTCAATGCACAATAGTAACTCTTTTCAAGCTGGTGCAGCTGTTCAGCTCCATCAAGCACCTACTGAGTTGAAGGGTAAGTGCCCTATTTGAACACTGAAGCCTCCATTTCGAAAGGCAAATGAATTTCCTGAAACCTGCAAAAGCCTTAGCAAGTCATGCAAATAGCATACATGAGTTGGTCATGGTAATTTGAACACTTAATTTGGATACCCGTTTTCTCAATTTAAAAAAAAAAAAGGAGCAAAACCCCCCTGTATTCCATCTGTCTCTAACCAGCTAGCCATTTTCAGTCTGTTTGTAGGTCCACAATACACAGTGAGCTTGGAAGGCAAGTGAACTAACCAGCTTTGTAAAACTAAATAGAAACAAGCAAATACTTTGTAAAAAACATTAACGTGGCAAATTTCTTACTTTAGCCATTCATAAAATCCTGAAATCCTATGGCTTCTGGGAAGGTTTTTCCAAAATTTTTTACTGTGTGTAATTCTTGTTTTGCACTTCACCTGACAGAAAGTAGTTGGACCTCTGTAACTTTAGCAATGTGAAATTCAGATTGTCCTGTTCAGGTTTTGTCAGATGTACAGGAATTGCACTGAAGAATGTTAGCTAGCTCAACTCATCCTCCAAATCCTTCATTTAAATGTATTACTGGATGGTGGAAGACTAGGGCTTGCCAGGTACCACAGTCTTGAGCCTATCTGTCTGAATGTTTCTAGCAAGACCACAGATCCTATTCACAATGGTCATGCAATGGTCATGACCCACTTTCAGCTGCTTTGCAAGTCATGCTGTTAGTGTGCTAATGTCTAGCTTGGCTTTGGATGGATAATGGAAAGGAAGATCTCATGTGGCAGTCAGTACCTCTGCCAGTGGCCATCAAACAACATTGCCTTAAGTGAATCTCCTGTAGCAGTGGGGTTGGATTAGATGATCTTCAGAAACCCCTTCCAACACTAACTGTTCTATGATATTGTGGTACTGCTCAAAGCAATTATTGCACTTTGATGAAGGGTTACATATCTTAATTGTCATATCCACTGTTCATTCTTGCATCTGCAGCCTCTGTGTTATGACACATGATCACTGACAAATATGTTAAGTCCGTCTGTGTTCAGCCATCACAGAAAAGGCTTCACATTTACAAGTTCAGTCTTTTTGGTTACCTGGAGATACTAACTTAAAATGTGTAGCTTCCAGCAATAATCTGAAGCAAAACATGAGCAAGGAGGGAAAACGGAAAGCAACGCAAAGTTGAAAACACATTTATGTGAAATGCCCAGGGATACTGGAGAGGAGTTTTGGAGGGAATGCCTTATCCCTTGTGTTGACACACTACTCATTCTTGAAGCCAGAGTTAAAGCTCTCACTTATCAAATGATGAATATTGACACTTCTTTTCCATGTCTGAGCAAGATCTCTTTGACAAAAAAGAATATTTGAAAATTAGCAGAATGCTGCTGAAGACTGTTGTGTTGCTCGATCACTCACCCCAGAAATATTACATGCAATGTAAGGTAATGCAAGGTCCCAAACAGGCTCATTGCACAAGAGAAAATTTTATCCAAAGACAATAGAAGCTATGAATGCTTGGAAAAAAGTGCTGCTGCACAGTTTGTTCTCTGGACTGGATGTAATTCCATAGAAATGTAGCAGTCTGACCAAGAGAAAATTAAGGAAATAACTTTTGGGAGGGTATTTGTTTTGTTTAGTTTTAAATCAGAGAATCATTTAAGGTTCTAGGATCCTATGATCATTATGTCTTTGCAAATGAAGCATTCAGACAAGAAATTCAAAGCTAGCACAATAGGTAACTTGAAAGATGAGTGGTTCATAATTAAATAGGATGTTAGCTATTGAAAGAATTATTTTCTAAAACTGGTTTTCCTGATGAGATGTGATTTTATTTTTCTTGTACCATGATGACTTGTAGGAAAAAAAGGTGGAAAGAAGGAGGTGGTCACAAAATCTTCACTTGAGAATGCCCAGTGATACCCAGTGATATAACTTACAGCTTCACTTCTGCAAAAACAGTCTCCCTCCATCTGCACAGTTTCAGGGATGCCAGTCACAGCTTTTACAATTCATACTTGTATCCTCTGTATCTAAGTTATATATGCCCTCACTGAGGATTAGCTGTTAAGGAATTAAAAAGGAATGCAGAAACCTAGGTAGTAGAAAGGAGGGAACAGGTTTAGAAATGCAGCTCTATTACTGCAAAGACAGGAAACTCCTTGTTAATTGACCAAGCTCCTAGTTAGGGATTTCAGTTGTGCTTAAAACTAAAAAAATGTTCACTTTTTTACACCTAGGTAAGAAATTATGTAGTATGAAAACACTATTCTGTTGGAAGTCATGGGTAATACAATAAAGCCAAGAATTTTAAATCTCTGTCAAACTTCTGTTTTAATCATCCCATTATCTCTATCTTGTCTTAGTACTGAGTTACTGCTTGGTCTATACTTACACATTAATGCAGTCTCTGATGAGATTTTAAATCACATTTCAGGAGGCCAACACCCTCATCAGTGCTATCTTCTTAACTGCCTGGATTAAGATAAACAGTTCATTCACTATCACAGAGTAGTGCCACGGTTTTCATGCACAGTTTGGGGGAAATAATATACTGCACTTGTCTCAAAGGTAAAATTCATCTTTATTAAAAATAATTGGGCTTTTATTGAATATAAATTGAATATTGCTTAAATAAAGCAGTTTGTCAGACCATCTCACAATATTTTCAGGCTATGTGAAAATATTTTGCAGCTACAGCACCAAACTCTACTGAAGATATTTAAACATATGAAAAATTAACTTTATCTGTATTTGCAGATACCCATGTATGAAGACCAATTAACCTGGCTAAATTCCTTGTGAGGCGTAGTAACAAGAGTAATTTTATGTAGTTGTATTTAATGTTGACTGAACCATGAAAGATTCAGCCATCCATTAACATATTAACATCTGAAACTTTGACTGGAATAAAACCCACTATTCAGTCCATTAAATTCTGTGTTTGATAATTCCAGCTTTAATCTTTTCTTTATTCCTTTGCTACAACCATTCAAAATACCATTCAAAATAAATGAAGGAAAAGGTCCTCTTAAATGTGAAAACAAACATTGTAAACATCTGTGAATGTTTGTTGCCTTTGTCCAATTATAATTGTTTTGACTGAATGACTAAAGGCAAAAGATTGATGGATGAGAAATTGCTTCTTTTTCTCTCCCAGTACTAGACTCCAGTTCAGCACACCAAACTAATCTATTTGTCCTGCTGTGTCACTTCTCCATTTGTTCATCAGTATGTCTGTTACTCACTATTTAAAGCATTTATTGAATAAAGATCACTCTGTGCCACAGCAATGTGTGAAAACTTCAGTCACTGAAGAAAACTTCAGTCACTGAAGAAAGCAAAAAAAGGCAGGTAGTGGAGAATTTAAAATTATATTTTTGTAACCTAAATAAACCTCTTTAACCTAAATTCCCTTTGTTAATAACACGTTGGAAAAAAGTTACTGACTACTTCTATTGTCATGCCAGACTCAATGGGTGGTTAATCCTAATTTGAATTTTAATTCAGTTTTAAATGAGTGTAAGGAGTGTGAAATATTGGACTAGAATCATTGTAGTGAAATAGAAACTCTGGATCAGCCTTCATCTACACATCCTTTTATCTGGATGCAAAAAAACATTTACTCTTTATAGAACATTTTTAACTTCATTTTTTTTCACAATATACAGTGATTATTCTAGAATGTCACAGAAACCTTGATACACTACTTCTTAAAAGAAACATGCCTGTGTCAGAAGTAGCTCAACACAAAAGTGTTTGGAGTTATTAAGCACATTTTTTATTTCTGTCTTACTTTCCTGTACTTCGTGTATGTGATTTAAAGAAGAGGCACTTTTTCAGAATTACAATTTCATGTTCAAAAAAAACAGAAAAGAGAAGAAAATAAATGGCTTTAAGTACCATGCCTTATTATTGTAACTGTGTGAAGGAACAGCATTCATCAGCGTCGTATCTTAAATTCTTACCTGCTGAGTTTTGAGGCACATAAAATCATATCCCATTCTCCAAGACACAGAAAGCATAACAGTAAAGTTTACAAGCTGCTTGAGAATTAAGTTCTCTTTCCTAGACAGAGTTCAAAGACAGCAAACAACTATGCTCACAGTTAATGTACTTTAAGTTGTTTAAACAATCTAAAGACATAAAGGAGTATCTTATTCTTTGGTCACATTATTTTCAAGCAATGTGGTTGTAACACAATAAAAAATAATAAAGTAAAAAAATTAACATGAAGATGAAGAATTAATTTCAATTTTGCAGGGCTCTTCTAAAGGTCAAAGTTTGGAACAGTAGTCTGATCTTTTTTTTTTTTTTTTTGTGCTATGGTCAATGTGCTATGGTTAATCAGACTGTGAAAGTAAGTCAACCATTCAAACCATGATCTATAAATTGCATGTCTGCTTGTAAAGTAAATAAACACATAGACAAAACCTTGGTGTTTGATGCTGTGAGAGAAGACAACATATACTTGTGCACTCAGCCAAGTTTTGAGAGCCAGTGAACATCACACTGAAACCTGCTGCAATCCACATGAAGGAAAATTACAGGTGTCCACCCCCAACAGTCATCTGTGCCTGTAGCAGGCTTCTGTGTACAGGAGTTACTGGAAAGCATCATCAAGGTAGACCAGATTGCCCTACCATAGGATTATGAGGTAGCTCAGCCTTACAGTGAAGATGTCATTTCCCTGGGAGGATTCTATACCAGCAGCTCGTTGCATTACATAGGCACTCATTAGGCTAAATTTTTTGGTAGACAGCACAAAGCTAAAGCTGAATCACAAGAGACCAAGAGATCCTCCTAAAGGGCATGGTGTTCAGGCACATGGCCTGAAAGAAAATGAAGTTGCTACTTCTTCTTTTTCTTTTTTCTCTTTTAAAAAAACCAAACCAAACCAAACCAAACCAAACCAAACCAAACCAAACCAAACCAAGAAACAGAATAACACAACAAAAACCCCACAAACAAACAAAGAAACAAAAAACAACACCCCCCCTCCCTGCAAAAGATCTCATTTCACCAGGGCAAAAATATGTAAGTTTGTTTATTATCCAGCTTCTGGCACAATGTGGCCCTAGGGAGCAGGACACAGCTGTGTTGCACAAGACCATGAATGCAAGCACAGCCCACCAAGTGTCCTTACTTTCCAGGAGCTCTGGCAGCCCAGCCATTTATAAATCTACCCCACAGCAGCAGCTGTGTGTCAGGCAGGAGCATCCTGTCGGGGACATACAGGCCTCTGCAGCTGGTGATGAAACCTGGCAATGCAAGGACATGGTCCCACACACAATCTGCAGGGAAACTCACCTGCTCCCTGGCTCTGAGTTGGATCCCATGCATACCCCACTCCTGACCTGTCTGTCTGATCCCAGCAATTGCAAGCAGGGGTCTTTCTTCCCATAATTGACTACACTGACCTCTGCCCTTCCTTGCAGCCTGAGGACTACCTTTGTCTCAGCTCTTATCTTGGCAGTCCCTCATCCTCATCCTCAGTTTCTAACCCACCGACTGGAGTTTCCTGTTTTCCACCCCTGCACACAGCAATTTCTGCCTTATCTCCCTGCTGCTTTCATTCTCAGCTCCATCTGTTCATTTGACATTTATGAACCTCATCAAGCTTTTGTTTTCAGACCCATCCAAATTTAAATACCTTCCATTGTATTTGTGCTTGCTTGCTTCTCACATTTGTCACTGGGATGATAACTGTGCTGAATAATCTAAATTTGGTGCTAAATTTGTTTCTGACTTCAGCTTCTATCCTGTTCAAAAAGCCTGCCTTGCTTTCAAAGCCTCACAATGAAGTCCCCGTGTCTAAAACAGTCCTTTTTTTGCTCTATCCCTGTCAGGCATTCTCCAGATGCATGAAACTTCTTATACAAGCATAACTTCTTATCCTACCTCTATCTTCTCCCAGCCATAAAATGTTTTTATTTGTCTTCAAACAAAATCTGATTTTGTCAGACTCTCTCTTAGTTTCATGCATCTAGTGATCTACAATCCTGTGAGACGCATTTTTTACTGTTCCAGGATGATTCTGCCATCTCTAAATTCAACAGGAAACCTCTCCTTCATGTAGCCTTCCTTCTCAGCTGAGGACAGGTTTGAAAAGAGAATACATTTTTTAAAAGTGTATTTTTAAAAATATATATTCCCTCCTCACTTATGGTTATATCTCTTGGATGCTTTACTCTCATCTGAAAATGTCTCATTCCTCCATAATTTTTTCCATAGTGAAGTGTTACATAGATAAAGGCAGGAAGGAAATATACCTAACTTAATTTATCCTAATTTTTATCTCTAAATCTGATTTAAATCCCTCAGTTATTAAATCGGCTCAATTCCAAGTATGCCACCTGCATAGGATACTATGAGAAATATGTTGCAATCAGAAGGCCAGCTCAGGAGCTGAAACTTAAGGAAAGAAATATCCTACAATTCCCCTGCCCCCTGGCAAACAAAACCTTGAAAGCAAAAAAAAAAAGCCCATTTCAAACATGCAAAGTGCAGCCTAACATTGATATTTTAACTTTGTAGATAATTTAAAACTCCACACTCCCTAGTTCCCTTACTAAAACATGCACAGAAAATCCATATCTCGCTGTTGTGGGGTTTTTTGATCCATAAACTAGCTGAGTTTTTTCAGTATTATCCTAGGTTCCTAAGTTAGAGTCTTTATCAGCATACAGGTATCCTTCTGACTGAAACAGCTACCAACTTTTCCTTTTATTTCCAGCCTTCAATTTTTTATGTACCTGTGTTCCCTACAAATACCTTCTTTGTTCTTGTCCAAAGGTTTCTCCAGATAGACACTTTTCCTTCCCAAGTACCTAGTAATGGTTCAAATAGACTTATCTGGTCAAATGGTTCAAATATTTTTATTTTAATCCCAGGAATTTTAGTTCCATTATCAGCTTCACTGCTCATCACTGAATTTTATTTAATGTATCTTTCATTATTTTTAGGACTGTTTAATAATCTTCAGCAAAGAACTCATGACTCTTCACTTCTATGATTTCCCAACATGCTATCAAAAAATTTTGCATTTAAAGATGTTTTTCTTCTGTCATATTTTCCAGCTTAGTCCGCAAAGTGATCAAAACATAGCCAAAGAATTTTCACGAACTCTCCAAAAATCAACGGCACTCATTTTGCCAAGCCATAGAACGAAATTATAATCACTGCAGATATTGCTACACTATAAAGTCAAAGGAGCTCATAAAACCCTAGAAAACTAATAAACAAGAGTATCTTTCTGAAATTAAATATGACAAAGATCCACAAGAGTAAACAGAGGCAATGGCATAGTTCTGAACTTGTTATTTCATGACCAGCACATGATCAACTAGCAACACCTGTATTAATAGCACAGCTATCTCAGACTTGACTTCTGACTTTTCCGGGGTATAACATGGGGCAGCAGTATAGATTTGTGCAATTAAAATGCAAACACCTGGGCTGACTTTTAAAGACCAGATGTGCTTCAATTAAACAAGCCCTGAGGTTTGCTTAAAACTAGCACCTGCTTCCTGGTTACATGCAGTCACCTGGGTTTCTGTGTAAATTTTAAATTTTGAATGTCTTTGGCTCTTTTTGAATGGGAAATGCCTCTATTTAGGTACTTCTTTTCAAGCAACTCAAATTACCTTTTCTGCAAGGTATGTTCCAAATTTAATTCTCACCCTTCAGCTTCCTGCAGAGGTTTTCTCCTAGATGTTGTAAAATAGCCAAGAGCTAAAAGCTGCCTGCTGTGCTGTCCCCTCAGTACTTAGTTTTTGATACTTTTAGCTGCAGTGAACAATGGTAGAATTGAAAGCAAACCTCTAATGAGTCAGCACAGCTGGTTAAACTACAGCATCCCTTAGGTCACAGGGAAAAAGGCAAAGTTAGTCAGTAGCTGTGCTCCAGTTTCTCTTGGCACTTTGTGGGCATGTTCATAGGCTCTGCTGGGCAACTCCCTGGTTTATAACAACACAGCTTTGACTTTGGGGGTGAGCACATATGCATCCTCTGGCTAGGGACTCCCTCCTGCCATCTGTTGTGTGCCAGCTGTACTGAACCAGCATGTACCAAAAACTCACACATTTTGAGACTTGCAGGTAAGACAAAGCTGACAACTGCCTCCTGGTGAGCAGATTCATAATTAGAGGAATAGGGCTTTCCACGGATCCACAAAGTGAGCTCAGTTGTTCAGCTTAGAAATCTCAGGTTCTGCATCCATGCTGTACTTAAAAATATATTACTGTATTATGTTTGGCAGGTAAGAAATCAGCCAGATGATATCTCAGTCAGCATCTCTTTCAGATAATGGAAGAAATTATGATTTCTGCCTACTTTCACTGTCTGCTCACTTTTGTCTCAGCCTTAGTCAATGGTAGCTGATACAGACAAGTGTTTTAAAAACATTCATTTTTAAACAAATTAGTACTCAAGGGCCCCAGCTAGATTAGGAGCTGGTTGATTTTAGGGTGTTCTTAATGCTTGGTGAGATTTATGACAAAGGGGTTGGGCAAGAAGTGAGTCTCAATTTTTTTTTTTTGATAGTCTTTTCAACAGTTGGTGGCAACCTCTGCGATTTGCAAGCATCATAAGCCAACTGGCCTAGCAAGTGGTCTAATACAACAGAGCAGAAATACCCTACCTCAGTGAATGAGCAGCCAGAACTTTACAAGGCCTGTCCAGTGGCAGATGAAGAACTGCAAAATAAAGCTGCAGCTCTATTCAGTGAGGCAGGCTGAATTTTTTCATGGAAGAAACTTGCTAGGGACTTCCAAGGTATTGAGAAAAGCAGAAGTGTCCTTGACTTAAAGCAGAGTGAGCAACTGGTTCCTCAAGGTGCTTGTCTCCAACTCCCTAAAACATTGTGTCATTTATATAGTGACATCACAGTTTTCAAACTATCTTAATTTTTATTCTAACTCCTCTTTTGATTGTTCTGTTCAAACAGAAAAAACCTCCTGTGTTTAAACACAGCTTAGAACAAAATTGCTCCTGAATCTGCAAAAACTGTTTTATCTCCAAGGCAGCCAAACAGCAGGCTCAACAAAGCAATCCATGACTATTTTTGTCTGGGTGCCTGTCAGGAGAACAGATATTTGATGATTTGCCTGGAGTATCGGAAGGCTTAGCATTAGCTTTCAAAGTGTAAGATGCACAGAGAGGGATATGAAATGTTCGGAATGTGTTAGACTGATCTTCTGCAGTGTCTGATGGACCAAATGGGCATTCAGTTTACCCAAAGGTGTTCAGCTTACGAGAGCCAGAGGGAGTTGACATCAGCTCTTGATGTAAAGACTAACCATAAGCTTGAAGACATTATGGTTCTCTGCATACAGCATTTTCAGAAGGCCTGACTTTATAGCTACTAACTCTTGACAAGGTTTTACCCAGCTGGTCATTTCTAGAAGGCAAATAACTTACACACCTCACTAGCACTTAGTGAATTACTGTTTTTTCTGCTGGTATGTAAAAGGCACAGACATATACACATGGTATAAGCATGTGATTTTATATGCCTAAACACACAGACAAACATCTATAAGAAAAAATGTGGAGCTAATAATGAGTTTAATTAGGCTGTCTTTTTCTTATTTTTAATGAGCATGGTAAACCTCAGAAACACAGTATACATCAAAGGAACAAGAGAAAGGATTTTATTGGTATTTTGATCATGTAAATCACAGAAATATGACTGAAAGGATCCTTTATTCTATTAACATAAAACTCCCATTTTTTTTGTGCTAAGTCATCTGAAACTGTAACTGGTGAGAGTGTGCTATTCATTTGGATTAAGTGCTCCACATTGCTTTGTCTTGTTATCTCTAGTTCAAAATTTTAGGGAAAAGGTGCTCAGGTATATAATGCTAGGATGCAGGTTCTCCTTTACCAAGGAAGCACCTGAATAAGTGGAGAGAAACTCACCTCTTCTGTCTCCCTCTAGCACAAAGTTTCTGGCGCCCAGCCCAGGCAACAGGAAAGCCAGGACCCTGCCTACCCCTTCTCCCAAGGTATTTTTCTTCAGCTGCACCCTGCTGCTCCTGAGAACATGATGCAGCTTGGGATATAGGAACAGGCTGTGTCCTCTCTTCTAGGCAAGGCACTGCCAGCCACCAGCACTGTACTCTGCTCCTCTCACATCCCCATGGACTGCACAGAAGTCTACAGAGAGAAGAGGGAAAGCAGGTAGTGAAATAATTCAGAGAGGGAAATAAGCTCCAGTACTATGCAAATGGAAAAAAACAATGATGTGGAGCTCTTTGTTCCCAGAGAGCAAATTCCAGAGATGTGAGCAAGAACTGAATCTGCTAATTAGTATGTGCAAGCAGAAATTATCAAGTGGAGGCCAGGTTTTGCAAGATGTTTAGGTGGCCACAAATACTGATAGACATGTAGCCCCAGATCCTTGGAAATATTTAGTATTTACCTATCTCTAGTAAAATTAAAAAATCTTAATTGAGTGTCAACATCTAATTAATTTCTGTGGGTTTGGCCCTTGTTTTCAGAGAGGAGGCCCTTATCAGATTCCTCAGGTACCTACATACCTTTACAAATCTGCCCTCACATGTCTAAGTAAAGATATGAAACACAATCAACACTCTTATTTCACTTCCTCTAACCTGCATCAACAAGTCTTTTTTTGACAGTTAAAGCCCAGAACTTGCATGACTGTAACTTAAATCCCAACTGAATTGCTAGTAGGCTGGTCCTTTTTGACCTCCAGATTTTAAATTGGCTCTTCTGTGAGAGTTACTGGCACTGGTCCATGTTTTTTCCTTCTGGATCTCATTCCCCCCAGTAATAATCCTTCCTCTCTTATTTTTGCCTCCAATATTCAGGTCAGGACCGGATAATCTTGCTTTATTTTTTGAAATTAACCAATAGTGACATTTTTTTAGAAGGGAGCAAATACACATAAAACACTCAGACATCTGGATCTGACAGTCAAGAATTCAGTGTTGCCTTATGATCACATGTAATTTTCACAGATCCATCTTAAAGCACATAGCTTCACATTCAGCATGTTCTCCAGCATGTATGAGCAGTCCAGTGCCTTTTTTTTTCCCTGCTGTCAGAGCAACACACAGGCAATTACCTAGTTCAGTCTTGCTGTGCTCATTTCATTTCCAATGTAACTTCATCTCACCATTCCTCTGTGATTATATTCAGTGATTCACTTTGATTTCTTTTTTTAACCATTGCCGAAGCTGGCATTTTGACAGCCTTGAAAATCATCTGTTCAGGGAGTAACAAGCACAGGCAGCACTGCAAATATTCCCAATCCTGTTCAGATAGGATACCCCAAGTCCACACGAGAAACCACTCAGCCCTAAAAGCTTTTTCTTTGCTCAAATCATTCAGGTCTTGCCTTTTTTTGTAAGGCAGCATGCAGGCATGGACTGGTTAATACCGCTGGTGGCTGCAGCGGTACCTCTCTGACAGCATCTTGACATGGGCCACGTTCCCAATTTGTGGAAGTCAGCATCTGATAGCAATATATTTTTTTGTCACAACTGCCTCAGTTTGGATTTGAACCAAAGACGTGGAGATGAAAGGCAATATTTTAGCTTCTTGAGACATTCAGTACACCTTATCATCTCTCCTTCTCACTACATATTTTCTTAAATCTTTGGGGTTTTTTGGGTTTTTTTTTTTTTTTTTTTTTTTTTTTTTTTTTTTTTTTTTTTTTTTTTTTCCTTTTCCCCCAAGCTTTTATTCATCCTCCTTGAACCAGAATTAGGTTCCTCTGGAACAGAGCATGACCCACATATTCCAGAAACTCTACGGCACCTTTTGAGTTCTCTCTCTTCTTTGTATCACTATGCTTTCCATGGACAAAAGAGTTCCATGTCTTTTCTGTTCTTTGTCTACCCTCTCTTAGTATAAAACATCCCATAATACCAGTGGGTTTGGTGTTAATGGGTACAGTTTGATTCTGAATCTTTGACAATGCTAATAAACTTCCTGGCCACGGGGAAGGTCACACTGTATTTCTTCTTGTCCTGCTTGAAATATGTGCCATAAAATTAAATTAAATAAATATTGCCTCTGTCAGTAATACATGATTTTAATGGCAGACTTAACTATACTGAAGTATGATTTAACAGCAATGAAGGCACTTACAGCATCCAACCTTATTATGAAATAAATTAGTACCAATCATAATGGTGTGACATTGACTCCTTTAGACAGGGTCCTCCCCATTGTGTTTTTTATAAACTCCAGAAATAATAAGAAACAGCTTCTAAAATTTGCTAGCTTCATTTTTTTTCTGAATGCACTAAGAACACTAGCAGACAAGATTATTTTAGCCACTCTCTGTCAACAACCTCTTTCCAAATTAAGTGAACCATAGATATTTTTTCTACATTTTTCTCTACTAGTTGCAACTTGAAAAAAATAAAGTCAGCAACATATTTTACTGTATCCACCCTATTAGAATTCCCCCAGTTACCCAGCTATTGCTTGGCATGTTAAGTATGTACATGTGAGTCCTGAATTCTCCTGATCACAGTGACCAATTACACATGATTAAAACCAAGCAACATGATAGGAGTGCTGGAGAGCAGTGAGCAATTCAAAGACAAAGCCTGTGACATCTGGCTGAACACGCTGTCCTTCTGGTGGAGATAATTTATGGTTTGTTTTCTTTTCTTCACTGCAGTGCCATGGTGTAACCTTTCTGACCTCACATTTATGGGATTTGTGGTAGTTCAAACCATCATCAGGCCTTCATAAATGCTCCCACAAGTAACAACACAAAGCAATTCAACAGGAATTTATTGAGGAATTTTGATTAAGTTCTGGAAATGGGAATGTATTGACCTTTGCAAAATTTTAGCTGAGAAGGAAAATTTCTTGAATCCTAAGGCTTCTAATATTTTCCAAGAAATGTGACCACATAAAAAATTCAGTTATTCCCTAAAGCTTAAGAATCATTCACTTACAGACATTACATTACTTTTATGCATGATGCCAAGTTAATATAAAGTACTTGTGCAGTTATTTTCCTTTATAGTTTTCTTCTTCCCTTCTTTGAGTATTTCCTTTGAGGTTTATGTAGAATGTGTGTGGGTACTGCAACTCTTATATCAATCACATTTAGTAATTTCTTTTTACAATGTTATACACAAACTGCAAACAAAAGAGTAATTAATATTAAAAAAGTAAAAATTATTGTCTACAAACTCTGAGTATTATGATTTTACCTATAGAATACAACAAATTTATTCATTGTTACAGGCAATAAGGTCCGCTTTTTAAGGAGACCAACTGTTTCATATCAAAGTTAGATGATATTATGGAAGGATACAGAGCAGTTTTTCAATATTATCTCTTTAAAGATGTCAAAATGCTGGACAGGAAATACGTCTTAAAATAGGGTGGGTTTTTTTTCGTAAGTGCAATAGAGTGTTAGAGTGTTGTCCTTGTCTTGCTTGCTTTCTTCCCATCTAATATCTGAGACTTAATGTTTTTATCATCTTAAATCATTTCCAATATATTAATATACTGCATTGATCTACCATTCATCTGATTGTTGAGAGGAGGACATTAATGGTTTCCATTAGTCCATTTTCTAATTTCCATGTGTTCTGATGATAATAAATCTTTGCTTCATCCGTCTGCAAGGAGCAGCTGGTTCCAGCAGAATGGACTGCATTGCAGATAATGGAGGTTTCTAGAAGGAGAAAAAAAGCACAGAGCTATGACTATCTTTTCCGCAGGAAGAACATCAAGTTCTTTTGCAGAATACACTGATGAGAAAGGGGAGGATGTGAAGGCAGGCAAGGAGGCTCAAGCTGTACTATATGATTGGAAATCTGAGGACCAGCATCAGTCTTGTAAAATCAAAGAGGAGGGGTGAGGGATGAGGCTCAGTGTCAGGGTTCAGCAATGTGTCTCCCAGATGGGAGGCAGCTTGAACCTAGGTCATTCAAACTGGGCAGAGTGACCACATACCTACCTGAAAACTACACCAGGGAATGTAGCTGTAATTCCTTGTGTATTTGTCATCCCCATGCTGTTGGCTTTGAACTATCTTATTCTCTGATTAGCAATGGATTTTATCATTTTGTGCATGTCTTGGTTTACAAGGCAGTGTCTGCTAGGGAAAGGCAGCAAAACCTCCCTTAGAATGGCGAATGTAAAACCCCCTCCCTCCGGATTATTCGAATTCTGAAATTAAGGGGCTCTCAGGCAGAGATGTGAGGATAAGAGTAGCAGTTTTTATAAATATGTGTAACAAAGCAAACACACAACAGTAACAGCGGTGTTAACACCAAACAGACCCAGCAGCAGTGGGAGCCTTGCGGCTGCGGCGCTTTCCCTTGCTGCAGTCACAGCCGGCCGGGGCGCTGGCAGCTCCCGATGTGCAGGGCAGGTGCGGTGCTCCCCACGTGGCTGCAGGGGGCGCTCCGGCGCGGGCTCGGCAAACACGTGGCGCTGCTGGCGCGCTGAGGCGGGAGGGAAGATGGAGGAGAAACGCCGCTCCGCGAAAACCCCGGGGCAGCCGGCCCGGCGCTTCTAGCAGGACTCTCAGGAGCAGCAGGCTGGAACAGCAGGGATGAGCTGGAGATAAAATATCCCAGGCCGGTGGGCGAGATGCACCCGAAACTCCGCGGCAGCAGTTGAAACCGGCGGGGCGTCCCGGCCGGCGTGCAGAGCCCAGAGCAGCGCCGGAGAACAGCGGGAGATCGGGATAGCGGCGACCCGGCTCCAAGCAGGGCAGCGAGGAGAGGCAGGATTCCCCGGAGAGCACGAGCAGAGGCCGGTCCGTCTCTCAGGCTGGTGATGAACTATCCCCGCAGCAAGCGACAGCCATCCCGATCCTCACCCGGTGCCACCCCGGCAGCAAGAGAGCGAGGCCGCCCCCAAAGTCTCGCGATGGTTCTGCTCTTTGCCCCCACCCTGTTCCAAGCACCCAGCTCTCAGTGCCTCCCCGTCTTCTAATGGGGAAAATTCCAACCCCCAACAGTGCAGTTCCTATATATTTTCTGAAGAAGGGTGGTCATGAAGTTTGAGCTAAATATACAAGGGTGGTGTGGATTTGATAGACCAAAAGAATAAACAGTGAATGTATTCACAGGCTTGTACAGCACAAATACCATTAATTTCTTATCTTCCTTGCTTTTTCTTTGCCCCTCAGACTAGATTTAGGTATCTTCACTCCCTGGCTTTCCAGCCAAAACCAATACAAAGGCATCACTATTCCAAAATCTTATTTTCCATTCTAAAACTTCAACACCCTGGAAAAGCACTATGATTTGGAGCACTGAATAGAAAATTTGAAATGTTCTGTGAAGGAAAACACCTAGGCAGAAGAGTAATTTTGAAAAAAAAATGAATGTTTTGTTCTGGAAGGAAAAAGGGATGTTAGAATGAGCCATAAAGTCCTTGATTCAGCCATGGCATCCTCTACTCTTTCACCCTGAGGGAAGAACTACATACCCAGGAGCCCTCAGAGGCACCAAGGAGGCACTCAGTGACTGATGGAGGTCCTGGCTTCACAACAGGTAGGCCCTCCAGGAGTCCCAGTGTCAGGCTTCTGCCTTGCAAGAAGACTGGTACAAGACTAAGTGCCTACATTTTTCACCTCATTGCCTTTTCTTAGAAGCTCCTTGCATTTCAGACATTTAGACAGATGCTCATTTTCACTAAAAATGCATGTATTATGTTGAGATCTGTTTAGATATTGGTGTGAAGAGGGTGTATAAATTTGTGTCTTCTCTTGTGATCAGATTTTGTTCATTTTCATGTAACCACCACGTGTTTAAATAACTGAATTCTATATAGTTCTGTGAATTTTGAAATGTATGAGAGTAATGTAGGCAGGGTGGGAATGAGGCTTATACATAATGCAGAATTCTGTTGCTACACAGGAGCGGGACAGGAATATGCCTCTTTTCTACATGCTCTTCAGAAAAAATATCGCATATTGTAGTGTAGTGTAAAAAAAATAGCTAATTAATCACCAGAGCTGTTCCATGTACCAGACTTCTGCATTATAGAGAGAACCCTTCTTTGAAAGAGAATTGATCACTCTGATCTGCTCTATATCTGAAAAGCAGATGCCACCTCTGCTTCATCTGTTTTCACAATGTAAGGCCTGTGACAGCACTGAGCAAAGTAAAGATGATTGTAAGAGTTTAGAGGTAAGAGCCATGCAATCATCATTCCTCCTTTAGGAGCAGATAGTAATAAAAGCTCATGAAGTTGTTTTCCTTGGCAAGATTTCAATGTTAAGTCCCTAAAACAGGGCTTTGATGGTCATGACTTGGCCAATCATCCTTAAAAGTATCTCATACCCACACATATTGCTCAGTTTGAACTTGGCCTGACATCATGAGTTTCAAAGTTGGACATAAAATTCAGGATTTCAGAGTTTATTGATAAGAAGAAGAAAAGAAAAAGAAACAGCCTGATCTTTAAAGAAGACGTTCACTTACATCACAGACGAAACGTACACATGCAAACCTGTAAGATAAAAAATAAGGGTAGTATGAAGCAGGAATTCTAATGCAAAATAAACTGTGTTAAACAAAGCATCTGCTGTACCCACAGAACACAGTGGAAGAATCAATTTCTTCACACTGTATCTCCAAGCCAAAAATTAACTTCACTAATTCTAGAGAAACACGCTTGCCACCTATGTTATGCCCACTTATGCTGGGTACCAGTTCTGTGGAGCAACAGAGTGGCAGAATTTAATTTGTTTGTTTTCATATTAAAAGCCACATCCTAACCCCAGGCACCTTTGCAATGCAGGCTCCACTGAAACCACATCATACCTCTGTGTCTCACAATTGTGCAAAAATGGGAAGGGACTCCACACCATGATGCCACAAAACCATCCCAACATTCAAAGTTTTCCAGAGGCTAGGACCTATCTCTGACTCTCCCAATTGCTACTGCTGACACAGGAGGTGCTCTGGGTGCTCTGCCCACCAGAGAAGTCTCACATGAGGTGAGCAGCTGAGCAGAGCCACTGCTGGTAGCTGTGAGATGAATTTCTGGGAGCCATATTGAGAATCCAGCAAGACAGGAGCATGGTATCCTCTATGAGCAGAGCTAAATCCCACCCTTCTATAAATAGTTTGAAGTGAGGGGTACAATTCTTGTCTAAGCCAGCCTTACACCTTTCCATGATGTGAGGCTTTGGGAAGGGGTTAAGAAAAGAGATGTAGGCTCCTGCTTCGGAGTAGGTAAATTCAGTTTGTGGAGCTATTGAAAAAGGGACTGCAATCTGATTGTTTCCCTGGTAATTTTAGATATCAATCCCAAAATAAGGAAGAAAAATTCCAGCAGAAAAAAACTTTTCATCACAAATAGTCCTTCTAATGCCTTCTTTCCTACAAATGGTTCAGGAGAGACCTAGTAACCCAATTAAAGATGATCCAAGCCTTTTCTTGTGCTTTCCAAGACCAAGAGGATTCTTTTTTCCATCTCTTTTCTTTGTTTATTAGTATTTGTTTTCCTTTATTCATATGCTTATTGGTATTTATTTAGTCTAACAATGAATTCTGTCTCTACTTTTCTTGGAAAACCAGGCTGCAAAATTTTTTTTTCCTCCAGATTCCTCAAGGCATAACACACTGCATCTGACTGAATGTCTAAAAACCTAAACCTTAAAACCATGTAATTACCCACTCACCTGATTTTCACCAATCTTTATTTGTGTTTAAATCACATTTTGTAAGCTGAGAGGACAGGTACAATATTTTGCTTGTAATAATAAAATTTAAAAGTTCAATTTAGAATAAAAAGAGCAAAGAGCCAATGAAACACAGTCAATGATGCAGTCAAGAGTTGGGGCTAACAGGCAAGGTCAAAGAAAAAGCAACTTTGGGAAGCTTTGACATATTACTTGACATTGTAAAATATTGCTGCTTGATTTCTGAGCTACATCTCTGTAGGGCAAGCATGAAGAACAGAACAAGGAAAATTTAGTGGAAATTGATACAAAGTTGATATAATGTTACTGGGCTTAAATGAGTAGTCTCAGATTGCTATTCTGCTCAGCAGCAAGTCCTAAAGCTTCTGCTCACAGAACAACAGAAGGCTACTTAGTTAAGTATAACTCTGTCTTTGCAGTGGTATGCTGTTTGTTTATCTACCTGTAGCCATTAGGATGTTCTGATTTTATTTAAACAACAATGGATCTCCAGCCAGAGCCATACATTGATTGACTGTATTCTTTGCACTGTAGTGAAAATCAACGTCCACATCTTGTGATTTCACCGGCTGGAAATACGCTTACACCAACTAAACCAATAATAATTATGCAGTTAATTATTATGATCACTGTTCTGTGCTTCATATTATATTGAGTTTATTCCATTTATAGCTAGACTCAGTTTCAGCATCTCTCCATGCCTCTGATTGTCATTCCCTCATAGGTGTAATAATATTTGTTCATCTCAGTTTGCAGGCAAACTACAAACCTTAGTGCACACTGTTTTTACCCACTACAATTGAATATACTGTAAGAATCAAAGATGGATGGTGCTTGAGGAACTGTACCAAACCAGAAAAAAATAGCATTCATTCTCCATTGCTTTAAAAATCAGGAATAGGGTTTACTAAATGATAGATTATGCACAACATGCAAAGGCTTTTAAAGTAGTAGAAGAAAGCAGTTGCCAGTGAAGGAGCAATAAAAATTCTGGAAAAGAAGTCAGAAAAGATTAATTTGTAGTGTCTGTAGGAGAGTATGTGAAAGAAATTGCCATTCATACCAAAGGTACCCTGTACTTGTTCTTATGAGCTGCTCATAGATCTTCAGAAAATATATACACCTGAAAAGGGCCTAGAAAAAGGAGAACTAGGAGGAATTAGTTGGAGATTTTGTAGCAGTAACCTTGAGGAAAGATCATGTAGAAATATGGCAAAATTTCAGCTTAATGGAAAGCAGCAGTAATAGTCAATACAAAGGAGTAATAAAAATTCACTTGATATAGATAAGTGAGGAACAGGAGCTGCTAGGCAGTTTATTCCTCATGGTGAAAAAAATGTCAGTTAATGGTGCTAAAGGAAAAAAGGAAATCAAGAGCATATGCCGTGAAAGGATATGTTACACTAAACAATAAAAATATCTAGCAGTCATAAGAGTGTGCCCTCTTTCAATTCACAAATATCAGAAGACATATCCAAAAATGAAAATGTGGCAGTTATACAAACTACAGGACTGGAACAAAACAAACCAAATCATACGTGTTTTCTGCAATTTTTAGTTTAAATTTAAGTAAAATAAAGTCTTAAAGAATGAAACATAATATTGAAAAAATTAGCTTATGAGTACAAATTCCTTGAAACACACCTACAAATATACACACATATGAAAAATCATCCTTCACTGAGTATATCAACTCAATCTTCAAACTGTGCGGATGTCTCCTGGGGTGTTCCAGTACAGATTGCTGATCAAGTGTGATAGCTGGTGTGTTGGCTATTCTTCACATGGCGGTTGGTTTAGAATTAGATTAACAATTTGATTTTCTGTGAAACCTGAGGCTGTGTTTTGAGTACTTTCCAAAGACTAAAAGGTACAACACCTCGTAAATTACTCACATGGGGCTGTATAACCTCCTCTCCTTCCAGCTTTACCTTTACTTACACAAGTGTGCTCTGATGGGCTTGGAGCTACTTTTTAAGAGGTTTTATTCTGTCATCAGTATTTATGATTATCACACAAGGGAAAGTCCTCCTCTTGTCCATTGCAAGTGTCCACAAGTCCACAAGTTCCCATTTGTGAAAGAGTCTTCAAGAGTTCATTTCAGATGAGTCTTATGTTAAGTTACTCCAAATACAACAGATTCAAGGCATGTAGGTATGTTTTATATCTACTAGAAATACACCATTACCAAGGGAGAAATACCACTGCTCAGGGATCTCCCTTGAGGAGTACAGCTTTAAAACTGGAACATAGCCCAGACCCCTAGAGCAATGACCGAGCAACACCCAACCAAAATCTTGAAGGACATTCAAAGAAAGATAAGCAGCTCAAGGGCTAGTCACACAGAAAGGAAAGTCTGATATATTTTAATATTGCAACTATTACGCATTTTTTGTGCAGCAATAAGTAGCATAGCAGTATATGAAGAACAACTCAAATGCCAGATGGCTGTGACAACTGTTGCTGATTCAAGGCAAGGCTTTGTCTGAATGACGAAACCGTTGGGGACCTACTGCAACTGAAATAAAGAAAACTGGAAAACCTATAGAGGCAATCTTCTCTAAACTCCAGGTCATCCAGATTTTCAGGAAGATAGTCAACCTATCACAAGACCATCTTGAATAAATGGGAACACATGGCTGAGCCCCAGTGCAAATGTTCTTTGCCCACAGTAGGTGGAAATGAGGACAAGCGACAAGGGAGGACCATAGCAACATTTTCTAGGCATGCAGAATATTTTTGGAAAAGCTAAGTTCAGCTAAGACTGAAATTGCCAAAGGACACCGGGGGCAAAAAGACAAACTTCTATCTGCACAAGTGAATATAAAGAATAAAAAAAACCCATGTCATCATGAACTAAATGAAGCGCTTGAATTAGTGACAGTGGACACGTCAAAGGCTGAGATACTCTGTTAATTTCCTTGGCCTTCATGGAAACATGCCATGTCTACCCTGCCAGAGCTTCCAAGAAGATATCGGCTACCAACAGTGGATTAAAATTAATTCTGAACTTAGTTTGGCTATTGTGGTAAAAGGCAATAAAAATGTTTCTTTAAGTAAATTGACAGTAAAAGGAAAGTCAAGGAGAATCTCCATCCCTTATTTGATGGTGTTGGAAAACAGTGACAAGGGATTAGGAAAAAGCTGAGGTACTGAATGCCTTCTTTTCCTCAGTCTTTTATGGTAAGAGCAACTATTCTCAATGTTGCTGGAAGACAGAGATGGGAAGTAGAATGAAGCCCCCATAACCCCAGGAAAAATGGTCAGTGACCTATTACACATACAAGTCTATGGAGCTGGATGAGATACACCCAAGGGTACTGAGGCTGCTGCCAGAAATGCTTACTGAGCCACTTTGAGTCATTTCTCAGTGTCCCTGACTAACTGGGGAGTCCCCAGTTTACTGGAGATTAGCCAGTGTGATGTCCATCTATGAGAAGGACACAAAGAGGATCCAGGGAAGTGCAGGCCTGTCCTCGGTGCTGCAGAAGGTCATGGAACTGATTATCTGGAGTGTCATCAAGTGGTAGATGTAGAACACCAAGGCAATCAGGTCCAGCCACCATGATTTTGTGAAAAGCAGGTCCTGCTTGACCAACCCAAACTCCTTCTATGAGAGTGACCCACTTGTTAGATGAGAGAATCGCTTGTTAGATGAGATTGTTGTCTACCTGGACTTTAGTAAAAAGTCTGACATTGTGTCCCAGCATTCTTATGGAGGAACTGGCTGCTGATGGCTTAGACATATGTAGCTTGTGTTGATAAAAGAAATCTGGATGGCTGGGCTTGAAGAGTGGTGGTGAATGAAGTTGCATCCAGCAGACAACTGGTCACTAGTGGTGTCCCTCAGGGCTCAGTATGGGGGCCAGTTCTGTTTAACGTCTTTATCAATGATTGGATCAGGGAACCAAGTCCACCTTCAGTCAGTTCACAGACAACACCTTGTTGGTTGGAGCATTGATGCAGGTTTGGAAGGCTCTACAGAGGGATCTGGGCAGGCTGGA
This sequence comes from Promerops cafer, assembly GCA_013398275.1. Taxonomy (NCBI): domain Eukaryota; kingdom Metazoa; phylum Chordata; class Aves; order Passeriformes; family Nectariniidae; genus Promerops; species Promerops cafer. The sequence continues at coordinate 451,915 of VZSE01001273.1, read as the reverse complement.
TCGGAGGGTTGAGGCCAGTGATGTGAGGTTCAACAAGGCCAAGTACAGGGTCCTGCCCTTGGGTAACAATAATCCCAGGCAACACCAGAGGCTGGGGGAAAAGTGACTGGAAAGTTTCCTGATAGAAAAGGACCTGGGGATGCTGGTGACAGCGGCTGAACATGAGCCAGCAGTGCCCAGCTGGCCAAGAATGCCTGGCCTGTATCAGCAATAGTGTGGCCAGTAGGACCAGGGAAGTAAACATTGCCCTGTATTCAACACTGGTGAGGCTCAGTCCTGTTTTCAGTTTTGGACCCTTCATGACAAGAAGAACATTAAAAGTGCTGGAGTGAGTCCAGCAAGGGGAAGAGAAGGTGGTGAAGGGTCTGGAGCAAAATTGAGGAGCAGCTGAGGAAGCTGGGGCTGTTTAGCCTGTAGAAAAGGAGGCAGCTCAAGGGGAACCTCATTTTTCTCTGCAACTACCTGAAAGCAGAGTGTAGCCGGGGTGGGGGTTGATTTCTTCTCTCATGCAGCAAGTAAAAGAGGACCTCAAGTTGCACCAGGAGAGGTTTACATTGGAAATTAGGAAAAATTTTTTCATGAGAAGTATGGTCAGGTGCTGGAACTGGCTGCCAAGGGAAGTGGTGGAATTGCCATCCCTGAAAGCGTTAAAAAACTATGTAGATGTATTGATTGACCTCGTTCAGTGGTAGACCTGGCAGTGCTGGGTTTATGGCTGGACACAATACTTTTGAGAGTGTTTCCCAACATAAATAGCTGTATGATTCTTGAGTAATCTTGACCCTTGCTGGTCCCCAAGACCTGGTAGGAATATTTAATGATGCCTCATCTTTGAAGGTTTCTGTAAAAATCTCCTGATGACAGTAAAAAGTAAAATCTTGAAGTCATCCTCAAAATGGACAAGAAACTACATCCACAGAACTTCAAGCAAGGTCAGAGGTGCCAGTCAAGATAGTGGGGCTGGAGTCCTTGCTCTGCAAGGACAGTCTGTAGGACTGGGGCTGATTCATCTGGGAGAAGGGATGGCTACAGAAGCAGCCAACAGCAGTCCAGGCACCAAGGGGAGCAGACTGAGGAGTTGCAATTGTACTATTTTCTAAGGCATTCATATGGCTGATGAGACACAATGTTTGTAAACATTGTCAATTCTCACTGGGTATTGGGAAACAAAATTTTACTATAAGGACAATTAAGAAATAAAAAAGATTGCCTAGAGAGGTTGTGCCATCTCAACCACTGGAGGTTTTCAAGATCCAGCTGGACAATGTCCTAAGCAACATGACCTGAATTCAGTGTTGATCTCTTTATTGGAGCAGAAGTTTGGATTGGAGACTCTCAACGTCCCTTCTAGCTGGAAGTACTGTGGAGATGAAGACTGGCCCCACTGATTTCTTAAGCAGGAATGAAACGTATGTCTAGTCGCACTATCTGGTGAAAGAGCCTGTGTCCAGCAGTCCCACAATTCTTGTCTTTGCCTCCTTTGCTTTGTCTGTCACCAGTTTGTAGGGCTTTCCTCCACCGTCTCCTTATGTTTTGTCTGTCTAAAGGAGATCCAAGGTATTACACGTCAGTTATGTTTCATAGGTATGAAACAGCAAGTACATAATGTTGAACAGTGTCAAATTGTTCACAGTGCAATGACTTGCTTGATTTTTGACACTGAGAGACTTTGAGTGGCTTTAAATGACCATGAATTTAATGTTACTGATGCACAAGTAGTCTAGCAATAAGACAAGCACTTCAATTCTAGTACTGAGATGAATTGTAGGAAGACAAGGATTGACCCACGATGGATTAAAACAGTAGCCTGTTTAGACTAATTTCTGCCTCTTGAGAGCAGGAAGTAATGTACGCTTTAAAGGAAGCTGAAAAAAGGGTAACCTAGGAGAGATTTTTTTTTCCATCTACTGTAGGTGGAGCTCCCACTAAAGTAAACAGGATGTGTACATATATGTTTTTCCAATCAAGTCTCTCTTCACTGTGGAGTTACAGGTCATAAGTGCAGTGCCCTTCGTTATATCTCACTACATGTAGAACATTTCATGCTGATCTTTAAAACAGTGTCCATAAAATTAAGAAGCTGGATTTGCATGTCTAAAGAAATAAGAAAACTTTCAAATAAGATGTGAGCTTTCTGGTCCTGCCAGCTTCAGCAGAATATGTGTGATTCTAGCTCTTCTAAAGACTCATCCACAGCTATTTATATATTAAAAAGAAAGAGAGAGGCCTATACTCAGCTACTCAAATAAGATATTATTTTTTATGTCTTCAATACCTGGGATGACTTGTATTCACCAATACCTGTAAACTGTCTTTTTTAATATGTGTAGATATTCTTCCATTTTTTTTCCTACCCTAACATCTAATCAGCCATCTATTGAGTACCAATGGGAGCACTCACCCAGATGTAGATGGGTGATCTGGTTTTTTACCAGCTTTCATTCTGGTTTTGTTGTCTCCTTTCTCTTCTTCCCTCTGCTTACAGTGTGGAAGCTAAGGTGAGGTACAGCAAAATTCTTAGTTAATTTATAGTTCTTTCTTTGCAAGTCTATTCTGGTAAATATACTACTCCATTGTATAAAATTCCTTAGTTTTTCATATCTGCAATTGCCTACATCAATCCCATTCTTCATCTCCCCTTGGAAAACTTTGCTAGTGTAAGTGAGGGTGACTGCAAAACACTCTTGTTTGGAGGCAAAAAATTACAGACTTTACATTAAGAGTCTTCCTCTTTTCTATCAGCTTGACACAGCCTTTTAGAATTCATTTCTAAAGTTATAAAAAACGGGAAAAGAAAAAACAAAGAAGGAAAAAATGTTTCATTTCATTGTGCATTTAAGTGAAATCTTTAAACCCCTTTGCATTATTTTATCACATCAGACTTGTCAAGTCACACTCATTTGAATGAGTGAGATTTGAAAACTTCTGAGTGTTATATTACATTTTCCATTGATGTATGCCGTGAATCTTTACGGCTGCATGAAAATGAAGCCAAAAGCAAAAGGAGACAGCTCACTTCAAATGAGTGAGACTGGATAGGTCTGTCATATGTTATTTCAGGTGCTCAAAGGATAGCAAATCTAAGCAGAGATGGGTGATGGGGTTGACAGGTTTGCATGGATTTAGATAAAGAAGGGAAACTTAATCGCAGAGACAGAAACAAAAAGCAATGATTCCAATAGAAGAGTCATATCCTTTGAAAACTAAATTGAGTTTCATTCTATACTCCAAAGAGTTGAAATGTCAGAGCTGAGGACCCTTCTGGAGGTGCCCTTGCACTCTTGCAATGACAGAACTCTTTCTAGGAGAAAGCTGGCATCACTTGCTCTGCAGGTCATTCTTTTTGGCTGGAAGGGGGAACTGTGACCCCATAGCCACCTCCTCCCCAGTGCATTAAGTGCTGTCACAGATTCTCCTGATGAGAAAATGTCTGTGTGGCAGAGACACTTTGCACATATTTCTTGCACATCTGTTCAAAAGCCAGCCACAAACTGGACCCTGTTCCTAATTTTCAAGAATACTTTTCCTCTCATTATACATGCAGAAGTTGACTTTATATTCCTGTATCTTGATTTTATAGTAGTAAGTCTTCTACAGGTTTCTCAGACGCTTTTCAAAGAAGATTTGATTTTCTGTGCAACTGAGGAGAGGAAATCTGGTACAAGACACCTTCCAGTGTCTTAAGGAAGGTGTGTAAGGAAGTGCCTGCAAGTTGATTTTGTTCCAGCAGAGGGAAAAACACTTCAAAGAGCTCCTTACCACATGCATGGGGTGTTTAGCAATGCACAGTGCTAGCAAAAAGGCTAATATGAAAGATGCCAAAGGGAAGCTCTTGCTTCCTAATGGGTTTGCTCCCACAAAGGGAGCGCACAGCCTAAGTGCCAGTCACACTCACGGGACGCCGGGACGAGCTCCCAAATTATCCCTCCGGGATCGCCCAGCCGCTGTACCGCCATGCCGGCAGCAGAGGGAGGTGTCGGCATGCCTTTCGGGAGAGACTTGTCTCGGCTGGGATTTGCACTCCATTAATTCAGTGTTTGAAATCAAACCAGTGTTTAAACTGCACTGCTATTAATACGCAAGAGTAGACATGCAATGTGGAGAATTTCCACTAAACTTGCTACACAACCACAAATTTTGAGTACTTTTGTGGGATGTTTTTGGATAGTCAGTAGAACAGAGATACCCTTACAGCAAAATATTCTCAGGAAAGAGTTCACTGAGACATTTGTTCAGCTTTTCTGAGACTGAAAACAAATCAAATGTGATGATCTGTAGAGAGACAGAATCAAACTTAAAATGTCTGTTTGGATATGTGACCCATTGTAACCATTTTAAAAGAAAAGAGGCATGGGGATAAGCATTTTTGAGCAATATTAGTATACACTGGATAAACATATGAGTTTACTTTGATGCCATGGTTTTGGTGAGATCAAACTTGATCAGTTTTATCTTGGAAAACAGCAATAATAAGAAGAACAATAAAAAATAATCTGTATTCAGTTCAAGATAGACAAAGGGCCACAGAAGATATGTCAAATTTGTTCCTCACAAGAATTTTCTCTTTGTGTCCAGATTTCATTCGGAGAGAAAAAAACACACTAGTATTCTCACTTACTTTTCTGTTTGGGAAGAATATCTGCTAACTTGGGATTTTGGAACTAGAGCAAGCATTAACTCTTGTACTTCTTTCAAGAGTCAAGTGGATGTTAGATTTGTTTTTAGACACCAGCGAGAAGGAGAAATACAGAACTGATTCTGTTTTGGCTGAACACAGTTTTCAGCAGGGAGTGCTCCACTGAATTGTTAGTGAAGGTAAGTGTGAGAAGGGTGAGGTGCTTTTCTGCTGCTCCAAAGGAGGAAAAATGCCTTGTGTTGATAGCTCCTCTTTCCCAGTCACTCTGCAGATTTGCTTACTACTCTGTTCAACTCAATTACTGTAAAACATGGACAAAAACTGGGAAGAAAGAAATTTGACAGTTTTGTCTGGAAATTGTTTTGCTTGTAGAGTTTAAACAGATTTTGAAGGCACATTCCTTAATTTTTGGGTTGAACTTACTGACCACTTTTAGCTTCTTGGATTTCCTTTAAGTGTAAAAGAAAGAAAAAGGTTAGATATTTCTTCCTACTGAATATTTTCAGAGGAAAAGGATAGAATTACCTAAAGATAGTTATGGAGGTATCACAGTGCACTGATGCAAGAGGAACATGTTATTGAACATCCATCTCCTTGGGGAGGTGGTCCTTCAAGCCAAATAAATTATAATCAAGACTTACAATTCAGGCACCTACACTGAAGCACAAAGCTGCCTTCATTCAAGCTATGTCTGCCACTTCAAGTGGGTAGGACAGGCAGCACAGTGCAGTCACACATCCCGGGCTCCCTCGGCAGGTGATATTCACACCACGGAGGGCAGCTGTTGCTCCCAGTCAGAGTGTCAATGGGTGCTGCAGGCAAAGATCTAGCAAAAGTATAAGCATAGCTGGAATGCCCGGCAGAATCCCCTCCCTCCATCCCCTGTCCCACATTGTGCTAATAGTTGTTTTTGGAAAATGGTGTTTGCATGAACTTTTGAAGCACAAGAGCTGTGCTTTTTCCACATTCTGGTATTTCACTGATAATTACAGCCAATCTATTTTTTTTTTTCAATTTTGTCAATGCAAAACCACAGCAGCTCACCCAAAATCCACAGAGCTTCTCCAAAATTGATTGTGATGCAAGAAAAAGCTATGGTAGGCCCTGAATGTCTACCAGGCAAAAAAAATATTGATTTCTACTCTGCCATACTGTAAAGTGCAGTGGCAGCCTCCTACACACAAGTGTGTGGGAGAAAATGTGAAGTGACACATAAACTAATGTCTAAGAGAAATGTGAGGGATACAGCCTGCAGATTTAAAAAGAAAGTATCTAAAATGTAGAAGCACTCAGAGAAAAAAGACAGAGCTGTAATGAGAAAATTCTCTGCATTTCCTGGATGAAGTTTTTAAGTGGAAAATTGTAATCAGAAGACATTGGGGTAAACTCAGCATTACATGTAGCATTAATTTTAAGGTTAGCTTTTTATTTTTTCTCTTTTGAATAATAATATAAAGTCAAATTTAAATGGTAAATAGTATCCAGATACTACTAGTTTCCTGGCTTAAATTCTTCAGCACATATGGCAGAAGCATAAGCTTGTGCCAGTCTGCCTACTTTGGGTAATTTTGCATGCAAATAGTTTAGTCCGTATACTGAGGTGCTAGAATGTGTTTAGTACACTTGAAAATATTTGCATTGCAAAGGAAGAGCTAATCTCCTGAGAAAAATCAAATTGATATTTTATATTAAGGCACTGCTGTGGACATTGTGTGGCACTGTTATATGGAAAATCATGTTTACAGTACAGCTAGAATTTTTAATTGACCTTCAAGGGAGAAGGACCTCACTACTGCTTTGCCAAATTTGAAAGCTACTAGAACAGTCTCTACTTGTCATTCACCACAATGCCCCTTTTCTACTCCTGAATATTTTCTCTAACAATTTCATAACTTTGATAAAACTATTACCCATAAACAGGTTTAGCAGTGATTGCAATGTTTAATAAGTACTCAAGCGGCTGGAAACAAGAAGCAACTCTTGTTAACAACGTGAATAATTAGCACACCTGAGTCTGTTCTAGCTTCTGGAAATGTCTGTTTCATATTGGACATATTTAGAGGCTCAACAGGGCAATTTATGGCCTTTCCATCCAAAGCAATGGAAATATATACATTCCCATACCAGTAAGCTGATATTCAGATGCATATTCCAACTGTCACTTGACACACAAACACACATGCCTTTTTGTTACTTAAATTAATCTCTGACAATATTAATCTTTGAAACAGGATGTGACATGTGAGTGTAGCATCTAATACAGTGCTGGTTCATCTACTTAGTCTATACTCTTTGCAGCCTATCCCTGTTGTATGTGGCTGGCTGTTATGACACAGGACAGGCATGATTCAGCTTATGCAATTTGTTAAATTCAGCTGGTGCTAGTTGGACTCTGTGGCAGTGGTGATGCTGGCGTCATGCTTCCTCTGAAACCAGTCTCTCAGGACACTGGGAACAGGTCTGGATTCCCAAATATTTTGAGTACCACCACCTGTATGCTGTTTGTCAAGAAGGAATTTAAAAGGTGTTCTTTCTGAAAGTATAGCTGTAAGTTCAGCCACACATTTCTATAGTTTCAGCACAATGTGTGCATAAATATATTTTCATGAATGTATTTTCATCCGGTTTTGTGGGGGAGTTAAGTTTTTAAATTAATTATAGTTTATATCATTACATTACTCGTGTGTAATGCTATTGAATTTAGAGAAAAGATGATGAAGTTACAAGTGGGCTCTTTTTTTTCCCCATTCTTTCTTTCAGTCTTAGCACAGATTTTATTGTCCTGTTTGCTGATCCACATGCAAATACAGCTGTTTCTGCTGCAGGAAAAGCTCTTCTGGGGCCTAATTGTGTACTGCCTCACACAGCTGTCATAAACACTCAAGGAGATAGGTGTAAGCACCTTGGAAAATTCCTGAAGAAGAAGCCCTTGATATGGCTGATAGCCTGGGACAGAGCAGGTGGGTGAGGGATGGTGCAGTTGTCAGTGTAGCAAGGTGGACTTCAGGGTCTCTTGCAATGAATCTATAAGCAGCAGAATTCATTTGTGGTAACCAGAGCTGTCCTGTAGACTTTATTTTTTTTTTTTTTCTGATGACATATTAACAAGGCAACTGATTAGTTAAGTCCTAATAATTTACATTATTGTAAATGTCTGTCGAACTCCAGGTGAAATAGTTTTCCATCAGGTCCCATGAGGGCCTGTTGACTTTCAATGTGTGTGAAAATAATTTGTTTTGAACTCAAAAGTTGTGTAGATGCACTCTGTACTGTGAATGGAGCCTTTATTTAATTTGAATTAGCAATTATGTTGTCTATTTTTTTTTTAGTGTTTGCTGAATAGCTGTAATGGCTGCTAAAACAATTTTTAGACTTTTTAAAATTCAGACATTTCCATTATCTTTAAAAGGAAGTAAGTTTTCTTGTTCTATGTCATTCACAATCCAGACTAAGTCACCATTTATTGCAATAGAATTACCATGTAATCCTCAAAAAATCCATTAAATTACTCTATTAAATACCCCAGGTACAAAACTAATATCAAGTTGCAATTTATGGGTCTTCAAGCCTTCAAATTCTATATTTGAAGTCTTCTAGCTTTTTTTTTATTTGACCTGCCAAAAGGCAAACCTTACATCCAAATTTCAAATATAGTTATTTATGACATACAAATTTTTGCCTCCCAAGCTTTTTATTGAATAATGCTTAGATCTTTGTTTTGATACCATTTCTGAGAAGGTGTCATGCTTGCTAGTGCTGGTGAGGCAGCCAGTTTGGAGGGAAAACTCTAGTAGTTGCCTGCCACTCTTTGGCTGTGCATTGTTAAGGCTTCAGAGCACTTCTCTAGGAATACAGATATGCTCACAGACCTTTTGCCTCATATTTGTATACTAATGTGAATTATTTGTCAAGAACCCTGTAATATCCCTTCTGTTGCTGTTTCATCCTCAGAGCTCTTCTTGCGGGTGCTGTACTATCACTGAAATAGTGCTGTTCCACATTATTACTTTTAATGCTTATTTCTACTTATGTATTTCTATTTGTTGGTGAGTTTGAGGTGTATAGTTGGTTTTAAATATGCCACGTGCTGGTATGGTGGAAGAAGCCACAGGGCAACTTCAGGGCTCCTTGCCTTCAGGAAGCTTTTGGAGCCATGCTCAATTTCTAGTCATCAACAAAGGAATTAATTACCAGTGATTCAGTTCAAGGTGTTGATAATATTTTTTGTGTGATTTTCATGTCAGAGGGAAAACGTTGAATTCTGCATCAGCCAGCAAGCATCCCCTTCTCAATACTAGTAGCACAGTTAACTACATACTTTGTAGCTCTATTAAGCTATCAGTAAGTCTCTGAATAATATCAACAAAGAGCCACCAGAAATAAAATAATAGTGACAGCAACTGAAGCAGTCTTAGATCTATGTGTCAGGCTGACTGCAGACTCAGGCCCCTGCTCTACTCACATTTCAATTATTATCCTTTCATCCATAAGGCAAGTATTTAATATTTCTGATGAAAACTGAGATTCTCAAGTACAATTATTCTAAAAGTTAAAAAAAGAAAGCATCCATTTGAGCAGCTGTGTAATGATATTATGGGTCTTTGTATGAATCCATCCGTTAGCATAGATACTTCCATAGGAACATTACCTCATCATTAGTATATTCAGTCCCATACTAACAATATACCTGTCTGTACAGCAAGGTGCCAAACCAACTACAGAGACAGTTTGATGAGAAGCAGCAGTTGTTGATTTGTGAGCACTGAAATGCTCTCTCTGATTAGCAGGGGACCAGCTGGTTAGAATCTGAACTGAACCAAATAATATGCACTTTGGTGCACACCATCAGCTGTGCTGCTATTTGTTCTTCCATTATGTCAGATCAAGGGAAGCACGGTCAAACATTCTCAATATAGACCTGGGATCTCTTACTTGTGTCACGTTATCGTTTTCTGTTGCTGTAACTTAACTTCCCAATTATATCGCTTCTATGAAATGGCTTATGACCTGTTTTGCAGTGGATTGTGAGACTTGCTTAGTTACATTTGTAAAGCACTTAGAAGATCAAACCCCAGCAATAACAGCAAAACAGTCCTAGGCTCTTCTAAGGGAAAGCAAAAAATTCTGATCCAAGCCCCATGCTTCAGCTGATTTGCTCTGATTTTCCACTGCAACCCTTTATTTGGCTTTAGTTCTTCCTGTTGTCAGAAGCAAACCTCCAGAGGTGTGCAGCCAGCTGGAACAGCCCACCTGGGAAAGAAAAGAAGAAATGCAGCCAGCTGAATCTTCACCTTCAATACTTGCTCATGTACAGTCACATACAGGTTTACAAAGCCTTTCTGCTTTGAAATATATTATGATCCACCTGAAGGTGACAGAAGCAGAAATAAGGTAATGTTAAAAACAAAGGTAAAAAGAGGTAATGGTTGTGAATGGTGAGTATGAGAAGGGTTGGAGAAGCGAAGAAATACCATGTGATACTGAATGCAAGCACCTGCTCCTCTCTGCATGATACTCCGTATTCCCAGTTATTGTTGCCTCTTTTAGAAGGGAATATGCATCTCAAAATTAAAATGAGGTAGATAGATAGCTGCATGAAGCAGCAGGCAATGTGAAGTCTGCATTTTAGTAACTCTCACTTTAGTCCACTGTGCCTACACATTTCTCATTTTAAATAAGCAATACCAGATGGAATTGTAATAATTCCCATTCTTAAGTAATGCACTGCTACTTTTGGGAAAGTGCTGTCTGGAAGACCAGCATCCTCTGAGCATCCAGGCCAGTGAAAAACACTGCTTGTGTTCCACAGTGTTTTGCAGTATTTTATTTGTACGGAGACTGCTGTAATTCACAACTGCCTGATGTGGGACTCTGTTTCAACAGATAGGCAGTCACAGGTACTGTATGTGCGCCAACTGGAACTTATTAAAAACACAGAACAGTCAGGAGTATCTGACTTAGTATGTTTGTGAAACTCCTGTCTGTTAGCAAACCATTTCTTTTGAAAAAACATAAATGAGGTTTCTGCTTCCTGGGGGATGCTTGCACTTCAAACAATCCATTAGATATGTAAGTAAAGCAATAACTGAAGAATAAATAGTTTCTAAAATCAACCAATAAAATCTTCAAATATAATATATGTTATCAGAATGAAATGACTCATGAACAATTTGGTGGCTACGCTGTATCTTCAAACATGGAGGGGGAAAAAAAAGAAAAAAAAATAGGAAAAGAACATGATTGCCAACTGTAAAAGTTACATCACTCTCTGATCCTCCAAATCTTTCCTTTACTCCTTCTCACTCATAATCTATTGTGAGAAAAAAAAAAAAAGAAAACAGAAAAAAAATCCTGCAGCACGTTTCCTCTAGCACAGAGGGTGGGCAGAATAGCTGCCTTCACAGCTGATGGCCCCTGTACTTCCTTGACTATCCCAAAAGCATGTGAGCCCCTGGAAGGCACAACACACAGCTCTACAAGTAAAGTGCCCAGCTCTACTGGTGCTGCAGGATTCTGTCCCTCAACAGCAGACACAATAGGTATATGAAACCAAGCCTTCTGAATGATTCTTCCCTTATGTTGGGGAAAAAACACCAAAGAAATAATACATTTGCTAGTAGGTAAGTGCACAGCAATTCTTTTTAAAGAGGGAAGCCTATTTAGAGTTGAAGCTTTTTGTTTCCATGTAGTAATAGTTGACAACTTCAGTAGGTATATTTTATGTGCTGAAACCCCTGAATGCATCCTTTTCATTAATTGTTATTGTTATGATTATGAGTTATTGCTGATAATCTTACAGCTTTTCAAATGGACTGGGCATCCCTAGTCCCACTGAAGAGACCACATACTCGAGACTTCATTCCTAGTGAGATGGGATAGTTCTAAGAAATGCAATTATATACTTAAACTGAAAGTGATTGCTGGTTGCAAAGCAATGTGTTGAACAGAAGCCTAGGACTGAGACTTTCATTCATATTACAGTATTCTGGAGCCAAGACTTGTGGATTGGACCCTAAATTGTTTTAGTATAGCCTAAATACCTACTAATTTAACACCATTTAAATTGGCAATAAAAACACCCCCAACTGTGTTGAGCTGTCATCCTGTTTATGCAAAATAGCTTCAAATCTTAATACTAACTATGCTAAGTAATGCCATTGGGATGAAATTGATAGTGAATGTGCACAGCTTTTTTTTTTTTTTTTTTTTTTAAATGTATTATGAGGCAGTCTAGCCAAGCTTTTTTTAATTACTAGTACTACTTTAACATCACATAGTTATTTCCATAGAATAAACACTGGAGGGGAAAGTGTTATTCCTGAACAACTTTGAAGCAAGAAGTCTTTGTGGTTAACCATTTCCAATTCATTCTGTGCTCTGCCAAGGTTTAAACAGTGCCTCTTTACCACCTTGTAGTTATGTACCTTCCTTTGCAATTTGCCAAAGGAGTGTGCTCTAATATAATTGCTTTCTTAACAGTCTGACTTGCAGGTTAACCACAATCACCTAATGTTACGAATGGAGGTGGCATTCAGTGGATAAAGAGGGGCGGTACAAGAACTCCTATGCCTATCCCCGACAATCAGTCACTGAAGCATTTAATGGAAATTCTGACATCTGAGTCAATATATAGCTGTGAACCTTAATAATGAAACATACCTTGAGTTTTCAAAGTGGCTGGAAGTATTCCAGAGGAAAGGTAAATACTTTTAAAGGAAACAATCCACACTTGGCAGTGTACTGCAATATGAGTTGTAAGTTTCTTGCTTATTCAAATGCTTCACTGACCCATTTTGCATAAAGAAACATAGATCTTGATGCTCTATTGAGCCAAAAGACATCTCTTCAATATCTCTGGCTAACATATGATTATTGTACATTCTCCAGAGACTGGGCTGTTGTACACTGCAGTCGCTACTGGGAGCTGAAAAATGCACTACATTGTTATTCTACACTCAGAGGGAGTGGTCCCGTTTTTGCCAAGATCCCCATAAAAAAAGAGAATCAATCTCTGCGATGACTTAAAAAATAAATTTCAGGCATCAGTGACCAGGACTTCCCCTGTTCTGCTATAGCATGTTTATAAATACTTCTTGATATTCAGAAAGAATCACAGAATCATAGAAGGTCCTGAGTTGGATGGGATCCACAAGGATCATCAAAGTTCAACTCCTGGCCTTCCATAGGACAGGCCCAAGAGTCACACTAAGTGCCTGAGAGCACTGTCCAAATGCTTCTCAAACTCTCTCGGGCTGGTGCTGTGACCACTTTCCTGGGGAGCTGTCCCAGTGCCCAGCCACCCTCTGGGGAAAGAATCTTTTCCTAATACCCAACTTATATACTCCCCTGACACAGCTTCATGCCATTTCTATGAGTCCTGTCAACGGAACACAAGAAGTTCTAGAACCTCCAACACAGAGAGGCAGAGCAATGGGTGAAGAGAGAAAATAACCATTTTTTATTATTGCATCTCAAATGCTTTCCTTTTATGTTTTCTTATTTGTCTTCCACTTTTTTCCCTCTGGTTGGATAGCCACACATTGACCTTTCCCCAGGCTGAATTCAGGCACAATTTTTACTGCATAGGTAGCAATAATTTTCTTAATTCCTAACTAGAAAATTAGTTATTTTTTTTTGTTTCCTTAAGATATGTGGAAATCTCTCTGTGAGTTCAAGGGCAATGAATTACAGGAGATTCCCAAAATTCCTTTTTCATCCAAACAATTTCTGCAGTTTTGAGTAACACCACAAGCATGGACAAGGAGATCAAAAATCAGAAGTTTGAACAGCTGTAGGAATTATGACAGCAATAGTTATAAAACTACCACAATACCTTTAGGACCACAGGCAGAATATCTACTTTGAGGACATTATCAAGGGATGTTTATTCAACTAATCCTTAAAATGCAGTATGTTTTGCAACTTTTACATATGCCCTGTTTTGTTTATCTCTTCATGCTTAAGAAAGCTTTTACTGATAAACCATGCTAATTTTCAACCCACTCTCTTTCAACTCCTTCTCCTTTGTGTCCTCCCCTCTGTTAGCCACAGAAAGCAACTGATGACAGACTTTTTTGTAAAGTCATTTATGTACTAAAATATTGTCATTGTGTGTCAGCTTCTTCTCAGGTTTCCAAACTGTATTAAATAATTTTTTTCTACTCTTTTCCTTGCTTTTCATTCCAGTCATCTTTCTTTGGACAATGACAATATCTTCTTTTTTTTCTGCTCAACAAATTCTAGCTTCACATAACTGCTACCTTTATTAACTTCACTAGGCTTATTTTATAACAAAATTACATACTGGAATTGAAAAAGATAAGTCGTTTCAGCATGAAATCTGATAATAACAAATACAACCAAAATATTTTTTGGGTTGGTTTTTCTTTTGGAATCAGCTTGAGCAGCCCAACGTTTAGATTAAGAGCAGAACACATAGACATGTAAGGGATTTTAAAATATTTGCCAGAGATTTTCATATGGCAACAATAAAACAAATTTAATCCTACATTTATAATGGGCTGTTGGGTAAAATATTGGTTATTGGAGACAATTTAGACACCTGCAACAGAATTTTAGAATTTTAGTAAAGTAATACCTGGACACCAGTACTTTGAAATGAATCTCAAACCCCATTTCCTAGCGGCAAGAAACATTTTTGAAAATGTTACTCCAGAGAAGAGAGGGTTGAATAAGGTTCAGCTACCAGTTTTCTCCTTCCAAGAATGCTTTATGTTTGTTTATCCAAATGCTAGCATGATTCTTTGTCACAAGTCTGTCACAATCAGAAGGACCACGTTATAACTTACAAGATGTATTAACACTTCACAGTAACTGCAGTGAAAATGTTCAGCCAAAGGCTGTCATAACTGAGCCATATTTGTGCTCCAGCTCCTCTTGCCAAGTGTGGATGACCTAATCTGCCTTTGCTTAGTTTAGCTTCCTATTTCAGACTTCCCAGAATTTATGCAGGAGAAAAGTTCCTAATAAGAGGCTGCACTTATGTGCTGTCATGAAGTCTTATAAAAACATGATTCCCGAAAAAGGGCAAATGTGTTACTTTGTTGTAGTCCACAGATGCGGGTGCATTTGTGGTGCTATGCCTCCTGGAATACCTACTCAAATGTATTGCTATAGTGTTTGTCATGACCAAATACATAATATTTTTGCAGTGCCTGATGCGTCAGCTCAGTGACATGATTGAACAATCAAATAAACTGTATTGTATACGACTGTATCAAATGAATGTGGATGTACACATCCTGTATTGAATATGCAGTAGAAATATACAATACAGTTTATCCTCTAGATTTCTTCTGTATGGAGCATTTACACCTTTTTTTCAGAGGAAGTTCTCCTAATTTCCACTATGTTTTCCTTTTGTAATCACTCCCAGTTCATACTGCGACATCCAAGAAATTACTTCATTTCAAGGATGGAGTGTTTCTGTAGAGGTCTTGAGAAGACAGATCATGCTTCTTGCTCCCATTAGGCAACTTTCTTTGTGATAAAGAAAAGCTTATTGTCTTGGTACAACACAATCACAACATTGCCATTCAGGTGTGTGTGCCATTTTAAAACTGCCATTTTAAAAGCATTTAATAACAAGCAACAATAAACCTTTACTGGCATGGAAGCAAGTTTTGCAACAACCGTGAGACAGTAAATTTACTTCTTCACATCCACACCCTGTTAAGGGAAAATTACTTCAGTATTTGTCTTATAATTGATACACTTAATGTTGTTTACATTGGAACACTTTCTGACTGATTTCTTAAACTACTGAATTTGTATATAGAAGAGCAAATACTACTCTTTTGCTGAATAAAGTTCAATTTATTGTGAGCTGTTTGCAGTTATAAATAGAGGTCGATACAGCTGATATAAATTCATGCCTCTGAGATATTCTATATGGATAACACAAAGAACTGATGAAGTTACTTTCCTTACCATTCTTATGTTTTTGTCTGCAGTAGACACATGTGCCCTACAAGGCAGTAAAAATGTAATATATTCTGTTTCAGATGAACATATATATATTGATAGGATAAATAATTCCTGGTCTAATACCTTCACTCTGGAAGTGTGAAATTAAGTTCTTGCCCTAAAAGCCACTATTTTGTTCATGCCAGTTTGTGAGCACAATACAACCATAGTATTTGTGGATAAGTCTGCCAGAAAAGAAACCCCAACTTTTATAAAATCTCAAGAGAAGATTAGAAATATCATTCATGTAAGAGAAGCCACATTGGCTTCTCACACATCTTTAATATATGCGTTTGTATTGTGGTATTTGTACCACAATACAAACGCATATATTAAAGAGCAGTATGAATCTTTATAAAACATAGTAAAGCTGAAAAATCACCATGCTAAGAATTAAAATGGTATAATTTGTTTTATAGCACTCTGTCTGGAAAGTGTAAACAAGATTTTTGAAAAATTCTCCCTTCATAAACTGTGGTTGAAATGTTTTTTATACCTCTGTCACTGAGCAATCCACAGTACAGAAGTTCTTTTTCTGGTGTTGAATTTTTTAGTTGCATTTTTAAAATTCATGCTGTCTCAAGAAGATAATTACTACTGAATCAGCAAATGCTACCCAATGGAGAATGGTGACTCTTGGGAAATTATATAGCTCCTCACTTGTTTGCAAAATAAAAATTGATTGTTCACTGGATGGAAACTGAGTCTCTAGTTTTCTCTTCATTCCTTTTATTAAATGGGCAGGTGGAGTTTTAATTTCTTTGAAAAGGTTACTGTAAATTCTTTTTCACCCAAGAGTAGGACAAAGAAAAATGTGGTTGTGAGATATCCATCTTTTGGTATTAGATGCAAATTGATTTATGTGCCATGGAGCAGGATGAAGGAAGGGGAATGTTCCTTCCTTCCTCAACTATGAATTCAAATTTCCATCTTGTCTTACTCTTTGCATGTGGTCAGTAGGTCAAGATTCTCCCCTTCTGCTCAGCCCTCATCAGACCCCACCTTAGTTCTATGTGTAGGTCTGGAGTGCTCAGCGCACGCTGGAGCAGGTCCAGAGAAGGGCGTGAAGATGGCCAGAGGGCTGAAGCAGCTCTAACAGGGAGACAGGCTGAGAGAGTTGGGGTTGTCCAGCCTGGAGGGGAGGGCTCTGGGGACACCTCATTGTGGCCAGTAGTTAAAGGGGACTTGTAAAACACGGAGTGATAGTGATAGGACAAGGAAAAACAGTTTTAAATTAAAGAGAAAATTAATTTAGATATCAGGAAAGATTTTTTATTCAGAGTATAGAGAGGCACCAGAACTGATCATCTAGAGAAGTACTGGATGTCCCATGCCTGCAAGTACTCCAGGCCAGGTTGGATGGAGCTGACAGGAACGTGATCTGGTGGGTGGCATCCCTGCTCATGTCAGGGGGGGTTGGAACTAGATGATATTTAAGGTCCCTTACAACCCAAGCCATTCTATTATTCTTCAATTGCTTAATATGTGTACTCCACTCTTATTGAGAAGGTGTAACAGATATTTGACTTCCAAAACAAAGCACCCCTTCCCAGATCTTGACTTGAATTTAGACATCACAGTTCACTGAGAGAAGTACAGTTCTTTTCAAGTTGTCCTCTTCAGAGCATATTGTGCCTGTTGTAATCTCTCTTAAATACTGTGGCTCTACAGTAGAACCAAAGCATTTAGAGAAGTAAGCAATGCTTTTCAGGGTAGAGATCATATTTTTTTATGTTTACAATATCCAATATCCATATCCAATATGATTCCCTCATGACTAATTTATTACAGTATTGCTCTGAGCGATAGAGAAGTTGATGTCGTACCATTGTATGTGGTGATCATCAGGGCAGACACACTGGCTTATTTAAGTTGGTTATATCTCTTCAAATTTCATTAATTTGGCAAAAAAATTAGCAATGAAAATAATAACAATAATGATAAATATAGACAGCTTGCATTTCAGAGGAAAAATAACAGTAAGGTGTAGGGTGAGTCCACCATTCACACAATAATTTTTATGATGTCATAAATTCATCCATAGTCATCTGCAATGGCAACAAAGTTAATGTTCAGTAGGGACTGATTCAGCAATCTTCAAAGGAGAACATTTTAAAAAAAGAGCAATACATATTTTCTATATATTTCTCAATAGAGCTTTCTATCCTTTGTAGGGACCTGAGAAACATAAATTAATTTCTGTGGCAATAAATCTACTGATAAAGCATAATCTGAGTAATAGTCCAACTATTCTCCTGTGCCTTATAGAAAAGCCAAAAATTCTTCCCTGCTCCTCCATGAGTTTGGACACTGTGGCAAGCTGAAGGTGAGTTCAATAACTAGGTGCTTTTTGCAGCTGTGTTAGGATAATTGATTCTGTCATGCAATGCTGCTTCCTCAAGTATGTGCCTCTACATTCTTTCTGAGACAGAGAGAGAGAAAGAGAGACCATGCAGTATTCTACCAAAGATTTAAAACTTGCATAATTCTAAAAAGTGTGTAAGACCCTTTAAAATAAATACAAATAAGTACCGTAAATTCAGTCCTGATGTAGATAAATCTAAAGGTGCTTCTATTAAGGTCGACTTACAAGATTCAAACCAGTTTTTGTAAAAGTTTCCATTAAAGGAGCTTTATAATTCTTCCATCTTTCTGAAGAACTTCAAAAATTATGTCTTGAAAAAAAGTGCTGAACTTTAAAATAGGCAGTAATTATCTAGTCTCGTTGTCACTGAGTACAGTCCAAGGGTGGATATTTAAGCAGTCATGCTGATTTCAGGTTTTCTCTCCATTTCATTTCTGACAACCCACTCCCCATTTTCCATTTGTTTCCAAACTTTTCTACTTTGAAAAAGGTGTGGAGGACAGCATGCAGATTTCATTGCCATCATCTTGAGATAATCTCCATTATTACTGTAAATACTCTGTAGCTTTCCAAAGTTGGCAGTTTTAAAATGTATCAAAACAGAAAAAAGTAAACCAAAACCAAATGAAAAACATCCAGACAGCACATGCAGCAGCTTCATCCCCTGAAGGTTATGAATGGAATTCACTATATTGCATTCAGTGAAAACAAGAAACAGAAGATAAAGAGGAAAACCAGAGTTTGAAATACTAAAAACACATGGCACCATCACAGACATGACGGAACATTTTCCATTATTTCCATTGCTTAGTAAAGAGCTGCACTCATACCTGTCATACATCCACCATTCCCTGAGTTGGGCTAACAGAGATCAGCAAAGATCACATCTTCGCAGGAAACGTGTCATTCTCCTCCCCTCTGCAGCTTTTATACTCTCCTCTGCTGACTCTTGCTCTTTTGACACAAATTCCTCCATGCAGGTCATTCATATCCCTGTTTTTGTGGTTAAGGACTTCAGAGTAGAAATATGGTAAGATAAAATTTTCTCAAATATATCACCAAAAGTAATCATGCAGTAAAACAACAGCTATTCATACTGCGCACATTGTTCTTCTTAGACAGATTGTCTTTGAATTCTTTGATCAAAATCCAGCATCAGAGAATATTGTAGAAAGGCTGCACATTCAATTCAGCTTCTTCACAAAGTATTTAAAGCACTTGTACTTTCAAATGACTTAGTAGTTTAATGGGAAGAATGAAAATGTTCCAAGAGGTGGATCCCAAGATTAATCTCTACCAGCTTATGAAAGTCATGTACTTTTCTGTACTGATTTATAGAAATATTTGCTGGATGAATCTCATCTAAGTTTGGTTGTCACCTCATAATGCATTTCACAATTTCAAGCTCAGAATTTCAGCAGGAAAAAAATCAAGCATTTATTCAAGATGTGAGTGAATAAAATAAAAAAAAGTAGTGAACAGAAACAGCATTTGAAAACCATCTTAATCTAGTAATTTTTATTTTCCCACACATCTCTACTCCTACTTCACTACACCTTCTGTTACAAGTCACTTTACCTACCCCCTCTTCCTCTATTAATAAATTGGATGAAATGTACAGGCAAGCCTTGGCTTCCATGTTTATCAAATTCTGACCTTGTTGTTCAGGATATTTATTCTCCCGTGCCTATGGGTTGGGATTTACAAGCAAATAAACTAGTATGTCAAATTCTGTGTTCGAGACGTACAGATTCTGGCGATGGAAATGTTAAACAACCTAGGGCCTTTTTTCCCCCCTCTCCTAGTGGCCTTTCATGATGGTAGACCAGATCTTCCTTTCAGTGCTTTCCTGTGGGATGCAGAGGACAGGCCATTATTCCATACTCCAGCTTTGGAATAAGTATTACCCAAAGTTGTTGGAACAACTGGATTCCATGATGGCACATGAGGTATGTCAGAGAGCTTCCAGTACAGGAAATTTCTGTCTTTTTGTTATGCATCTAAGTGAATTTGCAAGTGCCCTATAGAAGGGAAGAAACTGCAGGTATTAAACTTTTCCCTGTAGCAATACAGACTTCAGGAGTCAAATTACACCAGTTCTGCATTGCATGTGCAGTTTGTGAACTTCACTTTCAAACTGGGAAGTTTGAAAATGTGTAAATCAAAATTAGTACAATCCTGCTCACCAGTCAAGGCAGTCATAGTTTCAGAAAATAAGATATGGGGAGGACATTGCCAGACGATCTCTGTACGGTCAGTACTGTTATTCTCTGACTGGGTGCAGAGTCAGAGTAGAGGGAACTGGGAGGAGAAACGTAAGTTATCCCAAGGTGAACTAAGGATTCAACCAGCTCAACCAAAATAATCTCGATCACAGTCTTGCATCGCAATAATCCACTTGGATTTCATTCCTGTGTTCAACCACCATGAGCACTTCCAGCAGCTGCAGCAGATAAAGGCCACGGGCCCATCAGCTTCCTCCCACAGACACCCAGGGAGGATTGCTCAGGTCTCTTCCCCTGTAGCCAGCAGATAGCCAGGGGTGGGAGGGTCTCTGGCAAACACCAGTTGCAAACAGACACCTGGGTGTGCCCACCCTGCTGCTGTCTGCCTGCTCATCCCACCCCTTAGCAGAAGAAAGGGCTTAAAGGGTTTCCAGTGCAATCAACAGCAAGAATCCCGTGAATCCACTGGGAGCAGCCTCAAACAGAAAGCAGGTCTTCTGTGCTCAACATTTACGGGGTACAGAGTTACAGAGGAGTCTGTGAAAGCAGTTCACAGTGGTGGGTATGCTGAAAAAAAATCCAAGTGGATTTGGATTGCTTTTGGTGGGAGGAGTGGACATTATTTTAATTTTTATTTGCCAAGGTAGGTGGTGGCATGCCAAATCCAGGGGAGAATGAAGATCTTCTTTAGAGATCCTTAGAATTAAAATAATTTGCATTAATACAGTGGTTAGATTTCACCAAATTTTGCTGGAATTTTTCCTAGTCAAGTTGGATTTATATTTTGTAGTGGGTTTTTTTGGGAGAAAACAGCTCAAACAGTCTGCCTCACCATGCATCCCCAAATATTTTTAATCTGTGTAAAACAATGCTTAAATCACCATGGCATTTACAATAAATATTAAATAATTTATTTTTTAAAAAAACTTTAATTGGCACGGATTATTAACAACACTGTTGTCAAGGTGCCAATTATGAGTTCACTAGCATTAAAGAACAAATCCAGCTTGAATTACACTAAGCACTTTTTCTTACTTTCCTTACTTTAATTTAGCATAAGTGTACTTTTTAAAAAGTTAAATAAATAAACAAGTAAATAACCCAAATCTTTAATTTTGCAGACATCTGATGTATTAGAGTTGATTTAGCTTTACTAAACTTAGACATTATTTCAATCCTGATATTTTCCACTGTATCTTATGTGTTTTTTTCCCAAAGATAGCCCTCCCCAAAAGAAAACACCTACAAACCTTCCCTTCTTTCTAAACTGCTTTACTCTTTGAGAGATTTTTATTGTTACATGACACTGCTATTTAGGGTAAAATCTCATTAAAATACAATGAAGCTCAGAGCATAATTGGGCAGAAGCACTTGCCAATGAATAACATCTGCAGCAATGTGTACGTGTATTTATATTACAGTATATTTAAACCTACTCTTTTTTTTTTTTTCATTGTCTGCTTCTGAATTTTTTGTCCCAAGTAAAGCACTAGGCAAATGTATAAACCACACAAGCTACAGTACAGTCATTGTCGCAGAGTGCAGTGCCAAATATAATTTCATCATTTGACCAAGGTTCATGCCAGGTTAAACTACTCTGTGTTAGATGTCTGCAAAATGCTATTCACTCTTTTTATTATAGTATTATTTTAAACTTATCTGTGCTCTTTGGGCTCTTTCTGTGTGTCTGGTTTTGATGCTTACTGTCTGTGCATGTGATGTCCTAAGCCGAACTGCATTTGGAAAACAAGCAGAGACTATCTAACGCTGACTGCCCTTTCCCAGTCTGTCTCTTACAATAAAACATAACTGGAGTCCTCTTGTAATGAAAATTTTGTCAATAATGAGAGACAGTCCAATCCACAAGTATTTGGATAGGCACATTGTGTAGTTTCTGTTTGTGGAGTTGGGTTCACTGTAACACTTAATCATAAAAAAAGAGAAGGAAAGAGAGCTGTTCTCCTATTAAAAATAAAGAAAAAGGCTTGTAACAGAAGAGAGAGAATTACCACAATTTGTGGCAGAGACAATAGAGCATACAAACCCTTCTGAGCAAAGCATGTTGTCCTAGCCAGCCTATATAACACTCTGTGCAGCCTTGGAAAATTACGTGTTTAGCAAAAGGCAGTATAGAGACATTAAAAAAAATGCTTAGGGAAATGGGCTGCAACTGAACTTTTGTGGTGCTGAGGTCTTTTCAGGACTGTGTTCCTCCCTCCTTCCCTGACACCACCCAAGAGCTCAAGCTCTGACTTTTTGCCAAGAATCTGACATACACCTACCCGTCATTTAAAACTGTCAATTGTTTTCATGCTTATAAATAAATAAAATTAATTTCAAAAATAATTTAGATCCTAGAAACTGATAACAGATCTTAAAAAGACTCTGACTGTAGTTTGTGCCTTTAGTTCTCCCATGTTAATCATCCTATTATTGAATATATTGTCCTCTGGGAATTCTGTTGGAGCTTTCTCTGTTCCCAGTTTTTTTCCTGCATTCTCTGCCAATTGTTTCTAGATTGAAACCATTTTGCTAGACAATTATAACCATATGCATTAAAAATATACATTTTTCTGAATTAACTAATAAAATATATGAAAAATACAGGTAGCCTTTAGGAAAGTTTGTGTGTTCTCATGCAATATCACTCAAAAATTGTGTTGATCAGGGAAAGAAGACAAGGCAGCAGCCTTCTCTTAATATATATGTTTAGAAGCACTGTACCTTGCAGCTCTGACCTAAGCATTTTGTTTTTTTTTACTCAAGCCCAGATCAGACTCCGCATTGCACAACTCCCATCTCATCACCCAGTCTTCTCCAAAATCATCACTACAGTTCTCAGTTTGAATCTCCTCTGGACTGTCTCTCATAGCCTCAGGTGACCCCATTTCCGTCTCTTATTACTAACATGCCTCTCTCCATATGTGTTTAGAATATGATCCTGTTCATGGTGAAAGAATGGAATTAGGAATTTGTTTTGCTTCAGACAAAAATGGTTTGCAGGCAAAATTAAAAAAAAAAATAATAAAAGACAAGGTATATTAATTCATAGATCTTGGATCAGAAAGAAAAGCCTAATTTGTGGGCCTTTGAGAATAAGAAGATGAAGGCATCAAACTGTAATTCTGTTCCCTCCTACCCTAATCAACTCCAATTCTTCTAGAGCATGAGGCCTGAGCTGGGAACTGGTGAATGGAGGGGAAAAGATATTCTCTATAAAGAGAGCTGTCTTTCCTTAGCAGAATTCACTGCCTTAAATTGGCTCAGATAATGTATGTTTAATACTAATCTGACAAAATTAGACATCTTAATGAATTTTTATATTACATCTTTTAAAGTCTGCCAAACTGGT
Organism: Promerops cafer; assembly: GCA_013398275.1. NCBI lineage: Eukaryota > Metazoa > Chordata > Aves > Passeriformes > Nectariniidae > Promerops > Promerops cafer. The sequence continues at coordinate 428,351 of VZSE01001273.1, read as the reverse complement.
GAAAAGATTTTGTGGTGCTTCAAATAACACAAAATTAAATGCAAGAGAAAACAGAGATAACTTGTAATTTATATTGGAGCAATAAAAATTTGAACAAGAACAAAGTAAATGAGTCTTCCATTCCTTCCTTCTCCTTTCTTTTAAAATGTCTAAAGATAGAAAAGGTTTTATGTTGCACAAAAATTATTAGTTAAAGTTTTGGGGTTTTTTTGTTTGTTTGGGGTTTTTTTTGCATTTGACACCCTGTACATTCAAAATGTATAATGTTGACAGAAGCACTTAACTTCTACCTATGTCATTTTGGAAGCAATTCCAGAGGAAAAGCCTGGTTGGTTTTTTTTCAATGCATCTAATTTTCATAAAAAGGGAAAATCCAACACTCCACCACATTGTCCAGAAATCTACCTCTTATGTGCTAGTCCAGGACTACAAAATTAGAAAACTTCCAAATTAAATTTACAACTAGAATCTGCGGGGGAAATGTTTTTTGATTGTCCATTTGATTTTATGGCTCAAATTTTCCTGGTAGGACGTAACGGCATATATTGAAGAGAGCTACATGCGAAAACATTATATAAACAACTTTTCTCCAGCTTTTGGTGTGCAGTCATTGCAAACAGATTCTCCTGCAAAGTGTAGCAACAGCTGGATACTCAGAATCTTTATCAAGATGTGGACCCAACCCTTTGCAGAGTTGGAAATCCACAGACTTGATTCCAACAGAAAGACATAGGATGAATAAAGTAAAAGGAAGTCAGGAAATTAAGACACCAGTGCTATATATACCATACAGAGTAACTACTTCCCAAGAAACCCTGAGAGTCAGAAGAGTGGTATTTCATGTTTCCGGATCAAAGATAGTGATGTATGCTCTTTCCTTTTATCAACACGCTACGTTACAGGATGTGAAGAAAAACAGAACCTGTATTTCAAGACAAATTTTTTAGCCAGGAAAATAGGATGAATTTGGGTCAGTTATATGCAAGCAGACAGGCCCTGATCATATATCCCCATATATTTGTGTATTCCGATGTGAATCGATGTCAGTCACCAACTTGAGACGCTCTTTCCAGATACAGAGGGTAGAAGAGAATATTCTAAGACTATTCTTAGACTAATCAAAAAGATGCATTGAAGAATTATCTCTATATGAATCAAAACTGGCCACCGGAAAAATGGATGGCAAGTATTCCAATTATATCTAAGATAATGTATTTACAAATAAAAGCCATGAATTTATTTTCCCATTTTACATTCACTTTTTTAGATGAAGCAGTTGGGATAGAGGTGACTAATGCACACTCCAACTTAAACTGCAGAAAACAATCCTGCTAATTTAATTGCATATGTCATAGAAACAGTTAGTGAAAAGCCAGAAAATTCACAGCATCCACTGCCATTAAAAGAAAATGACTGGTGAGATTTTATCTTTCCCTAATAAATTTCAGTTAGGGCTTGATTGTAATTAGGCAACCCAAGAGAATTCTTTGCTGTTTTGCATGTGGCTGAACTGAACAAAATCCGAGAAGGGAATAAGCTTGAACAAAGGACTACACAATAAATATATGTGCATTCAGTTCTGGATTATCCATGGTTATCTCATCTGAACTAGTCAATGCCTGGTGCCACATGAGTAATAAGCAGGCTTAACTATTCTCCTGAACTCTGCTCTTTCTCTTCTTACTCATTCATTTTTCTGGACAGAAATTGTAAATTATTGTGTATTTTCTATGCCTTTATTTTTACACAGGCTGTTCCATTTTATGGCCATCCATATTCCCCACAATGACTGAATCCTCTGTTTCCTTCCCAGTATTACTTTCATTAGTTTCACTCTGGTTTATAGTCTGCTGGCAAACTGTTTTAGCAGTTAGAAGAATCTCATTCTCAGTCCTAGTTACTGTCCAGTTTAGTTTTCCTGAAAGTTGAATGGGGCCTTTCACACTATATAAAAGACAGTGGAGGGCTGAATTTTGTCTGTGCTGGTGAAGGATTACTGTGTATTATAAGCCTTATTTTCCTCATTCTTTCTAAATCAAGGCTAAATCCACTCAGGTCGAAGAAGGTAAAGAAACACTGGCAAGAGAAACAGGACCTCTGTGTGTAATTTTTTCCTCTTCAGCATCAAAAACAGTGAGTCAGTTCCCCATCGTTACAAAAAGATGGTGTGAAAATGAATAATGTTGGTGTGATGCACAACACAACCACATCACATCTGCTGAGAAAAACAGAAAAGGGAAAGTGGCAGCCAGCTGCCACTGCCAGACAGATTCATTCCAAGGGCTGCACATCTGGATCCTGCAGCTGCCAAAATCATACTGACTGATTGCTTCCAATCCTGGTGTAATCAGAGGTTAAGTAACAGAAGCAGCACCATCCCAGTGCAATCAGAAAAGATATAGCAGCTATTACTCATCAGTAAAAAACTATTTGTTTTGTTTTCTCCACATTCATAAGATGTCTACTAACATATGAGTATCTAAACCTCTAGAACTGAGGATGGTGAAGGATGTTTTTTTCAGTGGCCATTCTCTAAAATATCATACCTGTCCATAGCACAGCAACATTATGTGTGATCATGCTTTCTGGTTCAAAGAGTCCTCATTCTCTGACTGGCATAACTTCATTGTTAGAGCTGGTCTGAACAAAGTAGTTCCCTCTTTCCCTCTCCTGCTTGTTTTCTTGTGTCCTAAAAAAAATCTAATAAACCCCCACTTATTTCCAATAAGAAATCAATATTTTTCAACAGATGCAATTGCTTCACATATAAGTAAAATTTAAAATAAAACCTCAAAAATTAGTAAAAGGTGGGTTTTTTTTTTTGTTCCATAGCTCCATTTAATCAAAAACTAAAGCAAAATAAACAGAAAAATTTTGTGAAAACTATTCAATTCTTAGTTTACTCAGAGTAACTTCTGATTTGTAATGCAATGAAATCTGTATCAGACCATCAGAATGATTTTGCAGCTTTTTCCAATGTACACTTATGCTACCATTTCAGAGCAGTTAGAGACATTTTATATGAGATTTTTTAGGTTTCTCTTTATTTTCTACATCAATGCAGTTGCCTAAAAATATACATTGATCACATCTGGTGACTATATACATATTTATAATAAAGAGTATGTATTTCTGCAATTTAAATATGCACACTGAAAGATTGATTTCTTTTTCTTCCCATCTGAATAAGAAATACACAAGTGTTCTGAGTGTGACTAAAATGCACTCATATCAGTGAATTGTAAGAGTCTGAAAGATCTATGCATGCTTTGATTAGGGGTACATCTTTCATTACCTTGAACAGTCAGAAGTCTCATCTAGGAATCAACAGGAAAACACACAAGTACAGTGGGGTGGATAAAGGTAATTGTGAATTCTATCTCTGAACAGCTATCAGTAATTCCCAGCTATCAGTAAAACCCAGCTATCAGTAATTCCCAGACTTCATTTGAGTTGTTTAATATTTCTCTGTGATGGTGCAACTGCAATCCTACTCTAAGGATTACAATTATTCCATCCAAATGTCCTTGTAATATTTGCAATGTTGCTACTTTGTATTATTACATCTACCATGTCCTTACACATGTACTGGATAAAATGGAGCATTTTTGCGTATCATTTACAAATTGTGTACAGTGGGAAGTACACAGAAGCATACATAAATCTTCAGGATGGCAACATTAAATTAGAGGCCGTACAATGTATTAGAGTCATAGAATCATAGAATATGCTGAGTTGGAAGAGACCCACAAAGATCATTGTGTCCAAATCCTGGCTCTGTACAGAACAGCCCCAAGAATCTCAGGTCTACCATGTGCCTGGGAGCATTGTCCAAATGCTTCTTGAACTCAGACAGGCTGGTGCCATGACCACTTCCCTGACTTAAAATGTGCTCTGTTGTGAACCAGTGTCAAAGCTATGAAAGTAATACTAGGTATAGACAGAGAATTTAAAGATATTTAGCTGGTTATGCAAGTAGAAATTTAGAAATAGTTTCAGACTGCTTTGTGCAGTTTGCTCAGTTCATTTCATTTCACTGGACTGTCTGATTACCAATATCCAAAAGGATGATTAATCATTTTTATGTTCATCACATGCACCTGAGGTAGGGAAGCACTATCCTTATTGAATTGCATCAGATGCACCACCATATGTGTACAAGATGGGATTTTTATGATGTCTTCAGAATCTTAGTTCAACAAGTTGGCTAGAATGGAAGACCATATTTTAATATTTCAGATCTTTTTTGCTTGGTTGTTTGGTTGCTAAGTTTAGCCACATTCAGGTTGTTAATCCATAGCTTTATGAAGAATTGGTGGAGAGAATGAAAACTTCTGCCTTGTGTGTCTAAAGGGGTTTTCTAATATTTCTGGTTTAAAATCTCCTCTAAATCCTGGGATGTACAATGCTAATATTTATTTCAGTTTAACTAGAGAAGGACTTAGAATGAATGACCATTTCCAAATTGTGTAATCAGAAGGCAGTGTAGAAGTACCATTAAATACTACACAAAAGGGGGTACTGTTTGCTTCTGGACTGCTTGTGCATTGGATTGAGGAGTCTAAACATGAGATTGGCTATGGCAGCTAAAGTTATGCAGGAGCAAGTCATATGAGCTACTTAATCATAGCTGCTAGGACTGAGATACTCCCTAAGTGCAATGTACATGGCAGATTATGTGGGCCAATGCCTTTGCCCATGGCTGGGGGTGATTTTTTGACTGATCAAAGATCCTCAAGCAGTCAGGACTGTGAAACCAATAGCTAAAGGACCCTCTCTTATTTCCAAACCATGAGTTCTTGTAAAGAAACAGCCAGGACCAAGTATCCTTAAAGAACAAACCAGTATTGTCCCAGGGGTATCACTTTTCAGTTCTCAGTGTTCATACTGTAAAATAGCCAGAGCTATTTTATTAATCATGCCAAAACTATTTGCTTTCCTTATCTCCTACCAGACATCTATTTTTTCCTGTGTAAAAGATGTGACCCATTCAAAAGTTAAAGGACCAGAGGAAGTCAATATTGAGGATCTCCAGCACCTATTCCAAAGCAGTAAAAGACACCTCTGAGCAAACAGTCACAGTATGATATGAATAGAAACAGAAATTAATAGAGTCAAAGGCAGTAATGATCAAAATTGCATTAGCTGCTGTAGCCTGACACCAAATACTCTCAGCTATCTTTCCCAAAAACACAACATGAAGCAAAATGTAGCTAGTTAGCCTCCATGTTTCCTGTCTGCTTCAAAGGCCACCTGCTTGATGCCTCTGATTAACAGCACTTCTTGCCTGTATCAATGTTATGTTCTTTCCTTCTACTTCTTCCTTCTGATATTTGTTAGTGTCTCTGTCCCTGTTGCTTCAGAAAGATCATAAAAATCAGAAAAACTGAGATTATTTTGAAGATGTGATCACCAAAGTTGAAATCATCCCCTGGTTTTAGTTATCATCAGCTATATATAAAAGCCATGTCTGATCTTCACAGATGGTGAAACATTGGCCATTGTACATGTCTCTTAAGCAGAATTTGACTCAATGAATTTAACAAGAAGGTTTTATTTTGTCCTTTTTTTTTGTTTCATTAATTACACAATGGAATTTACTACTTTTCCCACAAAATACATCTTAAATTTTGTTTATGGTCAGAAGAATAACAGTAGAAATGATGTGTATGCAACAGAAATGCACCATGTTTGCACTCAGTTACATGTGCTTTGTGTTTTGAACAGAAATAGACTTTTTTTCTCTTTATTTCACAGAAACTGATCCATCTAGAAGACAATAAGCTTGTTTCTTTCATGATTCATTCATTATCAACACAGTTGTTAAGTGTTTACAGTTGCAGATCTTTATTTAATACAGAAAAAGGAATGAAATTAGTCAGAAAAAAAATCCAGCTTACATTCCAATTTCTCTTTCATATCCAGAGACTATTTTTCAGTTGTGTCTTTTATGTTTAGCTAGAAATTACGTACACATTAAACAGTAAAATCTTACCTTATGGTTAGTGATAAACATGTGGAAGAAGAAGACTTCAGAAAGAGAATAGGTCCAATTTATAAATGGGAGAAGGACAGTTTTCACAATATTTCTTTTCAGAGCAAAGTCTGTATTTTACAAAAATTTAGTGAGGACTTTTTAGGATTTCTTATTAGTCTTTTAAGTCTCTTGGACTAACAACAGTGTTCCTGCTCTATTAATTTAATCCAGTTCTAGAGACTAATTTTATACTTGTTACCCGTCAGTGTCTTCAGACAAGAACATTGAACCAAAAACATGGTATGGAAAATCAATGTCTCTGTTGTAACAATACAATTTGCAGTGCAAAATTCACATCCTATTTCTTTGGCAGGGGAGGGATCTCAGACTGGCTGAGAAGGACATCTGATCTGAAACAGATTTCCTTGCTGTTCAACACTCATAGAATGAGCACACATGAAAAAAATCTAATACTGCTTGATTACTTATTAGTTCATCAACCTGCTTTCGTATTTTTCTCCTAGTTGACTTTATTTTGATAATTACTCCCTTTAGCAAGATTTGTTTATTGGAATACAGGCATAGCAGATCAGCCAGGACTATAGCTTAAACTTATTATCAATGCTAACCGTAGCAAGTGATAGTCTTGCTGGTATAACGCTTGCAAAAACTTTGGAGTATTAAACATATTTCAGACCTTCAGCATCTATTACATTGTTTGTTGGTTTGCATTTTCCAAAACTCACTTTAAAATTAGGAAAAACTGTTGGATTTGTATTATCCCAATCTTGTTTCCAAAGATAGTTTCAGGGTTCAGGAGGATATTTGTTGATTGAAGTGTGCATTAAACCTCACAAAACTTTAAAAAAGCCCAAACAAGCTAGAAAATCAAACTCATGGTAGCTGGAGGATTGTAGAGAAAAATCCTTTTCATGCAATGCTCCAAGCATGTGTTATACTAACATTTCTCTAAAAAAATAACATGAACTTTTTTGATGCTAATTACAAAGTGTCCAGGAAATGCATTTTTCTTTGTCTAAACTGAGAGTTTTCTGGACATTTCCTGTGTCTTAAAAACCTCCAGCACACGTTGCAGGGAGTGTGATCTTTGGTTTGGTTAGGTAAGACTGTACCTTTCAAAAAAACTGGTTAGGTATGTATTAATACATTTGCCTTGAGGCATGTAAACAGAACACCTATTTCCTTTGCAATCTGAGCACTAACTGAAAAAGAAATAAACCATCCTTCTAGTGGGAAGAGGGCTCGATATTTATTTGAAAGTAATATCTTCAGGGAACATTATGTGTGCATAGCTTTCCATTCTTAAGTACTGTCTCACTTTAAATACATGTGGATAAAACCACTCTTGAATCAAAGTAGTCATTAAATTTTGGGGGTTTCCTCATTAGATTGCAAATTAAACGTGATGGTAGAAATGTGCTCCTTAATTGTAACTTTTGTAATGTGTAGTTCATGAGGGGTTTTGATAAACCAGTTTCCATGGTATGGGACCAGTTTAAAGCCAGCACCTCTGCAAACATTTGGTCCTGAATCCAGTATTTAGTTAGGTTGAATTGTAATAGGTGTAGTTCTCTTTGCCAATTGACAAGCTTGCATTTCACAAGCAGAAACAGTGGAGAGAGAACGGAAAAAAAGCCTCAACCAACTAAAGAAAAGCCTTTTCCAAGATAAGAGAAATGAAATCCCACTTAAAAGTGAAAAGAGTCATTAAAGCAAATTTGTGATATCTGAACTTTGTTTTCTGCATTTTAAAGAGGGAAGAGTTTTAGATTTACCTGTATTCAACAGTGACAGACTGAAAAATTCTTGATTTCTTTCCCAACAAGAGAAAGATATAAGCCATATATATTCAAATGCCAAATAGTCTTTGTATTCTCTTTTCTTGTTATATTCCAACCAAGTAATCAGGTGTATGAACATTAGCTATAACTAGAGACTTCATCAAAACCAATATAAAATACCTGCATTAGATTCTCCTTCATATATTTTCATGAATGGGACAGGTTCAATGAGTCCTAAACAAAAATCTGCTGGAAGGAAGCTAAAAGACAACTCTCTGAATCATAGATTACGCTTAGCAATCCCATTTATAAATTTGCTCATTCTTCCCTCAGCATTACAGAAAATAGCGGCTCACTTTGCTTTTCCTTTAATTTAGAGACTTCTAATTAGGCATTAATTTAGTTGTTTGGGCAGTAAAACAACAGCCTGATTAAAAATAAGCATGTTCAGAACAATTTGCGATGAAATACATAATTTCTCCACATGTTCAGAACAATACTGAGAGGTTAACTGCATGCTTTCACAGTCATAAATGTTGACCTCAGTTTCTATGTGACAGGTTTAAGTACAGTATCAGCTCCATGTTCTTAAATATCTACCAATTATTAAATGCTTACTAAATATCTACTAAACAACAGCCAGTGAATCTATTTAGAAGATTTTTTGGCGGTCTTAAAACATGTTAACTTTTATGCCATGACTATAAGGTGAAAAAAGAGCACTGTTTAGAAACCATGAATTGTGTTTAACTATCCTTACATAGGTACAATATTTTCTTGGGCATCTGAATGTGTAAAAATTAGTAATACGAAAGAAAATAGCAGAATAGTGAGCTTTAGAACAAATAAGTCAAGCTCATATACCTGTAAAAATTGTGAGAGTGGTTTAATTATTTAATTAATTTATTTAATTGAAGAACAAATACCATATTTGTATTTGTTTAAGTAATATTTTGTATATGTCTCTAATTTTATTACTTTATATTAGGACTTCTTTGAAGTCATGGTTTCTCTTTTTATTTATGAAACCTGAAATGAAGTTTACTAATAGTCAAGTATGTCTATTAATTTTTGTTCTGTGGTATTAATACTATGTAAAAATCACCAAATGGAAGACACTGTTCTAGTGCTATTAGTTTTTATGATTTCACTGCATCATTATGGTTTTAAAGCTGAAAATCCTGAAAATAATTCTCTTAACTTGCATTTTTATTAATTAGTGATAGAACCATGCATTACAATGACCTACTATATCTATATATCTCTGAAATGTATTTCTAATAGATAATTCTATGGGAAAGGAAGAGAGAAGGGAGGTTGAGTTCAGATTTTATTCTTTTTATTTTAATGTCAAGGGCTATTTATTTTAGGAAGGACAATTGTGGTTTGAAGACTGATCGTATACTGTTTTCCCACAGAAATAATTTGCAAGTAGTAAATCTTGTTCGTTTAGGTTAAGAGAGAGTAATTCTCAGATGAATTCTGAAAATTGTCATATTTCAGGGGTCTGGCAAATAAACGCTGGTAGAAGAATACTGCTCAGATATTAAGGAAGTCTTTTAAAATCCTGTGAAATTCCCATCCAGATTTGTCAGACACTTAATGTAGATTTACACTTTACCGATATTGCTAGCATTAATTCTTTACTTCTTCTGGTATGTGCTTCAGACTAATTAATGTGCACCTAAATAGCAAAAAAAAAGAGCTGTGGTGTTGAATCTGGCTTGATGCCATGTTCACCATCACTTCTGTGACAGCAGCAAAAGATTGTCTGCTTTAGTTCCCAAGATGAGGAAAAAAGAATATCAAAGAAGCTCTGAAAACTGTATTTCACGAATTTCAGAAGTAACACTTTCTGTTCCATGTCAATTGCATCAATCTCAAATTTGCATCCAAATTCTTCTGAAGTAATCAGACTGGTTTTTCACCCAGCAATATTTCTGAAGTTCAAATGATACTGTCAGCTAATACTGGTCATTCTGTAGCACAAGTAAATATTGTGCAAGTTTATCATCTCCACTAGTATCACACCTTTGAGTGGAATTCTCCCCTCCCATGGGCTGGAAGGGACCCATCAGGTGGAAGCTTACTGTCCATATCATCTATGTCATCAGAGCTTCCTCTGGTTACAGCACTGCACACTCGACTACCACATTACTAAGGCTTGTTTACCTGTGGGTACAAAATTCTGTAGGGTGTAATAGCAAATTTCATATATATTCATTTTGAATGTTCTTCTGATGGTGGCTTGTTTGCTAATGTGACATTCCATAGACACAGTTATTAGTTTAGGACATTATGGGCAAATATCACATATAATCATCAGCTTGTTTCAAGCTGTGGACCTGTCTACTGCGCTCCTACATGAAGTAGTTCTTTTTATTTTGCATTCTTTAAGTACTTGAAATCCACTAAACACACAGCAAAATAGTAAAATTCAGTTAGCATGCATGCACAAGTTTCCTTTCGTTTTTTTCTTTTTTTTTTTTTTTAATTAAGCACTCAGACGTACTTCAAACATAGCACAAATATGCAAGTCAACTTTATGATTAATAGCTTCAGACTCAAATGTGCTTTTATTTTTGGTCTTCATGGAGAATCTACTATTTCCACTGAGATTTTTTTCAACAACTCTAGCTGTATTTAAAGTTAATGAGCTTTTTCAATTAAAGCTTCAGATATTTAGCCTTTGGATAACATTTAGATGAACCAGGGTGTATCTAATTATGTTGGGTGAATTCTTAAGAGGCTCTGCATATACTTCATTCATAACAAGCACATTTTATGTTGTGGGCACGTACTGGACTTCAATCTAGACTGAATGCAAATCACCCTTGTGAAAACAGTGTTACCAATAGGTCTGAGAGTTCGAGGAATGATTGCACTAGCAAATGCCCTTGAGAATGTACAAAATCAGCCATTCTGAGTGGCAGAGAAACCAGGACTGCCATTAGGGTAAAAACTAAACAAAGAAAAGAAGGCTGGGTAAGGATTTAAGAACATTGTCTAAGCTCAGCAAAACATGTCAGAACAGCATATTGAAATCTTACTGCTTGCTTATAGAAACTAGCAGTGAAACCAACAAAGGAATTAAACTAAAACCCGGAACAGTTTAACATGATAAAAAAGAGGGTGGGGGGGAACTGTGTGGTTTTCAAATTGTGTACTTTAGTTCAGATGTAATGTGGAGGAAACACGGCTTTACACACTGAATTTCCTGGGAAATGATATCTTCTGCTTTGGGAGTCCTTTGTTTCTAATCACTCTACCAGACTCCTGGGTGCAGAAGTCATCACACAAGATAGTCTGACTAGACTAGAATGCTGGCACATGAGATTAAATTGTTGACTTTTATTCAGGGCAGACATTTAAACCTTTGTCATGTGTAACTTTTACAACCCTGAGAAGACCATTTATAGTGTCCCATTCTTGAGTCACCACCTGCAGAACAAGGAGGCCTTACATCTATAAAACACCAAATGTGAGGATATTTGCTGGAGCAAAGGGCTTGCCACAAGGAAAGAGTAAGATATATACATTTCTGTTACATTCTGTATGTATGGCTGTCCAATTGTATGGTGTATTAATGCCTTCAAATAACAACATTCCAAAACTCCAGCTCTCTTCAATAAGTCTCTGTTTTAGAATCATAAATACAAATTTCTATGTATCTTTATCTAATGTTCCGCATGCATGGTTTTCTTAGCTCTGCTCTGTGTCTGTTTGCAGGTTGAATAGAGGTTGGTTAGACAGACTCAGAATGCTCAGGGTAGTCTCTGACTTGTCTGGGCAAACTTTTTGAAGGGGCAGCCTGTCAGTATAGAAAGGGAAATGACTTGCAATTGCTTATCCTCCACAGAGAAAAGCTGACAAAAACATATTATCTTCTATATTTATCAAATTTTCTGAAGTTGACCACTGGCTGCAAAGCTGGTAGATTCAACAGCTAAGACAGACTAAGAAACAGAAACAATGTGATTGTGCAGCATTTTTTCTGAAGCACTCTTGATAAAGAGAATTTAAAGGCGGGGAAAGAATTTCAATGGCCATAATTGTCATAATTATGTTCTGACTAAAAGAACTACCGCTAAAGTTCCTGGTCTCATTTCCCTCTTCCACCCAATCCTGCTCTAGCAAAGCACTAGAGAAACTGTACTAGGATACAGTTCTGAAGTCAGCACTTGTAATACAGCTTTCTGATACTACTGCAGCGCATGATTAAAGAAGAAATTGCTGTCTTTGTGACTGAATCCTCTGTCTAAATCAGAACAAAACTGACAGCTGTTTCTTCAAGATTATTCTAACAATATATCTGATCCAAAAAGAAAATGCCACTTTTCTCATCAGCAAATGTTGCATTAAAGTGGAAGTGTAGCAAAATTCCAACTGAAGTTGCCAAAATTGTGAGAGTAAAGGTATTTGCCTTAGGAAGAAAAATATCCACCATGTTTTCAGCACTGAAGCATAAAATGGCTGTTTTCCTTCCATCTGAATTTCCTGTGGTTTCTGTTTTGTTTTACTAAAAACAAAGTAGAAATAATCTTGGAGGCTGAAAAAACACACTTTCCTATTTTTTTTTTTTTTTTTTTGAGGATACTTTGTACATTGCATAATCCAGATCCAATGTCACACTTCTGCTTTTTATGTGGAATAACAGAGCCTGTATCGCTACCACTGGCTTTTCATTGCTAGGTAACAAAGCCATTTTTGCTTGGCAGTCATGGTCACAACATAGTCATCTTCAGGGACTGCCCCAGTGCACAGGAGATATATTTGTCATGCAAAGACCCATTCTGGACAGTTAATCCAGAGGGAGCACTTGAGTGCACACTGGGTACTAGACCCAGGCTTGGGTATTGGGAGGGAATGCTTTATACTAACTATATTTGAGAAGCCACAGTCTTCATTTGTATCTGTAGTCATAATCACTGATTTGGCTTTTTGAAATGCTTCGTGTGACTTGATTGCTTTTAGAAGCTACTTGGCTTTAACTGTACTGGAAGCAGAAATACATTAAAACAGCAAGCCCAGTTGGAGCTACAAAAAATTGAAAAAGGTGCTTTCAGAACTTACCAAGATACCTTTGTCGCTGGTTTTTGGGCTCCTCTCCCAATGACTTCAGCTTGAAAGCATTAAAATGAGTTCCTTATACATGCTTTGCAGGTGAGGGGTTTTTTTGAGCTTTAATTTGCTGCTTGATTTGCCCCGGGATTTTCAGGTGTTGCATGAGGGAGTAAAGAACAGAAAGTACCTCAGTTCTTGGTTGTCAGCCATTGGATGATGGCCACAGCATTATTAAACCATCCAAGCATGCTGGGTCTCAACCACAAAATTTAATTTTCCCTACTGCAGGGACTAATCAACTACCAGAGGCATTAAGTCCTGAGGAAACTGTTTTTTATCTTTTTTTTCTCTTTCAAAGACTGAAACACAGTTAATTTTACAGTTTCGTCTATCCTCAGGCTTACAAACAATGACAGAAATGCAGCTTGATGAGAAGCAGATAAAAATTAGAAATTACACTTACACTATGACATAAATTAAAGAAAGATGAAAGGTTTAAATAATTAATAGCACCTCTATAAGTCAGATAGAAAGACCCCAGATTCTCCTAAGTAAAGGAAAATAAAGGGATCGAAAGGGGAATAAAGCATGCTGAGCACTATCTGCAGCTACCTCTTGCTTTATGTGAAAATGAGAAGGAAAGTTGATTCTTAGTATACTTGTTCATTTCCACAAAACCACCTTTTCTGACAAACTAAATTCACATTTTTAAGTCTTCAGAAGGCATTTACAGTAAACACACATTTGTATCTCAAATTTAGTATTCCAAGGAACTATTTGTCATGGATTCACTGCATAATAGTCCTTTAGCTTCTTAAGCAGTTGCTAAAATACTGGTTGTTTTAGGAAATCTATGCATATGTTCTCCACCCTAGAAATGTGACTAGGCAATTGAACCATTTATGTTTCATTTACTGAGAAGTATAGGGTTTCATCCTAAGAAGGGAAATCTGTGAGAGAAGTAAAGGGAGCAAGGAAAAGAAAGAAATACTGCAGCTCAGCACAACCTTAATATTAATCTATATTAGTTTTAATCATAGAAACTGTTTCTTGGAGTTCTTCCAGGAAAGGGGAGCAGGGGGGAAACTCCACATTGAAATAATGATACCTTAAAATCTACCAATACTGAAGATAAAGGCTGTACTATGCACATGTTAAATTTATCAGAAAAAGATGGTTGCAAGGAGCAGTTCACATGACTAAGAGAGAATTCTTTCAAAATGACGGCTGTTCAGGCTTTATAAGAAACATTAGCTTAAAAGAAATTTGGAAATAGAAGAAAGTTCCAACCAAAGAAAACAATTATAAATATTCCTAATTGCCTGGAAATAATTTGTCATACCAAATTGGACTGAGATACATTTATACAAAAGCTTCAGATGCGTTGATGTTGTAATGCCTTTTAGGAGCCCAGCATATTTTTGCACAGAGTGTTCCAATAGCAAGCTGCAGAAAAGGATATGACTTTCACTTTTATCTTCTGTCTCCCTTCCTCACTCCATTCTCCTCCACTTTTTTCACTCAGTTTTCAGTTTTCACTTTTTTTTTTTTTGTATTTTGCAGGGCAGGGGGGAGCATAAAATAACTGGAAGACACAGTAACTGCTACTCAATGTATTTTATTATTTCAGGAATTCGTTCCAAGATGGGCTGCAATTACGTCTAAAACTTGAGAATAATGGGCTATTGACATGTATATAGTTTTAGAAATACAAGGCCTCATTTTCTCAGCTGGAATTTCCCCACAATGTGCATTTGCATTACATTAGAGATGCTCTTTCTTAAAAGAGCATAGCGTATTCAGACATTTTGACATTATCTGGGTCAGAGGCAACGTTTAAAAGCAATAGCCCTACATCTACTGTGAATCTCTCAGAAGCACACACAATGCATTAGTGAAAATGAGGGAAAACCAGAGAGGTTCTCCATATTAAGCTATAGTTTATGACATACCTGCCTGCACCAGACATTAATCTGCAGGAGATAGATTCTCATGGTCATGGTCCCCTGCTCTACTCCAATTGCATATACATTACCTAAATTGAAATCTGCACTTCTTCACACCATGTGCAGTTTGATGTGACCTAGAAATGGTAGGATGCATAAACTAGTGGTTTTCATGGTGCATATAATCATCTCAATTTTCCATGTATTTACCTACACATATAGCAGCTGCAAGTTTTTTCTTCTGCCTTAACAATGAGGACTTTATTTTTCCTTAGCTTAGCTGAGGTCTAGCTAGTTTGTCAGGCTCAAAATTGCATGGCAGTGGTTAAGCATATAAGGAACTGAGTACCTTTCTTGTTCCCAGAAGTGCCTAAGACATAACAAGAAAGGAATGCAGAAGTTTTTCACCTGTTATAATTGTTTTATAAAGCCCTTACAATGTATTCTTTGTCATCTTCCAAGAACGGGTCATTTATGATGGTAATGCTTACACAAGTGTGTTTTATGAATAGAAAGATCTGTGTAATTGGTGTGGTATTACAAGTGAAAACCCATGGAGGTTGCACAAGATGTATTTAACTTTCTAATTCACCACTTGCAATATTTCCAGATATCAGATGTTTAATTTGTCCTTCATTGACATATTCCACTCTAAATGAAAAGGGCTCCAAATTAGTACCACCCAATTTTAATTCCTGAGATATTAAAGTCAGAGTAAAACATGGAGTTTTCTTTCTTTCTCTTTTCATGTCTCTTTTCTAATATTTCTCCCACTTCCACCACCATCACAAATTTTCCCTTTTCAAATTCCCATACTTTAATGCTATTCCTCTCCTTCCTTCTTAAAAGTCAGACATCACTTTTCTTGTTCATTTGGCTCTTGAATTTTTCTAATCCTGGCCAATCCCTAACACACAATATATTTTTCCTATCACTTTTTTCTGCTGCCTTCGGTTGTTTTTTTCACAGCCTCTCCTCTCTTCTCATTTTCCTGTTCATTCTGCTGTATCCCTTTCTAACCAGAAAAAACCACAATTGTTAGTCCCTTTACCTCTCTCTCTCTCTTCTCTTTTAATTGAACCCTGGATTTTCTTTGATAAACCAGTCTTTCTTGGTCACCTGTCCCCACCTCTCCTCCATCAGCTGGCAGAAGGATATTTATCTTGCATTTCAGTGCTTGAATTTCCAGCTCTAGTTTCTCTAGAGCTATTGAGCCAATAGCCATCACAGAAGAAGGTTCTTAGTAGAACCACAGAAATGTGTCCAATAGCAGATGGCAGTCCCTTGACTCCTGAAAAAAAGAAAAGCCTAAAAGCAGCAGATTAGCAAGGAAGCTCTTGTGATCCTGTAAGGAGGACATCCCAGAAGACTGAAGTTTGTCATTCTTCCAATTAGGTAAGGAGGCTAGAGGACGTGAAGAAAGGAGAATTTGGGATGTCCTTTTCCCTGCCTCAGTGTCAGGAGCTATCACTTTTCTTCCAACCTCGGCTCCAAAGTTCAGCTACCTCTCCCTTGTGTTTGGAACAAACACAGGCAAAGGTACGTGCTTTTCTCCTGGGGGAAGGATCTGTTGCCTCCTAGTGCAGCAGAGAGGGAAGACTTGCTTACACGCGGCGTTGGGATCTCTGCTCCACCAACACGTGAGAGACTGTATCACAGCTTTCTTTCCACAAGGCAGAACAACCGTCACAGGTCTCTCCCTCCTAAGTGCTTGAGTGGGAAAGTGGGAACAGATGGAGAAGTATTATTTTTTTCCACAGCAAGTAGGCAGTTTCTGTTCTTTTCTTTTCCCCAAATTTAGCTAGCTGGCAACCACTGTGCTTGTGAACAAGCATTCCTACTAACACATTTGATTCCTATGCTGTGTCCCATTAGACAAGATTAAGTGGTTTCACTTTGCTCCACCATAAAATACCAACACTTAGGCTGCCAGGTTACGCTAGAAAGCACAAACTGTCTCTGTTTTTCATCTCTTTTTCTTGCAGGTGAAGTCAATACCCAGTGCCCCACCCAGGCCTGTGAGAAAATACAATTTCTACATGATTCTATTAGCAGTACTACTCACCCCAATGCCTTTGTGATGAAAATTAACCCCTTTAAAGAAGTTATTGACATTTTAAACAAGATTTTATGGATTGAGCACATGACAAGTAGTGTTTTAAATAGCAATTGTGGCTTAAAATATCACAGTGAGAAACAAAAAGACCTGAAGGAGGAAAAATGCAAGGAATTGTGTGTTAGTGTCTAAAAAGCAGCAGGGAATGAAGCAGGAAGTGACAGTGGTGATTAAACAGAGACTAAGTATAGAAATTAAATTGCTTTTATCTTAGTAAAATTCTTTTTTCAGATTGAGAAGGAAAATAAAATATTTTATCATTGTTTTTAGGATTTTCTAAACCCAAAAGGAAGTAGAAAGATCTGTTCATAAAATGTATAAAACACAATTGGAGGGAAATTACCTTTGAAGCTATATATAATGTTGTGTAAAGAGAAATTCTCTGATATTCCTGGGATGAAGAGATATCCCAAACATACAACAAGGTTTTAAATTGCTGATAAGCAACAATAGCAGATGTTTTTGGCAGCCGTATAGCAGGTAAATAAATATCTCAATATTTATTGAATAGGAGCATAAGCAGTTTTGCTTAGTCAACAAGACTATTTGGGAAATTATTATGATCTGACAAAACATAACTTGAGCTCTTTGTCACATGTACTGTCTGATGTCACAGCAAAGAAGTCCTGGTTGAGATTAAGCAGCACATCACCAAAGACCTGTGAGGATGATACTGTGGCCTGTCTGCTGTCAACTTTGTGCCTGATTCAGTGCTCCAGGAAATATAGGCACCATTCTTTCATGTAATTTTGCTCCAGGAGCAGGTCTTGTTCCGCTTAGCATATGACCAACTATTCCTTTTTTGTCTAAAAATTATTTCTTATGATCAGGAGTTTTCCAAGTCCCTTCTGCTCTCAGATGTTGCAGAAGTTTTACTGGCAATTTGGAGCTCACTTATGCTGGCTTTGCTTGATTTTCCTTTCTTCCTTAGCCCCTTCACTGCTCTATCTCATGGTGGCTGGGGCATTTTCTCTTCAGTAATCAGTTATTTCTTCTTTTAAAATTAGGAGCTATTTGCTATACATAGAAATCAAAAATTATGTCCTGATCATACCTTAAGCATATTTATAAAGTAAAACTCCTGTCAACATGGTTTACAGCACAATAAATCAAAGCCAAAAGTGCTACAATAGGTAGAATTTAGGCAGAGGTATTCTGGCTATGATTAAGTGCTACTAAGACAAACACTTGAGTCTGGTTACATTATAGTTTGAAAATAGAAATTTTCACTTGTACAAATGCAGATGCTGCTGATGCAGGAATAAGTTTTCTAATTTTTGACAAACACATCTTTTATAGGCAGACACAATTTAAAAAAAACTAAACAAAATATCTTTTCCACAGAATATGCCTGTCTCAGAGAAATTGCAAATACAGGATGGTGTTTGTTCTTTGAAATAAAAAGGGAATACCCCCAACAAAAAATAAAAGTTAGATAGGTTGGTCATTTACCTGATAAAAGGAGACATTTACCTGATGAAGCGAGATGTGGGAATTCAGATCATGCCTACCTCATAAACAGCTCAGCTGACTGGATCACAAGTGGTTGGACAATTTCCAAACCAGTTCTACTAGGATATAAAACTAGAAAATGTTGAGGGAATCAGCAGATAAACTTAGTTGCTGGGAAATAGGCAAGGGAGTTGGCTTATTCTTTTCTGTGATAATATCTCAAAGATACTGCTGAGTTATTAAAATCATGTATATCTGAGAACTCTATAAATATACATCAATTAAAATGGAAAATTTAACAATTATCAATACTCAATATTTATTCATGCTGAAATAACTGACAAACTTCCAATATGCATGAACTTTATTCTAACAATTTGCCAAGGAATTCTTTATAAAAATGAATATGAAAATCACATTCTGTTTGGTATAAACTGTAACCACAAATTGGAAGTGCTGATACTTTCTGAAGACCATGTTCTAACAGCTTTATCTAGATGGGATATTTCATTAGCATTACAGACATCACCCAATCCTGTAAGCTTGCAATAATTTTGAAAAAAGTTGCAGACTATGATTTCCAAACCCTTTTTAAATCACTCTTTGCATTGTGAAAGTGAGCACCATTCTAAGGGTTTGAAGTGTAGTAAAATATTTGCAGACACTTCATCTGAGGAGAAGGACAGGCCTTCCTACAAACCATAATCCTGCAAGTCTCTTGTGGCCAGACTTAAAGGACTATTGCCTTCTTCCATGGGGACTTCATGTTTCCAGTCTGAGACAACCTTAAAATGAGCTGCCAAGAAAGAATCAAGCAAAGCTTTGAAGATATGCGTGGAAGGTACATATCTATATTTGTATCTACATGTCTAAATCCATACACATGTGTGTGCACAAACACATAACATACACACAGAGAGAGGAGTACAGCTTGTAATTTGGAAAATATCCTATGGCTTCTAGTTTTAGCATATAATGGCAGTAGCCACTCCTGGAACTTCAAAGAATAACAGGTTACAGTCCACTTCAGGTAAGAGCCACACTCTTAAGTCATCCTTGTAAGAATTCCCATGTAAACAGTTGTGAAATCATCTCTGATCACCATTTCTCTGCTTTATAGGGGATTGCAATGAAAAGCCACATTATTTATGTGCTATTATACCATATTATTTAGATGATATTTCTCATACACAACAGCAAAAAATCTTTGAGCTTTACAGTTGTTGGTCAAATAAGGAGCAGAAAACTTAGGAGATTTGTAAAAGAATATTTAACACTGGTAGAATTATTTGCTGAAATAATTCCCCAGTGGTGGCTTGCACGTAGTAGCGACTAAGACCTTAAAAAGCAAAATTTGAAACTACTTTTACTGATGTTCTTGAATAGATAGATAAGAGTAAAAATCTATCAGAGTGTGTGGCAAATAAGCATTCAGACAAGTTCACCTAAAATTCCTGTCTCAAGATATACTATGCATTACCTTAAACCCCTGCTAGTTCAAGGGCTTTTGACTTCTACTCATCTATTCCAAAACCAACTTAATCACTGCAAAAACCACAAAAAGGCACAAACAGGAATCCTGAATACCTATAAAGTGCATTTCAATGAACTTTTATAAAAAAATCAGATTTGGATCTAAAAAAAACCACAGACAGCATCTCAGCCACACTACATGGAGTCATAAGATGAATATTTAGACTTACAAGTGTTGGTCTGATTGATTGAGACCAAACGTGAAGCATAAAGAATTATAATTTCAAAACAGGTATGTAATGTCCTTCTTTAACAGTAAAATTAGTCCAATATAATTGTCTATGTAAGGTCATTCACAAAATGGTGGAATACAAAGTAGATATTCCAGTCTGCCTCATGCTGCAAAACTGATTTCCTACAGAGTCCTTCCTTAGCTGATAAGGTTTCAAAATTAGATCTCTAAAAGAAGATTATATCTGCCAGACTCTGTAATCATTGCACACTAGGTCTTCTTTAAATTGTATTACAGATGGGAACATGAAAATAGGTCCGTAGGGGTTTTTTTACGAAAAAAAAAAAAAAATATGGTAAATCCATAGCTTACAACTTACATTTGAAGGAATAACATCAGAAGAGGTCTTCAGCCAAATATGATGATTTGGGCCCAGAGAGTTCCAGTAGAGAAGAAAGCTAGTGATCTGGAACAAGAACTGGAACCAGGCTAGAGCGCCAAGCTTGGAGTATGGTGGTAAGCCACAGCAGGAACTGGATCAGACAGAGGATGCCAGGCTACAGTTAAGTGAGAGGCGCCAAGAAACAGGTGTGCTTAGGATTGAGTTTGTTAGATATACAATCATCATTAAGTTTGAGACCAGATGGAGAAATAAGGGTTTTAGATGTGAAGCTAAGACAGAGTACCAAAATTGCCTTGTTGTGGAGAAGTTAGCTTCTGGAGTTCATTCACTGTAGCAGTGCAAGAACAGGAATTGAAACTGCTACGGCCCACCTGACTTACTGATCTGTCAGGAGCTATGTTATGATTTGTCTGGTTCCTGGAGGATGTCTATGGCTGGATTTTACAGCCTTTATTAAAAGGTGTATTACGACACCTTCAGTGCTCAATTTAATTTTTTTTTCTTTTTCTTTTTTTTTTTTTTTTTACTGCAGAGTCTTCAATCAGAAAATGAGAAACAACAGCAGATCAGTCTCTGTATATCTAATGACTTTACTTACTGGTCTTAAAATGATACATAGGCCATGCCTACCTAAAACCTGTAAAGATTCATTACCATTTCTAACTTATTCTTTTTATAATGGAAGGAAGTTGAGGTGAAAAATTAGATATATTAAATATGCCTGTCAACCAAACAGACAATTAGCGAAATTCACAACTACTGGTTTTATTATTGGTTTTTGTCCTTCTCTATCTGTGCATTAGCTATCCTGCTAGCCCAACAGTAGAAATACTGTGTGTATCCTGGAGAACTGCCAGCTATGTGTTACCTATGAACACTCTGAAAATAAACACAGAAGCAGTGGGTAATTTTGAGCCTTTCTCCATAAGCTCCTGGTAGTTCTATATCTCATCCTTTGCCATCTATGATATACCTCAGAGAACTTGCCATCTCTGTGTCACCTAGAGGACACATCCTTGCATAGCTTCATTTCCATCCCCCACCTCCCCCCACCTGTATTTTACAATTTTGAAAAAAAAAGTAAAATATATGTGATGTTCTATGGAGCTCAGTTGCATCCAGTTCTCATTTCCCCAAAGCAGAACTCAGTTTTCAGAGGTAAATAAACCTACACTTTCAATTAGACCATCATTTTGTTGAGAGAATGGAAAACCAAGGTGGGGCCAGGAGCAAAATTGCCACAAGATGTTTTCATGTTTTGAACAAACTTACAAAAAACTGGCATATGCTTCTAAGCAGAATTTGTCTCAAAAGGAGAGCACTGTGTTTGTTATTAAAGACTGGGGGATTTGCAGCCCTAACCACATCATCAAAGTCTTATGGAGTCCAACAACATGAAAAAGAAGCATGGATCAGCTAGAGACAGAGAACGTCCTTACAGACATGCAATCAGAAAATGTGATTGAAACACAGGAAACACAAAGCAGGCAGAAAATGACAGAACAGATCCCACTCAGGAGTATGCAGCTCTGCGCTCTCTGCAGAGCTGCAGTCACGTGGGATGGGAGGGAGAGGGATAGTGTACTAATGAGTTTGACTTAGGGTGATGCCAACTCAACAAGGCAGGTATTTTTATTTTTGAAATAGTTGTAAACTGGTCAAAAAGAGCTATGATGTAGCTTCATGAAGACTAGCTAAATGCAAAGTATAAGACCATCCTGAAATTAAGAGAAGCTGTCTTTATTCTTTTCCACCAGATCAAATTTCACTCTAGTGTGATGAAAAATTCCTGTTCCAGTCTAGCATCCATGGTTTCTTTTCTATTCCAGTTGTGGTTTTGGAACAATTATTCCTTTGTGTTTTGTCTGGCAATTACTTGCATTTTGCCAGCAATGTTGTATTTATTGCTATTAAAGAGCTCCATACCTTTGCTGCCTCTCTATTATGAAGATATCTTTTTCCACTAAAGCTTTTGCCTGGACTCATCTATTGACTATCTCTCATCCAGGCACCTAGATCACTGTTTCCCTGGTGGACTAGGTTTTCTGAATAAAGAAGAGCTTCTTGTCAGGCACTCTGTTTGTCTATCTTGCCACTAGTGGGAAGGTGAGTGGGAGGTAAGTCTTCAGCCATCCCAGCCCTCTCAGATGCAGCTGTCTACAGGCTATATAACATCACTACGTAATTTACCTTTTAGCAATAATTTTAATTTGGATGAAGTTCATATTTTTCATGAGTTATTAGCTAACTTCAAAAGCAAAGCTTCACAGTCCCCTCAAGACATAAAGACTGTTACACAATTACAGAAGCTATCATAGAGGACACAAGGTATTTAACAACCGCCATCTCCCAAGGTATTTTTTTTACATAATTTTTCTTCAGTGAGGATAAATCTTGACAGTGAGTAATTCACAGTCAATATGTCCTTAGGAATAAATAGCTTCTCCTTTCCTACAGGCAGAGCAGCCTATGGAAGAGGTTAACAGTAATCAGCAAAAAATTGTTCCATTGGGGAATGACTGTAAACACTAAGAACTTCTTCCATTTCTTTCCCTACTGTAGCTACTCCTCTTTTTTCAAGAGAGGAGTTTGGCAATCCTGAAGCTTTAGCCTTTATTTCTAGTTATAAATCAGAGAACCATCCCCTTGTGTTGCTATATAAAATCTGTTTCTTGCAGGTTTTTAAGTGGTCCAGTATATGAAATTTATGAAATTGCAAAATACATAAATTTAAAGTTTTTATACTCAAGTCAATGACTTGCTTTTAACATAAGGCAGACAGGATACTGAAGTGTCACATTGAAGGTAACAGAGCCATAGTAAAAATTATTTTCATTTTTCCTTCTTCAGCCTGAGACAATAATGCAGAGACATTTACATCTAGTGTGACAAAAACAGTTTTAAATATCTAATTGAAATATAAGAAATAATTCAGACATAAAAAATATTTGTGCATGGATTTGCAAATGAACTATCAGTGTTTGATGCATATTTATTAAAGAAGCCACAGAATTTGCCTGTTGCAGAGGACAGAAACTGCTCAGTAGTTAAGACCTCAAAATGATGCTAACAAAGGATTAGGGGTCAACATGGGCTTTCAATGAATTATGTCCACAGTGATAACACTTTCCCAAATGACAACTCAGAGCACTAGAAGAGCAGCATATGTCCTTTCTGGTATACTGTGTCCCTAAAATATTAGTGTGATTAAAGATATTAAAGAGAATGATCACTAGGAAAATCCACCTGTGGAAATAAACAAGAATTTGCTTCCAAAAGTGATAGAGGAATTTGCTGGGTATGTAAGTCCTCACAGGCAGCAGACATTTTATTACTAATATATCACTTTTCATTGCACCTGAATTTCTAACTATCTATTAAGAGCTGTATATGCATTATGTAAATCTGAATGGTGGCTCTGTTGTCTGCATTTCACTTTGTTTTTTTAATTGGCTGAAATTTGGCAACACAATCCTGGAGCAATCTACCAACACTTCAATGACTTCTGCAATTTTTTTTTTTTAATGTAAGAAAAAAGTGATTTCACATCCACTACACATGCTGTAGTAATATCTAATAATAAAAAAAAAAAATTCTCATTGCTTGAGGACAGTGTGGAAACACGGAAACCTTGTTGGAATAATCCATTCACACAAATAAAGAGAAATGCATGTTTTTGAGTCCTTCCCTCAGAGTCTTCTGACATACAAGTCAGTATGACCTCCATGCTGGCCCAGAGTTATGAGGTCTGATCAGGCCCATCCCCACCTCCTGCTGTTGGTCCTGGGACTAACCCTTACGGGACCTTAGCTGTAGCTGGGGGATAGGCCTCACAGCTTTGCCAAGGGCTGCCCCACAGCCAGTGGGACACCATTGTGTCCCACAGAACTCATTTGTTAGGGACTTTGTCCAAAAAGGGTCCAGGACACAGCAGCAGGCCACAGCCCCATGGGCTGACCTTAATCCATTGCACCCAGAGCAACCCCTGCCTCTCAGTTCAGCAAATGCTTTAACAAGGATCCAGTGAAGGGAACACAAGGTTTAATCAGGCAGGCAAGCCTAATCTTCAATGCTGTGTAACGCCTTACCTGCCTGACAGACACTAGCCCACCCTCAGCAGTAATTTTCTGCCCCTGCAGTATGTCCCCTCAGGCAGAGGGCAAAGACCCCTGCCCCAGGCCCCAGGCTCACTGTTCACTGCTCTGGAACAGCACTTTGGAAACAGTTCACAGCCATTGCTGAGACTCCCTTGCTAGAGCTCCAGCAGAGTGGCCAGTTAGTCACCAGGGGCACTGCCTGGTTCATAGAGCTGGTTATGGGAACTGGCTAGGACGGAGTAAGTCCTTGCAGCCCACTGCACGCCAGCACTGAGGGTCTCAATTTCCAGATGGCCAGGGTAGAGCCCCATGGAGCTTGTGAGAACTCCTGAACCTGTCACCTTGGAGAGGTACCTGATGGCATGCAAGAGAGAGTGCCAGAGCCCTTGGGGAAGCCCAGCCACAATTTCTGCTATTTACCACCCACAGAGGTAAAGCCCACGGAGGTGGGCACCACCCAACCTCATCCCACACCCCAAGAGTGGGGGTGGGAGAGAATCATGTTTCTGCTGTGTTGAGAAATGCCACTAGAACAACGTTCATGCCCAGACCATTCCAAAGGCAGTACTGGTTGGGAGGCACCAGCACCCTGCCACACAATACTCTTTGTCTTAAAGCTTTTGACAGAAGCACTTTTAGACAGAAGCGCTGTCTAATCCACTGTGCCCATAATTCTGTGGCCTCCAAACATGTACAGATGTCCAGATGCTTACTTGGCTGCAACATACCTCAGCCAAGTTAATTGCTATGAGTGGGAACTGTGGGGATATTCTGCTTCCAGTAAGCTATGGGACCTGGACAGGCAGAGACTCCTGCCTCTCTCTACACGGTTATCCTCAGACTGCCCTGGCTGGAGGAACTGAACCCTATCACTGACTGCTGGTTGGGATCCTTGTGCTCATGTGTCATGAGCCCCAGCTCCTTATGGTGCCAGCCCAGTTTTTCTGCTTTCTGACTCAGAATTCTGAGTTTCTTTGCCCTCCAAGCTTTGGATTTAAAACCCATTCAGTGAAAATAGCAACCAAAATTAGATGATTGTCCTCTCACTATCACTCATTAAATAGGCTCTAGGGTTTTGTCCTTTTTCCAAAGGATAATTTACTTGTCACAAAATCACACCTTCAGATGTCAGTCTTCTCATTGAAAAAGACAAAGCTGAAAGATCCTGGAGAGTGAAGTGCCATTTCACTGTAAATGCTCCATAAAAACTGAGCTCCACAAAAGACATGATGGTATTCTGACATTGTCGTACCCATGCTATACTCAGTGTATGGATATGTCGCAGACTGGCAGTCTCTGAGTGCTGAATTGTCTAGCTTCTTTAAAAAATGAGAGGTATTTTTAAACTTGCAGTGGTGCAAATTTACCTCTCTTTCTCTCTGCTCAGTAATTTTGTGGGCAACTATTGAGGTGAGGGGACTTTTACTCCTTTTCTCCCCTTCCATGCAAAGGTTAATGGACAGTTTTTATCTGGTTTTAGTGTTGCATGGTGACCACAGCAGAGCCTAGCCTTTGACAAGCATACGTATATTCCCTGAATTTAGCACTTGGTTTCCTTGGCACACCATATCTACAGATAGATTTATGAACATTAGACAGAGATCATTTACAGAACTGTTCTCTCTGAAATTTTCAAAATTCAAAAGGAAGAAACAGAAAAGTCTTAGATAGCTATCAAAAGAATAAAAATACAAAATACTTGAGTTG
This sequence comes from Promerops cafer, assembly GCA_013398275.1. Taxonomy (NCBI): domain Eukaryota; kingdom Metazoa; phylum Chordata; class Aves; order Passeriformes; family Nectariniidae; genus Promerops; species Promerops cafer. Next base: position 402,082 of record VZSE01001273.1, on the reverse strand, counting down.
AATATTGTTTTGAACCTGCATGTATTTATAATCCAATAGTTGCATCTCAGCCTGTTTCATTGTTTTTTCCAGGTATTATCAATATTCAATCAAATGAAAACTTAATGGTTAGCCTCTTTGAATCTCACCATTTCCATGAGGTAAGCCTCTAAATGGTAAGAGATGGTTCTTTTGCTCATTTCCATGAAGTTATATGTTTTCTTCAACACATCCTCCATTTTCTTAATTAACCTTTCCTCTCTGGAAGTAATTTTCTTTTCAAAACCACTAGAGCCAATTCTATATGATGGTCCCTTAGCAGCATGCCTAGAATTGCAAGTGTTGTACTGCAACCACTGAGAAATAAACTTGTGATATACTCATAGCTGGTGTTGTTTGCTGCATAAACACTAGACTCAGAACAAAAAAGATGGCCAAATGTCTGTGACACACAGAATAGACAGGAAAATAATATCACAGATCTACAGCTGACACATATGTCTATGGAAACTCAAGGTGAAAATCTGATGCAGATTATGTAATTACTAGGTATCTAGTTATGTGCAGCTCATTAATATTCCTACTCTATACACATAAACAAAAATTATTCCATTTTTTCTACAATAAAATTCCAGATGAGCAAATTCATTGTTTGGTCTCTAGTCTCACTGCTAATTAAATTTTGGTCAGAAAGAATTTATCCTCAGGAACTGGTGTACTGTCTGGTTTCTGTTGAATAAAAAATGATTGAAATTGATTTGAACAGTTTTCTTAGCTGCAGAAAAACCAAAACCATTTCATTCTGGACAGATTTTGAATATGGTACTATTATTCTTTCCCCTCTGGCTAGAAAAAAAGCCTCATTAAGAAGTAAGAATTGTTACAGGATCCTAACAAAGCTGAATTTTCAGTGACTGATGTATTTGTTATGAAGAATAAATTCATTTAATGACCATGCAAATGATCTTCTTTTTTTTCATATTTTATTTTATACTCAGCTGGTGTATTAAGTATTTTTTTGACAATGGCAATTTTATAGTTGTCTTCATAGTAACAGATATAAGCAGAACTCTTCAGCTGGAAATTTGATTACACTTTAAGAAAAGTATATAAATTCTATTTTTTTTCCTCACAGAATCCTACAGTTCATGCTCTTGTAATACAGAAATTTATGGTACTGTCCATTTACATTATATTCTGAGGGTCTGATCCAACTCCTGTGTAACCCTACAAGAATGCTTCCACAGGATGCACTGGAGTACAAAAATACCACAAAACCAGATCCAAACATTCCCAAGCTTTGAAAAAGTTTGGAACTTTTTCCAAATTTTTGACTCAAATCCATCTGCAGTTAAACTACAAAGCAATATCTTGGTTTCATCTTAGACTGCAGTGTGTATTCTAATTATGCAAAATTTTAGAAAAGAAAATTAGACTAATAATGACATATCAGGAGCTGTTATTATGCCAAAGAAAATACTGCATGATTTTAATTGGCAACTTATTTTAGAAAGCCTATTGATATGTTTGGCGTCAGTAAATGTCTCATTCAAATTTTATTTTATTGTTTATACTACTATTTCTAAGATAACTGGTTAAATTTAGGAAGACAATTGCTATTGCTGTTCAGTTTTTATCTTTTTCTTTCTTGAAAACTCAGCTCACATTTAAGACATAAATACCCACCTTGCCAATTCTGCTCAGTTTTCTGAGTAGGATCACTTCTGAATTGCTCTGAGTTTGAACTAATTACATTAATATTATGAAGATAGACTTTACTTGCACAAATCTCAATCTTTATTTCCATAAAATATATAATGTATGGATGGCTCAAAATTTTATACTCTGGACAAGGTATGAAAACAGAGAAAACCTCTTCGAAATTTCACGCTTCTTGAGCAGTTTGAATTTGATACTTTCATCTGAAAGTATGAATTCATTGAAAAAAACAGACATAAGTAAGTATTTACAAGACAAATTGAGTCTAGCTGTCACAGTTTTGAAAATCCTTACTTTTGCCAACAAACACAAATCTTTGACACAGAGAATAAGCATGTGGAGTGAGTAGGAGTGTTTTTCAGCCTGTTTTTGTTCTCATTCTGTTATTAAATGTTTGCAAATGACCAACAGGTTTTTTTTCTAAAATGAACCAGTAGGTCCTGCTAAAATAGCTTTTTATGGCCATGTCACAGGCACTGAGAAAGAAACACTGAATTTTAATATTGTAAAAGCAATGCAAATAACAGTAAGAGAATATACAACTAATAAATCAGGGAGATGATCCTGCCCAAAATGTGCAGAATCAGAATTACATTTCTGACCAGTCACAAGTGTAAAGAAATGCACCATAACGTAGAAGTCTCCTAATGAGAACAGCCATTATGAACCTTTTCTCTCATGCTATGCTTAATAGTGAGTAAATACATTGTAAGCTGCTTTGTTTCCACACTGAAAAAATCCCAATAAAAAAAGATACTTGTTGAAAAAAGTGCTTGAAATGAAAAATGAAACAAATTCTTTGTTAATGAAAGTCGATTTTTATGCTATGGAGGAGCAGTCCTGTTGCAATTTACTAGAATATAAAGCAAGAGAAGTTTAAAGGCTTTGATTTCACATTTTAAAATGTGCCAGAATCTAATAATGACCTAATATTGTGTTCTACTTTGGAAATTGGGCCCCAGATGCTTGAGGATCCCATCCTGAATGTCCTTAGTGTTTTTTTGCTCACACTCTACCAACACAACATACCCAGAAGCAAACATGCTTGTTTCTATCATGAGAGATTTTCTTCTTATGCTGAGTTACTTAGTCTTGTTGTCATAATATTTAAGATAGTCTGACCTTCTGGTATATTTTTTGTTATTATTATGCTTTTAGACATATAATACTTAGAACCCATCCAAGAAGTGGATTCTACATGTAAAGATCATGAAGTACAACAGCACACAAAACAATAATACTGTACTTCAGAGACTAAGCAACTGCAAGCATACATACAGTCACATCATCCAGAGGGTGCATTGAATTTCATTATTTGACCAAAACAGATCATCATGAATATGGAAATATAAAATAGAGAAATCATTTTCCTGTACAGTAAAATGGAAAGGAATAATTAGAGTCCTTACTTTGCCAAATATTAATCTACAGCAAAAGGGTCAGCAAACTAAAGGAAAAAAAACTAATTTTTCCATAAGCAACATGATACAGTATGTGATATATTTACAGCAGGATGTGAATGTTTGAGGCTGTAAGTTTGTAATGGGGAGATCATTTCTCCTTCTCCACTGATATAATATTTCAAACAGTGGATTATAATTTTTGGATAGGGTTCAAAATGTACAAAATTCAAAGACTGATGACATAAGTTCACTTCATCTATGGTTTCATTTAATAGGCCCTGGCTGTATACTTTATATATATATAACTATAAGCTAGTTCAGTTTATAAAAAATGTAACCCATTTGCAGTTTCTTGACTTTACAAATGAGCTATTGTACTTTTGTTAGAGTGTGAGTGTCTTTGTGTGTGTACCTATCCATACAAAAATATATGCATATTTATCTTAGAACACTCATTGTTTTAAATTTTAATCATGAACAATAACTGCAAAGTGCATAGAGTTTCAAATGTTTTCCTGAGTGCTGCAGAAATAAAACCAGAGAAGTTATAGCAATGTTTAGCAGAGATCAAGTGCTTAAAGGTACAGTGTTTCATTTTGTTGTGATAATTGTTTGACATATATCTTACTTCAAATCAGTTTAAATGCTCCTAAAAAAGAAAAAAAAAAAATAGAAGGATATTAGTTCAAGTAAAAATTAAGAGCAAAATGAGATTACTCTGTCTGATTCCTCTGGACCTCATATCCATCATCTACACAAAGACTACATCTTTAGCATTTACTTCCCACCATATTTTAGAACAGATCTCAAATGCATATCACTGCTTTTAGTGCTCACTCCAAATCTCACACATTCTGGGCAACTTCCTCCACGACACTTCCTGGAAGCTTGCTCAAATAATTCTCATGTTACAGTCCACAGTTATGTTCCACGTGAAAAAATATGGGACTTGCACTTGGAATAGACTTCAATTTGGTTCCTAAGGAGGACTGTTGCCCTATCAAAACTACACATGCAGATCCAAAACTAGATCTGCAGGGCTTGAGCAGGTCATAGGATCACAGAAAGGTTTGGGTTGGAAGGGACCTTAGTTCCAACCCCCCTACCATGGGCAGAAACCCCTTCCACTAAATCAAGTAGTTCAGAGCTCCATCTAATCTGGCCTTGAACACTTTGAGGGACAAGACAGCCATAACTTCTCTGGGCAACCTGTTTTAGTACCTCACCATCCTCACAGTAAATATTTTTTTCTTAATAGCTAATCTAAAGCTACTTACTTTCAGTTTAAAACCATTGCCCCTTGTCACTCCACGCTCTTGTAGAAAGTCCCTCTCCATCTTCCTTGTAGACTCCCATTAGGTTCTGGGAGGCCACAATTAGGTCATCTTCTCTTTTCCAGGCTGAGCAATCCCAATTCTCTTAGCTATTCCTCACAGCAGAGCTACTAAATCCCTCTAATCAACTTGGTGTGTCTCTTCCGGACTTGCCCCAACAGTTCAATGTCCTTTTGGTGCTCAAGATCATTACAAAAAATATGTTGAAGGTTTTTGCTTCCTGAGTCCCTATCCTGCCATTCATACACTTGAGAGATATGGAAAGAGAGGTTGTCACTCTGAGGCAAAAAGGTTGTTGAGTACCTCAGCCTTCTCCTCATCTATGGTTTCCAGTTTTACAGCACTGATTATCAGGAGGGTTACCTTGTTTGACCTTCCTTTTTTTTATTTAACATACCTGTAAACGCCATTATTCTTTGCATCACACGCCAGGTTCAGTACCAGCTTCACCTTGGCTTTTGTCACCCCATCCCTACACAACCAAACTTCATCTCTATACTCTTCCCAGGTCACCTGTCCTAGTTTCCACTTCCTATACATTTGCTTCTTTCCCTTTAGTTTGATGAGCAGTTCCCTACTTGTCCAAGTCAGTCCTGTGTTAAGAAAGCCTCAGTGTTTTACCATATGTGGTCAGTGACATATGCAATGGTGTTTCACAGAAAACACAATAGATTTACTTATGTTTATTCTCTCTTTTGAAAAGATCACAGATTTACCTCTATTCTTACCCAAACATTTTGGTGCCTTTCTAAAAAGCTCTAGCTATTGGAATAATTCTTTTGAGAATATCAGTTTTTGTCAGAATAAGACTATTTTTCCCCAGGTTGTAAGAGCTGGAGGAAACAGCTTGAAAGCTTAGGGTAGGTATTTTGAAAATCGTACAATGTCTACAGCAATTTAATTAATTGAAGGACTGCTCACTTTTACTAAGCAATGAATGTTCAGCCTGAGTTCATTGTTGATTTGTAAATTCTCTTTTGCACCACACAGTGTTCTGTATACTTTTTATCCTGAGGCAGAATGTATGTTTCCTGTTGAGTCAGAGGAATATTACCACTTTGAAGCAGTTCCTTAGCTCTCTCCAAACGAGATGCCATTATAAAGATGAGTGACAGATGGAAGTACTGACATGCCTGTATCTCAGCTCTTAATTTCCTGGACATTTTGAAAAAGGAGAGTAAGAAGCAGTTGAATATTAAATAAAATTTTAAGAGAAGAAAATTCACTGTCACTAAAAATACAAGAGTGTTTTGATATGCAGTATAAACTGAAAAAGTAGAATTATTTTCCTTTAGAATACACGGTTTGTGTAATTGGAAAAGCAAGTCACTTTCAAAACTGTGCTGCTTCTAAACAGCAAGACAATCATCAAGTTAGTTTCAGCAATCTGTCCTGAGACAGAAAAAAGCCAAAATAAAAAATATAGCTTTTGATTCAAAATCATAGTATTTAGAACCTGGGAAGGCAGGATTTTAAAACATAAGCCACACAGAAGCATTAATGTATTTTGATTTATTTTATTTTGGTTTATTTGGTTTTTTAACTCTGCCCAGAATGGCTTTAGGTCCTGCTTTTACTCTAAGGGAAAACCAAACCAGAATGGAAAATATTTTACCTGACAATAGTAGGAATTCCTTAAAGAGTAGAAAACAATAAAGATGCCCTAATTCACAGCTCTGACTACAAAGTGACACACCTTTTCTCTAATCTGTGGGAACAGAAACTACAAAATCATTAGAAATCAAGGCTTTTAGCAAAAAATTTCAGAAAAGCTTCCCATCTTCAGCCATGTGCATATCAAGGTTTTGGGGTTTTGCCTTCATAAAAAGATTCTTTGTCTTTTTTCTTTTGGCCTTGTGTTCCTTATGATTAGTATTTCCTCTTTGAGGTATCCTAAAGGCAGCCAAGACCTCTCACAAAGTTTCTTGCAGAGCTCACTAATATGCAGCCTATACCAGTCTCAATGCTTTTTATAACTGATCTTAAGAAAAAGAAAAGAAGATATTTCACAAAATAATCAGTAGCCCATTGCATTAGTGTATTTACAAATGTAAATTCTTAGCACCTAATGTTTCCTGCTATGCATCTTATCAGACAGCAATGTACTAAGGTCCTGAACCAGTGACATGGCACAGCAAAGACAGAGACTTGATCTGGGGAAACTGCTCTGTTCCCAGGCCCTAGACTAATGGGGGTGGGAGTCTGTAAAAGGCACTTTGCTTGGGGGAAGGAACAAGAGGCATTACGAAGCAGATGCTCTCAATCTCTAAAAGAAAGCTGCCATAATCAGTATACAGCATTCTCTCAGTCAATCCAAGGCTTTACGGGGGGCGGGGGGGGAAGCTCAACAAAGTTCTTTTACCTCAGTGTATAAAAGTAAGAGGATTGTCAAACTGGATAGGCAGGAGTCTATCACACTAAAATTTATTATTCCAGTTTAAATTAAAGCTTTGTTTAGGTTTTAATGAAAGCAAGAGAATTTTAACAACAGAAGTACTGTTCTTTCTCTCTTTCTCTCCCTTTCCACATTCAGTTCCTCTGCCCCTGCACCTGCTTCCAGTTTTGGCTTCTTGGCAGTGACGCTTAAAGAGACATCAGCTGGCAGTGGCAAACTGTTAAAAGCTTCCCTGCAATGCAGCTTTGCAAATGCCAGCCATTTATTCACTGGTGCATGCCAGCTTAACACAAGGTTTCTTTTCCTCTCTCTTCTCTGCTCTCAGGTTTCAGTTCCAAACAACAGTAAGCAGTCTGAGTCATGGCCTAGCTGTGTGAGTATCCATTAAATGTGGTCACTGCTATCTGTTGTCGTAATATTTTGATCCAAAGGGTGTTGTCTAGAATTTAAAGTATAGCACTGTTTCTTCTTTGCAGACATAGCTGTTGGACCACAAGTTTTGTTTTATTTAAATGTTTTGTCCTTTTAAACAGATGGTAGGATAGCTAAGCTGCTAGACCCTGGAATTATTTTGTTGACTTTGTATCTTTCCTTTTCTGCTTTTCCAAGTCCATAATGCTGTACTGAAAAAAAGAAATACAGAAAAAAAATTAAGACAAAGAAAGCAGCAAACAGCTTAAGTACTCAACACAAGCTGACTGTTTCCATGCTGCCTTAGAGATCACAGTTCACTCTGATCTCCTGTGCCCCAGTGCAAATTCAGAGCTATTAGCAACATGATAGTCATTAGACTGACTCCAGAACTCTACATGTGGAAAGATAAAGGATTCACCCCAATAGAACATTTTTCAATTTACTGCATCACTTCAGCAGAGGGTGAGAAAGTGCTACAGATGTGCAAAAATTCCAGTGTATATTTTCTTTGGAAATTTCAAGTTTGTCTTTAATCTGTGTTGTCTGAAAGTTCTTTCTAAGCCATCTGGGGACATAAGGAATGTGATTTTCAGTTTGAAATACTGAAGCTTTCCCCTGTACTCCAAGAACTTTCTACAGGTAGTTCTGGGTGGGAAAGAGTTGTTTGGGTGCTATTAGCCTGGATAGACTAAAAAATAAAATTTCACTGCAGCGACATTTTGGCATGGGACAGAAACCAAAAGCCTTATGGACCTTTTGATCTTATGTTCTCTTTCAATAAGACCTGAAACTATTTCCATTTGTCAAAAGATTTATATTGACTTTCACCAAGACTGGGCCAAATCCTTCTGCAAAGGAGTTAGCAAGAGCAGTCTACCCTTACTTTTTGAGTAAATAAAAGGTGTGTTGCAGAAGAGTTACAATAAACCCATGAGGAATAAAAGCAGTGTTGAGAGGGAGGTTGGGGAGAAAATGAAAAGCTCAGGTAGTTAGCACCAATATGATCAGCATCTGTATCACTCAGCCAGATTAACATTTCTTTATTAAGCTGTGGAAAAGCTTTAAAGTATACAATGTGGTCAAAGAAAAGACACATTACTGGTCAAAGAATGAATAAAGAAAATGCATCCTAACACCTATTTATCCACATTTGTGTTTGAGAAGCTGTGATTTACTAAGATTGAGAAATCTAGCAGCCTACAAACCAGTTGTGCTGGAAAATCTTCACATGCGTCTTTCTGTGTTTTAACTCTGGTTGCTAATGTTCATGTGCTCACTGCAATATTTTAAGATATTTTCTCCTTATTTTATGTAAAAATCAGTCATTAAGCTTGAAGGGCTTGGGTTATACTGTCAGGATGAAGGTCCATGAACATAACAGCCAGCTAGCAGGCAAAGAAGCCATTGAGCTTTGGTTAAGTACATTTACAGCGGAAACAAACATGGTCCTTGAATCAATGTAAGAGCTCTCTGCTGCCCAGAGCAGTAGCACAGAGTAATTTGATGTGAATTCATTCTCTGAAGGATCAATTGCCCCAGAGCAGAATAAAAAAAGAAAATAGAACAGCTTGGCCTTTATATGAAGACACAGAATGGGGGAAAAAAAGAGCAAATTTAAACAGCTTTTATTATGAGGTGAAAAAGGTTTGAAGATGTGAGGAGACAGCTACCTTCTGCTTGATTTCTCCATATTCAGAGGGGGCGGGGGGAAAGAAGCTACCTTTTCTGTGAACAAGAAAGATATCTGGCTCCATATCACTGAACAACCTTCTAACCTGATTTTTGGCCCATTATTTGGGCCACAAGAACAGAGAGGTAGAATGACATTAGTAAGCATATTTCTGCTTGCAGCTTTGAATTTAAACCCAGATCCATGGTCCATTTACCCTAAGATTACAAGATGACTGATATAAAGGATGCAGAAAACAAATGTTAGCAAACATATGATGTTTTTAGCTAAATAGGGTGGAGAAGGAGGGCTCTAGCACCATTTTCACTTACATGTGTTTCAGAGGTCTAGCTGCTCCAAAATAGTGCAGTAGTAAGTGTGACATTACTCCTGGTTTTGGAAAGTTTATTTTGTAAGGTAGATGAAGCAGATAGTTGTCTCACAGACTCTGAAAAATGGGAATCAATTTTTTAACAAAATATGTGCAAGTTTGACTTTGTACTAGAAGAGCTTGGTCACATGTTTGTTGTCCTAGATAAATCCCAAAGAGAGTTTTCTGAAAAAATGGGTAGCTTTGGAAACTCAGAGGCATCACAGAAAACCTAAAAATTTGACTGAATTATTATGAAATATTGTATCTATTCCACCTCAGAACAGTTTCAAATATTGAATAGAAATGAAAGGCCTCTGAGCCTCCATAAACAGATGACTAGAAAAGAACTTCTGCAGGCCCCATGTGGACTACATTCCCCAAATTCACACTATTTTGATCTCTTCTGCCCATGTCTATAGTAGGGTTTACATTCCTGACTACTTCTGATGTCACGGTGCAAGAATGGCCCATTGGCCCATGAGGCCCCCAGCTGAATTCACATCTCTCTGCAACACCTCTAAGGTCAAGAAATCAAGCTCTTCAATGGCAATTTTAATAGTAATATACCTTTTGCATATTGCAATAGCAATAGCAGTACAGGACATGCTTGCATAACTTAAATCTTTGCACAATCAGAATATCAAATGCAGCAGTCTGGCTACACCTGTTCTTTTTTCCTTTTTAAATTAAAAATAAAGAAACATGTTCTGAAATTTCCCCCTTATAATTGCTGGCTATACAGTCAGTCATAGTTAAATCTCAGTCTAAAATAGCTGTAGTAGGTGTAGGCCTGAAAAGATGATCTTTTCTATCTAGTGAGTAATCTAGGTGCTTTTATAGTAGCAAAGCAGAATACAGGTAAAGGTAAAATCACGTTGGGTAGATAGAATGCATAAATTTTGTTAATGTCAGCTAATATTAATGAAACTAACCACAATTTTCCTGATAAAATTCCCTAGACTTGAAAAGTCAAAAAAGAGGAAGCAGTCAGTCAAGGTTCCACTACCTATAGTAGGCTAAAGAATGGAAAAATCCCCAAAGAAATACTAAATTATTAATAAATCTTAGAGACCACACAGAAAATATGCACAGAAAAATGCCACAGCAATGGAATGTTGTTATCTGCTCTTTTGATTTGGGTCTCATACGCTATGTATGAGATGTAGAATCATTTAACAGGAAAACAAAAATCAGGCAAATGCATATAAATATGTATGCATATGTACAAATTATTGGCAAAAGCTTTTTAAAAGACTTTTAAATGACTCTCAAAAAATCCCAATCTTCTCTCTTTTGTTACTGAAGGTGTTACTGCATTGGGTGAGACAGTTATCCAGGTCTTTCTATTTATTGATTTCAGTTAACATATAAAAATTTAAACTCAATTATATTCTGATGGGTTTGGATGTAATGAAAACTTTGGGAGACATATTGAATCTTTAATGGTCAATAGTTAACATTTGGTGGAAGGAAAAGACAGAGGAGCTTGTGCTTCCAGAGTAACACTGAGTCATAAGATGCTTTGGAAAGGAGAGAATATGTAACAACGGCTAGCATTACTAGAAAATAACACTTTGTATCTGAAAAGCAGCATGCAAGAAGAGTGGCATTTAAAAATAATCATAGCATATAAAATTAATCTTAATTTTTCACTGCTCAAAACCACATGCCTTAATGCAGGTAAAAACTGAAAATATGTGGAATGGCAATGAAGGTTCAAATGAGCTCTTGGAAAAGCAGTATCAAGATGAGACATTACTAAAACTTAAAACCAGATATGTAACACTACCATATTTTGTAAAATTAAACACTGTTTGGAAAACAAAATTTTTGAAACAAGGAAAGAAAGTTTTAATCAAGATAGAATGCTTAGTAGTTTTAGATGCTCAGTGAAGTTGTCTGTTAAGTATTATGTACATTTCGGTGAAAATCAAATGAATCAGGTTTTTTCTAATTTTTTAATCAAATTACAACATAAATTGCAATATTTCATCTAAAAACCACTATGGTTTGAATTAATATGTTGTGTTATTCACTTCTTCTCAAATGGAAGGCAGGGTTAACCGGGCATTGCTAAACAGCTGGCACATTTCAGCCCAGAGGTGGTTACACTTCAGAACAGGCTTAAAAGTAAAACATGATGGTTTCTGCAATGTTTATTTTTTAAATACTGCTTTTAAGAAGGCTCATGAGAATATTCATGTAATAGTGGGTTTCCTTTCCAAGGACCTAGGTGGGCACCTTAAATGGGTACTAAATTGCTCAGATAGTTTGGCAATATACACCACTAGTATTTGCACTCATTCAGAGCACGTTGATTAATCACATGCCAAATTTTCAAGCAAAAACACATTGATTTAATTCTAAACACATTTATAGTATTTAATTTGCATGTGCATTCCGTCTACATTGATAACTGCCCCACATTTACATAGTCCTTCATCTTGAAGAGCCTTGAAGCAATTTACAGCTCCAGAGCAAGCTGATCTAAGACAAGCCACACAAACAGATCTCCCCTTTTCCACATGCAGTTGAGGAGGGGGAAGGGTATCAGCCAGCTGTAGAGCATTGGATTTCGTCCCTGAGACTCTGAAGAACCCTGCACACTAGATATGATGGCCATGCATGGGAAGAGCATAATGAGAACCCACATTCCTTTCCTACAATATCAGCAGGGAATTTGCAGCAGTTCAGGCTGGCTGGGGCCCCAGAGGCAGCCCTGGCCTGTTTTTTACTGTATGTCTTTTTTCCCCTTCCACTTAGACCTACTTTTACACTTGTGCTGCCAACCTGAAGGCAGGCCAGACCATTCTTGTTCAAAATGCCACTAGTGTGGTGCAGCACATCCACCAGCTGTATTCCTCTCTAGCCAGAGAGGTAGGGCCAGGCCATTCCCAGCCTTTTTTTCTTCCTGGGAGGAAATCTAGGGATATGAAAAGCTGGTCAAACAGCTTTCAGTAGCTCGTTTCAAGACACCCTGCTTACATACCTGTTCATGCTGGATGTTTTTAGTTTTCCAGATCAATGACTGTAACCCTTAAAAAGATATGGAGTCTATATCTGGCATTTTTAAATGGGTTCTGTAAAGCCTTTCTTTGCACATGGCTTATTTCTCAAGGCATTTTTCATTCCCTTTGTTTTTTACTCCTCTGGGAAGTACCAGAGGTTGAAAAATTATGGCATCTTATATGTTCATGCAGTATTTTGAAAGAAAAATTCAACCTTTTTTTTTTTTTTTTTTTCTTTTTTGCTGGCGTACCAGGATAATCACTCTTTATTGTTTCATATGGATTTCTGAATTGTTGTATTTCTGTGTCAGGCATGAACAACTCTGTGTCCTACTCTTTTAAATCTAACTTTCAAGGAAAGTTGAAAAAAATCAGCTTCAGTTCAGCAAACAATCTATAATTTTTTCATGTAACAAAACCAAACTAGTACTCACTGATCAAATGCTTCTTCAATCAAAATCTCTTTTTCTCTCTGAAAGTGTTTGTTTTTTTTTCCTGTGCTTATTACAATAATAAATACAATATTTTGAAAGGAAATCAAACAAGAGATATTGCTGGTAAATAAGCAAAAACTAATTTCCGCATATAGAACTCCTGTAACATTGGAGTGACTGCCTTACCATGAGGAGAGGCTCTCAAAGCAGCAGACTGCAATGCAGCTTAAAAGCTGGTATTTTCAGCTCTTTTGATATGATCCTAGAAATATCTACTTTCTTTATACCAGATAATGCTTCCAATTCTACAAATCTTGGGGCTTTTTCCTTTTCTTTTACCTGAACACTGACTATCACCTCATAAAACCCCAATATCTTTCAGTTCATGTTCCCAGCACTGGCTGGATCATGCTACAGAATTCTGCATGCTCAGGAGACCTGCCAGCTAGAGATAGTACCAGCTGTCCCTCAGTGAGAGGAGTGTCACTGTTCTTTGAATGTTTTGCTTAGGGTAGTTTTAGCAGGTCAAGGTGGGTCTCAGAAACCTGTAAATGATAAAAGTAAACACAGTAGATGGAAGCCAACCATAGGAAGCAAGAGCGGTAATTTCTCTGTGAATTCTCCTTTATTTCCCTTATTTTGTTATCTCAACTGGATTTTTTTTTCCTTCATTGCATGTAAACACCATGTGCTTATTGTTTTGTCTCTTGCATACACTCCTTACTGGTGAAGTTTTGAGTTCAGAGAGAGAAAAGTAAACCAATTGACTTTATTTCGTAAATATGTAAAGACTGATTAAAAATTGACTGACACCAAGAGAAGAATTCTCACTGTCTTGAGCCAGCTCTGGAAAGGACAAAATACGATCTTTTGAACAGACAGTTCATGTTTGCCATCACACCCAGGATCATATACTCTATTCACTCATGGTTTTGTTAGAATTGTCTGCGTAGAATAGAGTTCAGTGTAGGATGTCACTGCAACAGAGCACAATAGAGGGTAAAGTACCCACAGTTGTCCTCTAGTAAAAAAATGTGCCTGTGTGAGGCTCCCCAGCTTTCTGACTGAAGAACTGAGGCATTACTCACTGAGTTTATCTGGAATAGGGCACATGCAATCTCTTTCAGAGCTGTCCTTCCAAATGTTACTGATGTGAACTCTAAGCTCAGAATCTGAATAACCTGATGAGCAATAGCTGTATTTTATATTTGTGGTGGTTTTAGAGTATCCATAAAGTGCTTTTTCTATAAACATTGCCATTGACATAGCAATGCAGTTTATCCAGAAGAAAAGATAGAGTTAACCTTAAAATGAAACAAAGGCAAGGAAAAGGAAACCAAATATACAAGACCTGAACAAGCCATTACCTTCTATATACGTGGATAAACTTCCATGAAAATTACTGATATACAACCAATAGAAACTTGGCTTTTTTAGCCTCATCTTATAAATAGATTGGGCAACTATTTACAAAGATGTAAGTGGTCATGAGAACAACTGAATTTCATTCTATTTGAGTAATCCACAGTCTAATTGTAAGGTCATTATCCCTGTAGCTGCAGAAAGTTCTCTTGCATACTTCTCTACTTACATGAAACTCCATGCATGGAAAAAAAAACAACTGGATGTGGAGCAGTAAGGAGAACAACAACATGCTTTTCTGTCTGCAGGCTGGCAAATACTCCTGACATCTGTTGTATCCAAGATTGCAAGAGTAGCTAAAGTCCCTGACCCTCCCAATCCACACTTCTCCCTCCTGTTTCAACACTTATAGTGCAGGTTGCAGGTGCTTGCTAACTATTAGTTTGAAGACTTCAAACTTTTTTTTTTTTTTTTAATTTATCAAACATCCTATCTGGTGGGAGCCTGCATCCTTTCAAGGACAAGACACACATGCAAAGTGGAGAAATCACAGCCAAACTCTGGCACATGCAGAAACAATGACTCACACCAGCATTCTCTACCTGTTAATAGACACATATTTTAAATTTTATTTAATCTGTTTGTATGTACATTGGATAGTGCTGTATGTATGCAAGCAGTCATTTTAGATGTAGATAAAAAATGATGTGAAAAATTACTGAAAGGAATTCTAAAGGCATAGTTGGGAGAAAAAGGACAAGGAGAAGAGAAGAGAAAAGAGAAAGCCTTGAAGAAGATGGGGTGATGTCCAGGAGACATGAGGAAAGGACAGTATCTCTGCACTGAGCTGACTACTTCAATAGGAGAAGCTGGAGAAATGCCATGGCATCCCAGAGCAACACATTTGTCTTGAGGACCTCTTGGTTATAAAGGTTTTCTTTTACTATTCCCTTTACTCCCCCTTCCCACATCTATCTCCTTTGGATACTTTCTTTTAGCAAAGGAGCAGGCATATAATGTCAATTTTCACACCATTCTTCAGCTTTTTCAAAAGGCAGGAATTTCTAAGAAATGGAATCTCATGTGCAGTCACAAACACAAATACATCTACCCTTTCCAGATAGAAAGGAGTAATTTCAGTTTCTAGCTTTACACACCCCAGTCACATCTCTGTGTCTTGTGCCTGAGTTCGGCCATTTTAATAGTTATTTTATTTAGGTTTCCACCACAGACATCATGAAATTCAGGACACTCAGTATGTAAAACCAAAATGATACTTGTTTTTTCTTCCCAAAGGGCACCTTGCTCAGGTTGTGCATCTTGTTTATGCACACCTTATTTCACAATAAGCAAGCACTGCTGCTCAGCTTAGTTGGTGGAATATTGATTGTCTTTTTTCATCTCTCCCTCCTCCCTCTTCTGCCACATTCTCCTCTTCCTTGCCTTTTTCCCTTCTCTTTTGCACTTGCCATAGGAAAGAAAGGGGGAAAAAAAGGGGGAAAAAAGGCAAAAGGAAAAAAAAGGAAAAGATGCTTTTGGGATTCCTTAAGTCTATGTTGGCAGGACTCTTTCTTCGTGGTGCAGGTGTGCAGGAGACCTCCTCCATGTTGTCACCACAGCAACCTGCCTGTCTAATCTGCTGAATATAAAAAGAAATAGACAGAGAAAAGCCATCCACCCCCTTTTACTCCATCCATGGGCCCAACAGAAGGATATAGTTTCCAAGCATTCCTCATAATTCCCCAGCCATTGCCCAGGCAACAGCCACAAGGAGCTGGCAGGCCCTGTGGAGAGAAAGCAGTCCCTGTCTGGAATTCATTCCACCACTAGCACTGAACACCTCCCTCCCCCACCTCAAGATTCTCTGTTCTTTGCCCTATACAAATGTTGCATGCACGTGCATGCACACACAGACTCGCACATGCAGAGCTTAGACCCTTGCATGTCGCTTCATACCTTCCCCTCTTTGTAGCAGGTCAGACCAGAAGCACATGCATTTCATCACCCTTGACTTCACGTGACCTCCTGTTCCCAGAATACACACAGGGAGAGGCCAACAGAATATTTCAAAGCTGTCATTGCCTGAATATTTATTCTAAAATGACCCCATGTCCCTTCTATTGTGTCTCTTTTAATGATTCACTGTTACCAATAACAAGGTAAATGTTAGATCTGACTTTGTAAAGTTCAGCCTCCCATAGGAAAAAAATGTAAGTTTTACGTTACACAGTATTGTTGAGCTCATATGTCTCAGCAGCCAGATACTGTAGTGATAGATACTTCAGATATGCCAGCTGGGAACTCAGCATAAGCATTTGGGAGAGGTTATAAAAAGAGTGGGTTGGAAACCTTTGAAGGTATTTAAATCTCTAGTCACCTTTCAGATGGGCTGTTCTGCTAGAAGTGTGTTTATTGTCTAGAGAAAGGACTGGTGAGAGAATACTCCTTATCAAAGCTCGTGGTTTAAAAAGCAGTCCCTCGCAGTTTCAGTTATGACAGCTGTTTCTGGGATATGAAGAGGTTTTTCAGACTGTGGGCTCTCTATCCCCTGTATCCAGCAGTGAAAGCTCTCATTTGTCTTCCCACCATCATGTTGATGCAGCTGGGTTTGACGCTGCTTACCTCAGCACTTTTTTTTTGTTAAAAGACAGAAGGCTTACTTGTGATCCCAGCCTTTTCCTATCATATGACACTCAGCTAGTGGTTTTGGTGACTTATTTACTGGCACTAACCCAGTAAAAACAAAAATGAACGTTCACAACTAATAAATCCTTGAGCCCAGATAGCTTCAGCTACATTAGTAGGATTACAGCAAAGTGTCCAGACTGATACCAGTGTTCCCTGGGAACCTGAAATCTAGCAAGTACAGTGCGGGTGTCTACTTCATCCTCACTTGAGCTGGTCTTTGATAATATAATGTACAGAACAGCTAGGTGTACAGTGCTAGAAAGGGGTGTGCATAAAAAACCAGAAGTTATCTTCTTCCCTCTTGCTTGTTGGATTTATTTGGACACTTCTAGTAAACTAAATAGTATAACAGTATAAACAGTCTGCAGACCATAATAGCATCAACTCTGCCAGAACTGGGGAGACTGGAAGAGAATTTCCATATTTCTCAGCTGCAGTGAGGGACACCATTTTACTGCAGATGAAAGGTCAAAAATATTTAGCTAATGCAAATCTGTACTGCACTCTACTGCATACAGGCTGAAGTCAGTCCCCTCTGTAACATTATAGGAAGTAAAAGCATTCCTTCAGTGTGCTGATGATAACATTGTTTAGCATTGCATTCCTCTTTGTGATCACTGTAACTTCCTTACAGATCTGACGTATGTTTCCATCAGTGACAGGGCTCTGCTCTCTAACCCTTTGACACTGCTCCCTTTAAAATCTTTCCACATTGCAGCTCAGTGGGGACAATGTTGAGCAATTGTGCTTACTGCAAAGAGTATTTCTATTAACTTGCAGGCGTGATTCTTCAACAATACATTAAACAGTTCAGAGTTTGGTAGTCTAGGATGTAGGACTCCCATCAGGCATGTGTTACTGTAAGACATGGAGTTTATTTCATTTAATAAGAAAGTAACTACATGAAGTGCATCAAACAGCCTAGATTTTTTGCTCTCTAGAATGGTTTACTACTTCCTTCTTCTTAGCAAAAACAACTAAGATTACTCTACATGCTATTTGAGAACTGGCATGCAAGTGACCTGTCCTCCATGCTTCATAAAGACAAAGCAAAAGACCCACTACTGCACAGACAAACTCTTCCTTGTATTCCTAACATCTGCCTAGCAATGCACAAAATCTGAACATCGGTGACACAGAAAGGAAGACATATGTGTCTATAAAAATGATTGGGAGAAGAAATGAGGGCGTGCTTCATGCTTAACTGTGTCTTCTAGAAAGCTGTGTGGGAGGTATGTAGATGAGGTTTCACTGAAGGGGAAAGTAGTGGAAGTACTCTAGGTCTGATATATGCTCTTAATGAAAAATGTTTGATAAACGAGGCATTCTGCCACCCTATAACATCCACTTACCAGAGCAAAACATGAAGGAGTTAAGAAGAGAGAAGGTATGATGAAAAGACAGAAGTTTCTGCTGTTAAGCTTGGCAGTCAGGAGGCAGCAATTCAATGCCAGTGCTGCCACAGGTTGCGTGCATGACCCTAGTCACAACAAATCGTTTAATCTTGCATTGACACCATTTCCCATCTGCAAACTAGGAACAATTCTTTGTCAGACATTATTTATTTTTTTTCTTTATTTTTGACCATAAATGTAGTCTTTTGTTTATTTAAATTTCAGGACAATGATTACGGCTTATAAGTCTACAACAGCACCTTACAGATTGGAATTCTAATTTCCTATGTGATATTTACACAGGACAGGTATTTTAAAATTTAAAATTAAGAAATCTGTGCAGCAGAAAATAGGTACTGTCCTGTAATTAAAAATACATTATGTTGAGAAAGACAGCTTTCTTCCATATGGTACAGCTAAAATCCTAACAACTTGTGTGGTTTCCAGGAATCTGGAAAATTGGAGTAAAGGTATGAATTAAATTACTGCAAAAGCAGAACTCCAAAAATCTGAAATAAATCCATAGTAAATTATTTAGGATTACTGTTTAACTAAGCTTTTTCTCAAACTTCTTGAACTTACTTTCTTTTGTCTGTTTTAGTTTCACTCAACATTTCATCTGTCTTTGGGATTCAGCTTCCTGGAGGTTAATCAAAAGTTCGTATTCTTTTAAACAAAGGAAGAATACTGATGTTTTAATAATCAAAGCAATAGAAAGACATGTTCTCATCTCTGAAATGAGCTGTGTACAGGTTGTTACCAGCATGCCACTACACTTCTTAGGTGCTCAAAACTTCATGATCCCCTAAGGAGAGTTTTTTTTTACTCTGGCTAGTACAGCCACTTCAAACAAGCAGTACAGTTTTCTAATGAGAATGTTCTGGTAAAAGAATTGGGGAAAAAAGCTAACCCCAAGTTCTTCTTAACACATATGGTACTGTGTAAATGTCAGCATATTTGCTGACTACCGCAGATGTCCCTCTATCCGACAAAAAAATCAACTCTCATACATTCAGTATCTGTCTGTTATTTGAGTGTCAATTTATAGCTTTATTTTTCTGGGTATAGCAGCCTTACACCACTTTCACAAAGGAGAGTCCTCATTCTACCTGCATACTCCTTTATGATTCATGACATGAAAGACCACAGATTTGAAATCCTGCTTGCTTTTTATGAGATAAAGAAAATGATGGTTCCTATAACACTGATAATACTCCATCCAGAAAAGCAGAAAATTTTGTATTTTTCTATCATCCAGTATTCACTTGTTTTCAACTACATTCTATTATACTTCTATATAGCTAAAAGTGCTGACAGGAAATAAACCTGTTTAACAGCCATGCCCTCATTAAGAAAAAAGTCCATAAGCCAGGATCAGGTCAGGAGGGATCAGCCTATAAGGTCAGGAGGGATCAATGTCTTCATCCAGGCTGACCTCCAGCCCAAACACACGCCATCAGACTTCCCTAGAAGCCCTTGATTAATTGCAGCAGGTCATGTGCTTTAGCTGAGAATAGAGGATTATACAGAACAATAACTTCTCCCTAAAAGACCCATCCTCACAATCATTGTTCAAGTGGAATACCAACTCTAACTCACATCAAACAGTTGTTTATTCATTGAAGGGAAGGAAATAAGCTTGCAGTGCTGTGGCACTCAATATGGCTATACAATAACTCTCATAAAGCACATCTGCCTTTCAAAATTTCTTCAGAAGCAGACCTTCAGTTTTACGAGTGTTTTGTTCTCCTGATTTTTTGCTCTCTTCTGCTGGAAGATAGTCCTCTTGACTTTTTGTCTTCTCTTAATGTCTTGACTGCAGATTTAGTTGAGTATCTGGATGCAGGATTTCCTAAGTATGGGATCTAATCAAGAGAGACTTCACACAAGACCAAGTTCAGTGATACATCAGAGGCCCAAATGAACCCCGTAAACCTTTCCATCTATAATATCTTTCCTGGGCTTAATCAGACCAGAAGGAAACTGCTTTATGGTGAACTTTAGAGGTAATTCCCTGCACTTGGAGAAATATTTACAGTATCCCTGGTCAGCAGAACTTAAGTGACAAAAATGAAATAGTAGTACATTAAACTTTTCTGGTCCTTCTCTTCATACATTATGCTAGGAAGAAATATGCTTTAGACTGAGGTGTACTAAAACCAGCAGTCATTGAATCACTGCACCTAAATAAGTCACTGCACCTAAATAAACACTGACAGTGTACTCAAAGGAAAACTATAATTCTGCACCTGCAATCATTGGAGGTCAATGAAATGTCTGCATTGCCTGGAAGCTTTGTTTATGTCAATCACAGACAGACAGTAGTGCTTATTCAGCAAAAAACATAGGTACAGACAAGAAGCATTTAGAGACTGACAAAATGGAAAATATGAGCATAATTTAAAAAAAAAAAGAAGCCCCAAAACACTACTACTTTATACATACAAACTCCTAAGTAATTTCTTAAAAAAACCAAAATTATGTACATAAGCAGAAGAGTCAGGATAGAAAATACATATAAATGCATGGCTATTAACTATATAAATGATCATATACTGACATAGGTAGTTCCTTAAAAGAAACTCATTGTCCAGTATGTAAAGTACAAATAGTATTTATTAGTTTTCCAAGGAAAGAGTAGACGTTTCTTTCTCATGTCAAATAAACAGAATAAATAAAGAACTCAATGCTGAGCTCTTTTTAATTTATTTTTTACTATTATGTCTAAAGAGATGGGATGCTGCAATTACAGAGATAAAATCCTTTAGCTAATATCTAAGGAATACAGAAGAGCTCCCTAACATCTGTCCCACAACAATCCTCTGTTAAGATGTACCTGCACTACATTTCTCAGTTACCTTTGCTATGGGATACAGAGCATGTTTCTAGTCAAGGAATAATTCAGCCTTAAGTAGGATCATATGAAGTTCTCAGTCCAATGCCAAAGAATTCCTGTGCAGTCTTGGATGTTTTTCTTGATCTCTTTGATACCACTTGTCTATTTGCACCAAGGGGGATAACAGACTTGGTCTTCCACCTTGACTCTTCTTTCTTCATTAGACCATAAAGCCATCAGGAAGTTAATTTCAGATTGGTAATAAAAGAGGCCCGTGATCTTAATCAGGACTTCAAGATAAAAGGGTAGCTCATATTGTCAGTAGCACTGTTATTACTAGTATGACTGCATGGTTAGTTAGCTGGACACCACTGAACCATTACTTTGCCTGTGGAGATGAGTACTTCTCCTCCCCACAACAATCTCTCTGACTTCATTAGAACCCTGTGCATATCAATGAGATATCAAAGATCAGTATGAGTCAAAGGCAGGCAGATGTGTGAAGCTTGTTTGACGTTCACCACGAAATACAGTAAGAAGAATTGTAAGCAATCCTTGAAAAGCTTCTTCAGTCTTTTAACAGAAAATTCAGGTGTACATTGAGCTACACTTCCTCCTGAAAGCTGCATTAAATATGTTACCCTACATTTTACCACTTCTTTTTTTTGCCAGTCTCACCAAAGGACAAGAAATGGATTGCAGAGTTTGGAAGTCATGCTTTTGAACCTGATCCATGAGAGTCAGTGTGGATTTTCCATGGGAGCAGATAAACATTAGTAAAAAACTTGCTAGGTTAACAAGACGGTGCAAAGATAGCATTCCATTTAATTCAAAATTGGTGTAGAGGAGAAATCTGTATGGATAATGGACAGCATGAGGTACACCATGTACTAGCCCTGAGGTCTAACTCCATGAAGTCCAGAGAAAGGTTTGATTATGGACCTGTATCTCAAAGGATTTGAAAAGTAGAGAGCATAGTAGTAACTAGATTTAGGTCTGAACATACAGACCGTTGTACATCTAGGAGACAGCAGAGAAAAGCTAGGAGAAGGATACTGAAATCTTACTTCATCAACACAAAAGGAAATCTTTCTTAAACAAAACTTCTCAATATTTTATAAAAGTAGTCAATATAAATGGTGTACTGCTGTTAGAGACTTCCATGGACCCAAAGTTAGCCACTGTTTAGACCTAAAAGATAAAGTCAAGAGTATGAGCTTTACCACCAAAAAAAAAAAAAACAAAAAACACACAAACATTTTTCTCATGAAATGTAAAGGCATTATAATTCTCTGTTGTTCATCCTTCTGTCACCAAAAACACTTGCTAAGGCACTCTTTGCCAAAAGAAGTCAGGAAAAGGCACTGTGCAGACATCTTCTCCAGCATTAGAGTATAACCACTAAATATTGAACTATACCTCTAAATAACTAGGTCAAGGCATATTCTTAAAGGCTTTTATCTTCAGTCTTTTCTGACTATCATACCATGTAGTGAATATTCGAAAAAAGTGGACATACACAAGATGTAAGTTTTCCAAAATTAAACAATCCAGCATAGTTGGATCACTGACTGATCAATTTTCTGTATATCTTTTCAGCAATGAAAAAGTGCAAAATGTCTTCATGGGCTAAATCATTCTTACTAATGCCCTCATACCTACTGTGATGCAGTATGCTCTCTTGGTTTTCAGTACATCTAACCATGTGAAGTTAGTGGCACATGTGCTGGCCTAACATTCATTGTCATTCCAAATATCCTCCAACAGAGTAGTCTGATAAAGGGATTGGTCTTCGGTTGTAGTTCCTGCTGTATTTGAACAGCAGCAAGGACTAAACTACTCTTTCTGTAACTAGAAACATGGTAAGAAATATGAGAGGGGTACTGTAGCTCTATCTGTAGTCAGAACTCATTTTCAATGTAAATGTCACTCCAAAACAGCAGAATTTAGGCAGCATAGCTTACCTTGCTTTCAACAGCTGCTCCCTGGAATCCTTGTAACATCTTGTCCGCTAACAGGAGTAGACATGAAAAGTCATTTACTTCTATTCACATATAGTCTCCTCCAATCCAGCAAAATGTCTTTTGATTCAGGAAAACAAGCTAAGACATTAAATCTGTCACTTGTCTCAAATTCCCAAAGTGCATGTTCAACTAGTCTTCATTAAAAATAAACAAGGATACATACACATATAAACTCTCATTTAGCTAGCAATTGCAATCATTTGAACAAAAGCACAAAAGATCCAAAATGTATGTTGTTCAGTTCTTCTGTATCTTGAAAATTTTATTAGCAACAGCATTTGATCCTGTGTTCATAGCAGTTTCCTTAGGCACTGTGGAATGGCATAAAGTTCTCTCTGGTGTGAACTGAATACATATTTCAAAGTTGGGTCTTCAGAGAGAAAGTCTTTGTGTCTTGACCAGGGAAAGCAGATTTGTACTATTTATTTGAAATGCGAGGTGAAAACCTTACTGAGTTGTACTCATCAGAGGATCAAACCAAATACGCAAGACCAAACGAGTACTTGAATTCAGGTTAATAGATAAGGGCATTAAAGTTCCTCAGTTTTTCAAATATATGAGCATGATCTGTAACAGAACATTCAAAACATTATCTGGAGATAACCAGACCCAAAAACTGATGCAATTTCTGAGTGCAAACCTCAAATACAAGGTTGTTTCTTGTCCAGGCTTGGTGTGGATCATTTAATTTGAAAATATTTTCATTGAAATTATTATGAGTGTGGTTTCTTTACTATTATGCAAATGGAGTTTGTGTTCATAGCCAACAGAAAAAAAAACTTGTGCTAAGTTTTCTCTTCGTTACTTTTCTTGCTTCTAGCCCTCTTTATTTTCTTTGTGCTGAGTTATGCTTCTCGTCAGTCACCAGAAATAATAAATTTTAAAAAGAAATAAGGTAAAATAATAAAAACATTCTCTACTAAAATAACCAACACCAGCAGGAGTGTTCATTAATTAGATGTAAATGTGCATAGCAGTAAATCAAAGCAGAAAAGACAGGGAGAGAAAAATTAAATAATCTCACCTACCCTTTTAAATTTAATATTCTATTAAAATAGAAGGAGATCTTCCATAGGCAAGTTTATACATTTCTGTTTTGTTTGATAGACTTTCTTGAATTATTACTGTGCCGTTATCTTCTTCTCTCATGTAAGTAACAATGTAAGAGATGGAAAAAGAAAATATTGCTATGATCTTATTGTTCCTTCAAAACAATTTATAAGTGAAATTGGAGCATGTTTCCTTCCCAAAAGGTAGTAACTCAATACTCCAGCTTCATCATGTGTTCTTTAGAATTGTTCTTCTTCTAAAAATTGTAGTAGCAAAGTAGTAACACTTCCCATGCTGGACAATTCACAGCCCACCCTTGCTTCTGAGAGTATGATGTTTGGAAGGAGGGTAAGCTTACTAAACTTAATATTTGGCAGGTTCTACAGGACTCATGTTTGGCAAGCAGAGTATAGTAAAAAAGGTGGCATTATTTTTGATCACACTTAAAAATATATTTCCCTGAAGACTAAAGGGTGCTGTGGGGAATGAGGCCCTGAATTAGTTCTTCCCTTTTTGCAGAAGACTCAGCTCCTAAGAAAGAGTTCTGTTTAATTAGTGTGGCAGTAGCCCCTGTTTTGATTCTGGTTTTTCAGCTGTTTGCAACTTCAGGTGCTAGAATTGTTCCTGGAAAAAAACCTCAAAAACCAAAAACCAAAACAAAAATAAACAAACAAAAACCAAAAACCAAACCAAACCAAACCAACCAACCAACCAAACAAACAAACAAGCTAAAAAAGAACCACAAAAAACCCAAACCAACAAACAAAAAAAAAACCCAAATCCAAATGGATTCAAAGAAAAAGAAATGGGAATTTTTCTTTCTTCTTGTGCATCTACTCACTTGCACAGCATGGGAAATTAAAAAGTCCTTCATTTACAATAAGCTATACTTATCAACAACTGAAAAATAGTGTGTTATCAACTATTCCCATACGAAATCCAAAACATTGTACCAACTACTAAGAACATTAACTCAATCCCAGCTGAAAATTATCTTTTCCAGACAGACTCTTAAGGGTTATCCACAGGGGAGTAACTTGTTTAGCTATTATTATTTGAATAGCTTTCAGGTCCAGTGATGTACTGAGGTTAACAAGATAGCTCAGCTAAAAATAGCCTTAAATACAAAGAGTGGGATTGTGGAATCCTGTATTTTAAAAAAAGGTGAAGTGTCGAGAACTGGCTTGCACTGTGAATGTCTAAGACATCGAAAGTTAAGGCTAGAGCTTATGGACTATTATGGAGGATAAATAAAAGCACAATAGGACAAAGTAACAACCTTAGCTTTGATTTTCTGGCTTCAGCCTCGGGCTCATAAGCAGAAGAACTATTAATGTTGTGGAACAAAAAGGAATGGATACATTTTAGTATCCTCTTTAATAGTTCATATTCACATATAGTTCACATTGTAGCAAACAACTAAAAAAATCTGTGTAAGAAAAATAAAATGCTTTAGAGTCCCTTATTCCGTGAAGCCCAACTACAGAGATATAAAGTGGACAGATGATCCTTTTGAAGTCCAGATAACTGTTATCTAAGTCAATGTTACATTGTCCTGCAGCTGGAAGGGACACTTGAATGTGCATCACCATGTTTTCAGAGCAGAAGTTCTCAGTGGGTACCAACTCTTCATTACACCCACAGTAAGCATAGTCTCAACATAAATGCACTCTGGATGAAAGTTCTCAGGAGTAGTTCAGATGCACTCATTTCTGCTAGGATATGGTCCTTCATAAAATTTTACATCCTCACTATCTATATATATTATTCTCACCTATAAAACTGAAGACAACTTATCCCCACAGAAACCTGAGAAATAGTTCTCTCCCACATTTATATTTGCTATGGTTTCTGTTAGTATTTGTTAAATATGCTGTCACAAAGGTTTTGGAAAAATATCCCTGACATGACAAAGAAAAGAAACAAATGCAAGGCGTAGCTGTTTGCAAAGCATCTTAACCACAGAAATATGAAATTTGATATTAGTTAAATATGTGTACTTGTTTCATAAAGGTACAAATCACTGATGATGTATCTCAGTCAAGGATGAATGGCAAGAGTGCAAACACAAATGCAGCTCCTGAGGTAATGGTGAGATATCTCAGGGCGTGCTTCTCACCATATAGACACAAACAGACAAAATCTACTTTTTGGTGGTTTGCTTTACAGCACATGATGACAGTACTTTTCACGCATCTCTATAAAAACAGTAGGTATATCCTTCCCCCAGAGTCTGCAGTTATAATCATTATACTGCCTGCTCACTGCAGTGCTTCCGTTTACTAAGCCTGTGGAAGGTTTGAGTGTCCGTGTTTAATAACAACAATTCTGTCTTATTTCAAGTGCCCCAAATAATTGGCACTTCTAACAAAACTGTGAATCCAGCAGCTTTCAGTTTCCTGAGTATGTGGGGTGCATCACTCGAAACGATGACACTTGGTTCCAGCTGTTGTATGTTAGACGCAAGAATTCCACATCACGGCTGCTTCTGTGGCGGTTACTTACCATGTTAAAGATTGTTCTACCCTAATCTTTTTCTCTGCTTCATTTAGCCACATCACAAAGCTTCCTGTTCAAGGGCCATCCAATCTTGTATACTATTGTTAGTCCCCACACACTGCCCCCCAGCTTGGATCAGAGCCTTTCTTTCAGCCACACAGGGGATACTTGCCCACTACACGCTCAGCTCCCAGTAGCCTACCTCAGTCCCGCTCCTGGGATGTTTAGAGAGGGCTTCCTTCCCGAGTCATGACTCCTGCTCTTCTCTACCAGTTACTTCTCCTTTTACTATCCACGAGGGATTTCAGATCCCTCTACCACTAGTACTTGCACAAGGAGTTAGCACAGGATTCAGGATGGAGCCCAGGAGTCTCCTCTAACTGTGTACAGACGGGAAGAAACAAGAGAAAGTAAGGTGATAAGCCATGGCACTGGCTCTTCTTCCATTTTATTCAACTATGGATTGAACTAAGAATATTTCCACTAAAATCACTCAAATTAAGTAAATCATACTTAACTCATACCATACTGAGTTTTGGGAGAGGTCATTCTCTTGCTTCCTCACTCCTGTACAGTGTGTATAACTGAATGTTCTTGCAGACTGCATCAGACATTGTTCAGTAACAATGAGTTTTCTCTCCCTGAAAGCTTTCTGTTGTTACTATTATCAATGCTCTTCCACAGATCTGAAGTTTTCTGTCTCATATTCCTCATGATATAGTACAGGTTAAGGACTTGCCTAAGTGTGCTCTTGCCAACTTAAAAAAAAGGGACATTAGACCTGTACAGTCTAAGCTACCTGTCCAAGCTCAAAAAAGATGTTTGCATTAGGAATGGAGCCCAGCTCCTAAAAACAGCAGAAAAATACATTAACTGACAGGATCATCCTTATCTATGCTCTGATTAAAGTAGAAGGATCTACATACAAACAAGTTTGTTCTGCTCTTAGACACAGAATGTCTTCAGCAGCCTTTCCTTCACATAAAAATTTCTATACATCTTCTAAATTTTGATTAACCCTCAAGGCATGGTATTCTACATGCAAACTAGCAAGGATACAAGACCAGAGCAAGAGCACATTTCAGTACTGCTTTGTCCATTTGGATGTCAATCAAGCAGTCAACAGGTACAAGCAGCAAATTCAAGTATGTGCATATGGGAGTCCTAGCTGCCCCTCCTGCCCCAGCATCAGTGTAAGCAGCAGATTTCAACAGGCTTCTAAACTCAGCACATCAAATTAATTCATGGTTATTTTTAAGGAGCTGAAGTCCCAGGCCTTCATTCTCAAGTTTGGAAGAAAAAATGAGACATCAGGCCTGACACGCACACTTCAGTATCTAAAACACAGTCTTTTAGAAGCAGATTACTTACACGTGCATGTTTTTCGTAGTACAAAAGTGAAGAACAATGTAGGAATTATAGAACAGTTCACTTCCCATGACCAAACCACAAGAACAAATTTACAGGAGAGGCAGTATGAAATGCTGTCTCTCAGAAGAGATACACCATCTGTGTTCCTCAGTAGGAATAAGTTTATTTTCCCGCATGCCAAAGAATATATTTCTTCTGTTTTGGGTAACTGCCTCAGACACTGACATACATTTCCAAGGAAAAGGCTGCATCCATTTTTTTAAACATCTCACTTCTGAAATATTTTGTGTAATTATATATAGAAAAGGAATTAGCATTTCTAAATACAGTGCTTCTGAAAACTATCTTGCTGAAAACTGACCTTGGTATCATTAATTCTGGATAGTTTAATTTTTTCAGCTGCATAGGTTTTGTGAGGTTCACTGTAGAGAAATAAAAGCACAGAGGGATCTTCAGACAAAACCCCAGATTCTGCTTCTGTTTGACTTGAGGGATGACGCTTTTCTTCACAAGGAGCTCCCCTAATATTAAAATCTGCCCAGAACTAATACAGTGAAGACAAAGTTGGAACCCAACATTATAGAAAGAGGAATGGCAAAGATATGGGACAGGTAAAAGACAGAACCTAGACCGCAGCAATAAAATTGGAATCTTCCTTGAAATACAAGCAGTATTCCCTTAAGATATCATTTAGTTAAAGCTTACTGACAGGTAGAATAAACATCAGTACTACAATGGTGCTCAGGAGAGGGCATTTGCTTAACATGGCTAGGAGCAAGTTTTAAGAATAGATTTACGACTCAGTGATATGCCAGAACTGATAGCCGAATAGGTATTTTTATCTCCAAATTTGTACATCTATTTTAGCAAGCACTGTTCTGGACTCTGTCCTGAGGAGAATCAATCCTGAAACTGAAAACCCAGATGTCATCCTGGGAGTACAAGTATATAAGCACAAGGCAGTAGCAATGGTAATTTCCAAATGGATTTGCACGTGTCCTTCAAGGGTTTCAGTAATTAACCACTCATATTGGTAAAGTGTATTGATGGAGCATCACTTACATTGACACAATTTGTAACTGGCATCCTTTTCTAAATGTAATGGTGTCAAGCACCATTCAAAGACTTCATTTACTTGTTTATGTCCACAGTCACTGCAGGAAAGCATCAGCTAAAGGGCAGGTACAATTGTTCCTGTGTGCACAGAAGTATTATTGAAATCAACAAAGAAATGGGAACTCACATTTTCCCTTGAAAACAAAGTAACAGAGGGTTTCTCT
The DNA here is from genome assembly GCA_013398275.1 of Promerops cafer. Lineage (NCBI taxonomy): Eukaryota > Metazoa > Chordata > Aves > Passeriformes > Nectariniidae > Promerops > Promerops cafer. The sequence goes on along the minus strand of VZSE01001273.1, from coordinate 372,850 downwards.
GGCCTCCATCTCATCTACTAGCAGTATTGTAAATACTCTGTCTCCTTGATTACAGACTTTGTAGATCATGCAGTTAAACATGATGTCTATGGTTAACCTTAAGGAATGCATAACCAAATATATCCAGTAGCATATTCCCTTGCTGGTTGCTGAAACAGTAATTAGAACTAGAAAGAAAGTGCTCTGTTGCTGCAGGTCTTCCTCATCTGACCAAAAATGCAACACTTGAATGAGCATGTTCACTTTTGTTTATTTCAAACAACCTTTGGCTTTAGATGAAGATTTTCTGTTTTAGAGTTAAATCAAGAGACCATTACAAAACTGTTCATTAGAAAGTCTGATAGCTCCTTAGCTCCATAACCCTTACCTATCACAAGAAATCATAAATAAGATCATGGGCATGAGTTCCATTGTCAGGCACAAGATATGCATAAACACCCATCTTATTCAGAGTGCAACATGGATGGGATCATACTTAGAGGTTGATGCAATCAGGATTGAACACAAGATGATGTAAATCTGCAGAACACCAGCAGCACCCTAGTTAGTCATCGCTGTCTTGGTTTTCATTGTCTTGCTTTGTTCTGTGTCCTTTGCAAATTCTCAGTTGTATGATTTCTCAAAAAGAAAAAAAAAAAGATTGAACTTTAGACAGGGTAGGAGGTTTATTTAAATTTTTTTTAAATGTCCATTTCAAGCTTTTTGCACTGAGTCTGAGAACAGAGTATTCTTCTAACACACAAAACTGAATACTAAGACTTTTATGTCAGTATAGGCAAAGCTTGAAGAAAACAGCAAATACCAAATTCTTATTCTAAAGATCAGATATTATGGATACAGAGGTCTATAAAAAATTCCAAACATGTTTCATGTATGTTTCATATATTCAGCATAGAGCAAGGACGTGGATTGTACTCTGTTTTGGGGAAAATTCAGTTTTCAGAGGTGTATTTTTAAAATTGTTTTCCCCTTCCACTTTCTCACTTCTGTTGCCACATAAATGCTTCCAGCTCTCTATCACTCCTACTTCTGTGTTATGTACAAGAAGCACTGTGAAACTTGTGTAGTTCATTAATAAAGAAAACATCTTCTGATGACAGTTCTGAAATGGTACTGTACTATATTTTTGTCATGGTTTAGGAATGGTATTCCCAATTTAAGTACTCCAACTGAAAAGAAGGCCACAAACTGCTCCCTGCTCCTCTACCTCCCAACCTCCCCTTCTGTGAAAGGGACAAAAGGAAAAGAGCTGATATAAGGAACAATCTAGTGGAAACAGCAATGATACAAGAAAACAAAGAGTAGCAACAAAAATATTAAGACAGTGTACAAGAGAAGGTGATTCCCGTGGAAAAATACCCGCCAAGCCTGACCTGACAGCTGCTCAGCAAGGAACAGCGGTGGATGCGTTCACCGCAGCCCTGCTCCCAGAAGCAAGAGTCACTCACTCCTGCCCTGGCTGGCAACCTGGATGGTATGGAATAGCAACCCAGACATGCCTACATGGCTCAAGGCTCCACCCCTCATGGCTACTGCCAAAAATTAACTCTCTCCTGGATGAAGCCAGGACAATTTCTCAGCAAAGTCATATCTAGGATCTTCAACTATTGCCAAAATAAGCTGAAATCAGAACTTTGTCCAAGTTCTAAAATAACAATATTCAGGATATCCTTCCTCTATCACATTAGCGCTGTCATACCTGTGGAGGATCACTGGTCCATCTGTGCAACACTCACAAAAAAAAAAATAGTTTCAAAACAAGCAAGTCCCAGCCAAAATGACATCAGCTGAGGTTTTGCGAAATCTTGACAGTTCCCTTTTTCCCATCCATTTATAGTCAATGAAGACTGACTCCAACAGGTTTATTGACTCACATTTTGTAAACTGAAAAGCAAAGAATGGTAGGAGGAAGAGAAGGGTTAAAAAAGAGGGTACATCCTTTTTTGTTTGTTTGTTTTGCAGAAAAAGCTTTTGCACCTGAGAAGTAAGTGACTTCTAGTTTAAAGAAAACTATGTCATCTCCATCTGACACCAGATGCAGCCTGCACATGTGAGTCTCTTCCATTGTATTCTGCTGACAAAGGATTTGATAGATGCTGATCTGAGTGTAACATCTATTGTTCTACAATAGAGTAGGAACCAGGAAAAGAAGATATAAAAAGAAAGTTGTTGTCCATCATTTTGCTATCTTATTCCAATTATTTATTATATAAATTTTATTAATCAAGGTATGAAGCATAATTCTATATACAGAAAATATTCATCCTGGCTGTGTGGGACCAGTAGCCTGGGTTTCTGACATCTCATCCTGCTTAATAACATCTCAGAGCAGTGTTTTCCTTAGAGGAATATGGTATACAAGACAAGAAACAAGCCAAGAACTCCCACAATGAGCTCCAAAGTAGCTCAAATCATCTAGTTTTTCACTGTACTGTACTGTGGTACCTCTAGCTGCAAAACACTGGAGTATAAAGGCATAGCCAGAATATTATGGAGGAAAGGGAGAAGAGTTTGGAAAAAATATTTGGGCTGAACTACTGAGAACAAAACATCTTACAATTCTGGCAAGCTTTCACAGCTTACTTTTTTTTCTACTCTAGAAACACGAGCAGATGTGAGCAAATGCTGTGTAAAAGACTGGGCTGCCACCTTAAATGGAATAAAAAATGCAAAACCAATCTAGCAAGCAGAGCCTGCAATACCAATACTGTGAGAACAGTTTTGAGGAATTGAAAGGTTTGGATAAATTTCAGGAGACCTTCTTAAATTGCAACTGCTTCTTTGAACAAAATGTGGTCTACAGAACTTAAGGTACCCACCTCAAAATGTCTTTTTTTGTGCTATAAAGCTTTTAATAACAATGCAATTAATACGAGAGGAAAGCTTGCAAAGTTAGCACCCTGCAGTTTTTCTTAAAATAACTGACTCTCAATTGTTTTCCATCTTCTGTCCAAAGAAAGTTTATAGATTAATCCAGAATAAATTTTGTACCATTGTTCATTTTATAGACTAAGTGAATCTGCACAAGAAAAGGGGTCCATAATAGGGGAATTTTTAAAAGGAAAGTATGTTTAAGCTGTATCAAGAGTTCAAAGAGTGGTGAAAGGGGAGGAAAACGGACATATTCGCAACCATTCAAGCAGGAAGACCCAATTCTTGGTCCCCTATAGAAAGGCCAATAGTTTAAAAAAAGACTAAGAGAACTTAATTTAACTACTACATTTAATGGTAAGCACTGAGTTTCTAAATGCACTTCTGCTGACCTACTGACTTAGTTTTCTTGCTCAGTACTGGATTTTCTCAGTCTGGCAATTTTTTATGGTATTCCTTTAATTTCTCCAGAGCCAGTTAAACCTAACATAACTTGAAGTTTTCAGGACAGAACAGAATATAAACATTGACTGTCTAAAGTTGACTGTCTAAATGAAGCCGAAAGAATCAGGATATCTGCAGAAAGTGTGGTATGCGTATCTACAGAAATGTTGTAAAATTGCTTCATTTTGCACTGACTGCTAGTTTATTTTTGATTCTCAGCTGCTCAAGAAATATTGTTTGCAACTTTTCATATCCCAGTCATGCAGCAGCAACGTTTTATGAAAAAATACTGTACTGAGAATAAACTGAAGTGCAGATCACCAGTTCCTGCAATATGTAATAGCAAACCTTTCATTTTTTTTTCAAAGTCTGCAGCTACCAAAATCAAGCATATATAAAAGGGAGTCTCTAACCTTTATAATTGAAGAAAGAAGCTGAAAATATATTACAAGTATACTTCAACTCCTCTTATCCACCAAAACAAATTTTAAAGCTTCAAGATACCCTTATAATATCTTTTTTGGGGGAAATCAGGGGGTGTCTGGGTTTTCTTAATTTTGTATTGGCATTACTACAAGTTTCTCATCATCTTCTTCAATTGCAGTAAGTGTTATAGGGAGAAAGCTCAGTAAAAGAAGCAATGACTTCTAAGCTGCTAAGCCCGTATTAAGTCAAACACACCTGCACATACCTTCTCAATCAGTCTTGTCTCACGGCTAAGGGAAGGGCTAGAAATACCTCTTTACATCATGATTTGGCAACGTCAGAGAGTCAAGTCAGCTCTGAGCATGCTCTCAAAATTGTCAGGGATGCTAGTTCCCTGAAGCAGGGTGCAGGCTGACGCAGCTGCCCATCGAGCAGGACTTTGACTGGAGTCAGGCAGCACTTACACAAGTGGCTTTTGTCCACCAGGACACAGGCAGGCACAATAGCTGCCATGAAAGTGAGGCTGGTCTTGCTGTGGTGGTTCAACAACCACGTTCACAAATGCCACCATAAAATTCCCAGGGATGGGCCTAACACAATGAAAGATTTACTGACATATTGCAGTTAAAATAACCTCTGAAGGATAGCCCCAAAAGCTTCACCACCAGAACATTTCCCAAATCTAAACATCTTTTTCTGATGAAACATCTAAAGAGAAGGAAGACTCTCAGGAGGAAGTGCAAGAAAACTCAGAAAAATAAATGCTCTTTCACAGCTATTCAAGTGTCTTTGGTTCTTCTTAATGCAACATTTGTCATCCCAAGAAATGAGTCACAAACCCTGAGATTAATATATTTGGGCATTTAGATTCACTGAAAAGGGAATCAGTCCAAAGTCTTTAATGACCTTCAGCAAGGTGTGTTTTTACAAAAGTTTTTTAATCAGTAAAATAGAAATAGTTTACATAAAATTAAGAGTATTTTTGTTAGTGTTAATAAAAAAATTTGAGAATATAGAATAAACCAGATGCTATAAAAAGTGTTGTTCTACAATATACCCTAGCTTTTCTTTTAGATGATACAGGGAGAGTGAGAAAAAACTTTTAGAGATCTTCCTTCCAAAGCAGAAAATTATAAATTATTCAGCAAGGTTCCTGAGACAGCTCGTAATCACTGGGAATAAAAAAAAAAACAAACAAAAATGTATAAAGTAGAGTGAAAATCAGCATTTGTTTTGGAAATTCCCTTGGTTACTCCCTTAGGTGCTTCCCAATTTGTAGAAGTCTAGAGTCTGGGAGTACTTTCTATCTTAGTTTGGTGTCCTTGAAGACAATATCTTAAACATCTTAAATGCCTCCATGCCATTGTACCTATTTTGCTATTAAATAAAAGACGTGTCTCTTCTACACTTACAGAATTAATGAGACAGAAAAGCACAAGCACAGAGGCAAGAGAGAAATACGCAAACAAATCAACTTAAATTTCTTGTTTTCCTTTGTTAGATATTGTCATACAAGGGTTATTTTTTATGGTTCTCAGCTATACCTCCAGTATCGCAAATAGCCAAATATAGAGCAATTCACTCATTTTTTGCAGCCTTAGAGAAAGAACTCTGTAATCTTTTTTCCTCAAGAAGGTTAAAGGGAAATTTGTAAGGCTAAAGGATCCTTTAGAATTCTTTAGGAACTTGATCAGAAAAGCAGAGCTCGACAAAACATAAGAATAAAAAGAATAATAGGGTACAGAAAAAGAGTCAGTGCAGAAGAAAAGCTGTTGTACACAGACCAGGGTCTTCACTCTCTGAATAGCTTCCAATATAATTTATGCTGCCATGTGATCCATCCTTATAATCAACAGTGAAGAAATGGGAGTAGGGAAAAAAATGAAAGGTTTTAAATATGGCAGGCATTTTTAACAGAAAAAATAATCAAGCAGTCTACTGAAAATTGTAGCTTATAAGAGAGAACATTATTTTCCAAACAAGAAAAAAAATTCTGGACAAAGAGATAGTGCATAGAGATATTTTTTTCCCAAAACTCTCACTTCATTATCCTCATAAAAACACTAAAAATTGTAGAATTATCTTCAGCCATTGTAAGTCTGTTTATTTCCAGCTGAAAACTGTATAGAAATGCAGTATTCAAGACTTGGAATTTATTAAAAAGTGATTAACAGCAGTGTGAATTTCAGCCAACTGAAAAGAAAAAGGGAGACCATTAAGCTAGAAAATATTGTTATTCCAACCTCTCTCAGCACCATAATTTCAATCTATCTACAGAAACCTAAAGGAGACATGAACTAAAAAGAATTGGGCTGTGGTAGTCCTGTCAGCTATGCTAATCTGGAGAATGGAATTTTGTTGGGGAATAGAAATCTCTCATAATTTTCAAAAGGGTCTGAACATTCACGTCCTCCTTAAACTCTATTTTTTTGGACTGGGTGGTAGAGGGGAAGAAGAGGGAGGAGGGAGAAAACAGAAAGCAGGGAGGGAGGAGAAGTTTAGAGATTCAAGTAACTTACCCTTTTGTTTAAATAGACAGTGTGTGTGTGTTTAAATATACAGCATGTGTGTATACAGGGTATTCAGTTTATTAGGGCACAGGAATTATAAATCAGTTTTGCATAGCCAAAACTGGTATGATATAAACTTCCAGTTTGTCAGTCTCTTCTTGGAACAGGCTTTACATCAGAAATGTGTCAGTAAAGCTAAAACATTATGAAGATCTGGTTGTCTAAAATGCTGATTATGTTTATTATTGTACCTGTTTCTGCAAAGTAATGGGAACCTTCCTTCCCACATAAATCCTCCTTGTTTTACTATTTTCTGAGGTTGTACTCAAAAAGCAATATGGTTTCTTAATTTTATCCTAGTCCCATAATTGCTTAGAATACTATTTTTTCATTTCAGAGATAAGCTAATGCTGTAATGAATTATATGCTATACACAACAATTGTCTTAGATCTCTCTTCAAAAGCCAGGTGGAGTTTAAAACTAAGATCTTAGACTCCCTAAACTGCACCTCTTTCCCAAAGACATTCACATGCATGCATACTTTTTTCTTAATATGGTTAATATGCTGTGAACTCTAGACTCTGTCATAAATAAAAATTCAGAAAATGTAATTAACGTTAGTCTGGGAACCATAACTTCAGCATTTTTTGACCATATGACTCAACTCATTAACTGAAGTTATGGAAGTTTTTGTAACCTATGTACATTCTTGTACGTATCAGGAGGCATGCTTCCATTGTAATGTTTTCAATCAATTTTTACAGAAGAAACCACAAAATATTTCCAGCTGGAATTTCTCTGTTACATTTTTTCTTTCTTTTTCCCTTACTATGTCATACCTTTACTTTGTGAGGTTTTGTACTTCTTGTCTTAGAGCTGCTCTATTTCACCTTCTTTGTTTTTTTTTTTTTAATCTGGCATATTTTTTCCTCTCTAACCCGTCTTAACCCGTCTCTAAATTTCTCCCCACCCCTAATTCTTCTAATATCCTTTCTGTCCTGATCCTTACTTTCTACTTAGAACTAGTGAGGCTGTACTTAGAGTGCTCTTTTCAGTGATGGGCTTCCCAGCACAAGAGACATGAACACTATGGAGAAAGTCCAGCACAGGGCCAGAAAGATGATCAATGAAGTGGATCATCTGTCATACAAGGAGAGACTTGGTAATTTACTGCATTGCCCTTGGCTTCCTCTAGGTTCCTGCAGCCTTTTTTCACAAGCTTTGTGTGTGATTCTATTTAAAGTCTGTCCCTCCTGAGAGACCTACATATAGCCCACTGCTAAAAACTGAGGGGTAAATACACAGAATTCTGACTCATTTGAATTCAGGAGTGTGAGCGCTAAGCTTGAAATGATGAAACTGGTTAAATACAAAATGAAATTGAAACCATCCCAAGTATACATATCTCTCAACTTGATGGTTCAAGAGTTCAGTCAGGGTTTAGAAAAAAAGGAATGGAAATCTAATCTGAAAGCATTTTAGTACTTGCATTTTGTAGAAACATAACCAGAAGTTTCTGCCTTAGAGCCAAGGGTGCAATCAGTATGCTTGATATTGTATACAGTTGATGTGGTAAGAAGCACTTGGCTCAAAGAGCAGGCTGTGATAGTGTTTTTTTCCCTTTTAATCCCTTTACCCATCAACAGAATCATTTACATTGGCTGTCCCTTCCACTCCATCCAGAGACTTTCATGTGTTTCAAGAGTTTAGGTGTCCCTGCTCTTCTGAGATGGGGGCAGAACTCTGCAAGAGTGTTCATTCTTCAGTGACCTGATCAGACAAGGGAGTTCTGGAACACTCACAGGAGAGTCCAAACCCTCTTTTACACCCTCTTTCTAGCTAGAAAAAGCCAGATAGGTTCAATTAACTTATCCTCCTCAAAAATGAGCTTCTGTGTTCTATTTTTTGCTTTATTATCTAAGAAGCTTTCTACAAAAAATGCAGGGCAAGATACTGAAAATGAAAATAATTTCATAGAGCATGATTTATGAATTAAAAATATCTAAGAATTTTCAGTGCTGTAATCTAAGTAGTATATAATACTTCACACACATTCAACTTTTAAAACGTGTTTAGCTTCATGTAAAATATAGTGAAAGTCATATTTTTTGCTTTCACTCTAGAAGTATTATGAAACAAAGTTTTAATTTAGTTTTAGATGGAATATGCACAACATATGTATGTATTTATATTTGATTTTTTTTTGCATTTCTCCTCAATTTTAAGCATAAAAGACACAGGAAAAATTTCTTGAGTGTGGGTTTCCAAGTACGTAAAAGAAGTTTTTGAAGCATCAGAAAATTGCGTCTCCTGCTCTGTATCCACAGCTTCAGGTATGGTGCCAACAGCCCTAATGTACTATTTGTCACTTGGCCTTGTCAGTGACTCTTAAGTTGACAGTAGATCATTGCCACATGGCCACACTGCTCTCCAGGGGACTAGGAGACACTAATTGAGTCAGCATTGTTGTGGAATATTAGGGCAGTTTTATAAAGGAGGTGTCAGTCCACTAAGGAATGGAGTAGAAACAGAAATTAGATACTAAGAAACATTGAAAAAGACTATTTCCTGGGCAGACTCCCCTTGTCTAAGGGATGATGGAGAAGGCTGCCGTACAACAATTGTGTCTCACCCTACATAGTTGCAGGCATAGTGGTTTTACAATATATAATGTTATTAGGGTTGGACTCTGATATGGTAAATTATGGGGAAAATCGTGGATTAGTCACAGTAAAAATGTCAAAAGCAATAGGAATTTTAGTTTAAAAACCCAGATAAAATTCTATACATGAAACATGTTTGAGATCAAATTACAATTTTAGACCACCTGTGGTTACAATTCTTATTTATTTATGCAACTTAATTTATGGGACTATATTGATAAATAGAAGACAATACCTATGCTGAAAATTTACAATGTTAAAAACCAAACTTGTCGCAGGAGTGCATTTAGCTATAAGAGGCCTAAGAGACAAGAACATTTTTTCTGGGTCTGTCCAACACTCACACATTCCAAACCCTTGCAGCTGAGTCCTTGATATAGTTCTAGGGTTGCGAAGAGGACAGGAATGTAGCACAATTGCAACACAGTCAGGAATCAGTCTGGCTTTTCTAATCCCATAAGAAAAGCAGAAAGATGAGTAGTCAGGCAGCGATCTTGGCTAGCCCTAAGGCTCTTGTGGGTTGCACGTTAGACACAATACATTATCCAGAATGAAGATGGTGCAAAACCACTTATACTACCGTCTGCAGGGACACAGACAGCACTGAAAACAGAGCTAGAGATGCACCACTGCTTTCTGAAAGATGAGCTGCTAGTTGAGGGAGCCCATCACTCATGAGTGTCAACTCCAACAGTGTTTTGCCAGGGGCGTTAACGGATAAACTAACAATCGTAGCTGCAAGGAATCTATCTTCCTCATGTTTTCTAAGTCCTGTGTAGGCTATCATTTAGCAAATAGAAAATATCTCTAATACAGCTTTTGGAGGAGGAAGCAGGAAGAACAGCTGAATAGGTGAATCTTGTGTAAGATCTAGAGTTCCCAACCCTTTCTACCTTTGCCTTACACTGATCACTGTGAAATCTGTGTCATTGGGAGAGTATGTGCTAAAAGAAGCAAATATTCGTGAAATACCCATGTCATTGATAACTTGAGAACTACAATTTGAGTGGCAGCATATGGGGATGTCAATGTTATGACAAGACATTGTTGGAGTGGGAATACTAATGATAAAACTTTTTACTGAATCAGTAGCACTAGTAGCATGATAGTATCAGAATCAGTTTAAAGTGTTTTTGTTGCTTGAGTCAATTGAAAATGACAAACAGGGAAGCTGATACAATTGAATAGTTTTATTAAGTGTTAAATGTTTTATTCATTTTTATTTTTTGAAAAGTCATTTTTTATTCATCCCCACAAGAAAAATATCTGAAGGGCTAGGAGCTATCATGATGTTGAAAAAATAACTTTGGAAAGGAAAGTTAGTAAAAAACACTTGGAAATTACCAGAAGTTCTTTAGAAAGTAATATCTCTCTTTCTCATTAGAACACCTAAATTTTGGGCTATTAGTAAAAACAAAAATAAATTACTAATGCCTGAAATATATTAATATCTTAATTACTTATGAAATTGTACCATTGCTCTAAAATATTTATAAATGGATGGTGGTCAGAGTGCCTGAATGTCTGTGAAAATAACCTCTTGCATTGTTGCTACAAGAATAACAGGAACTTTTCTTAATACTTTGTAGGGCTGATACTTCCAAACTTTTAAAATTTATAGACCTATTGCAGAGGAACCACGAGAATTTTAGGGTCAATACTTTTACAAGTGTATCTCTTTCCTGGATTTTGAACTTATATTATTCGTGATAATGCCATCTGAATTTTTTTTATTACAAGCACTAGTGACTGATTCTCTCATGAAAGTTGGATTGTCACACCACTCGAATATATATGATGATAGGCAAAAAAAACATGTAAAGTTACTGCAAGTGACACATTTAAAAAAATGTAAGAAACTGATGAGAAGGAGGATTAAAGCAAATTTCTCTGTTGTTTTTGAGAAGAAAGTATACCCTCTGTATCTTACCATAGTAGAGCCTGCAAGGTGCATGACATTATATGCTCCAAATTCGCAATGTCCTCTTTTCTTCCCAACTTACCCTTAAAAAGGCCTTGCTTTTCTTTTACAATTGTTATCTGCAGAAGGTCTTTGCTCTAGCAGAGACAAAAGATTAAAATATAAATAAACAATTAAACACTACTATTATTCCTATTAGCAATAACTATAAAAATTCTTCTCCACAAGGGCTAAAGTAATATTACTCAGCCAACTGGATGTCAAGAAACCTCTGAAGCTCAGAGGAATGCCAATTTCCACAACTCAGGCTCTCTGATGTGTTCTCTCTAGAAAGGTCCACTGAATCACATTGAAAGCCAAAAGGGATTTGAGAAAAATGCATGTACAGACTGGTTAGCAAAACTTTTAATTGTAAGTGGGTTAGTAATAACAAATGTGAGTGTATTACTCTTTTCTTCTCCTAGACACTGGGAGCCATGCAGGCCACAGAAGGTCTTCACATGAAATAAGAGAACCTCTGTTTTTCATATACATACTCATAGAATTCTGGTTTCCGTTATTCTCCTTTCAAAAGGCGACAGCATGTTGTAAAATTGAAGTGTTTCTTATTGAAGCTATAGTCTTCATTTTGATTTGGTTTGAAAGGTTTGACAAAGTTACCTGCAAGTGTATTCTGATTTCATTTGCTTGTTTTGCTAGCCTTCAAGGAATAAGGCCTTGAATCATGTCCTTCAAGGAGTAAGGATACAGGAAAATGTCAGAAATGTGTCATGTCTATATGTATGTATGTATATATATGGTACAATATGTTTTACTCAAAACATCCCTCCATTTTTCTTTTTCACGTATCATCTCCTCTACATTAACCCATTTTCCCCACTTTCAGCTAGGACAGAGTAAATTTCTTCTTAGTTACTGTTACAGTACTGTGTTTTGGATCTGGAATGAGAATGGATAACACACTGATGTTTTGGGTTTTTGCTAAGTCATGTTTATCTTAAGTCAAGGACTTTTCCTTGTCTCATGCTCTGCCAGTAAGGAGGCAAGCAAGAGAAATTGTGAAGGAGCACAGCTGGGACAGGTCACCCTAAGGGTCCAAAAGGATATTCCACATCATAAAACATAATGACCAGTATATAAATTGGGGAAATTTACCCAGAAGGGGCAGATCTGGGTTCAGGAAGAGGGGTCTGGCATCAGTTAGTGCATGGTGAGCAATTTGATTGTGCATCACTTGTTTTTTTCCCTTGTTATTATCATTATTAATATATTTTACCATTATAATTATTAATATATTTTACTTTACTTTCAATTATTAAACTGTTCTTATCCCAGCCTACAAGTTTTACTTTGATTATTCTCCCCATTCCACCAGGTTGGAGTAGGGGAAGAGAGAAGAAGTTGAGCAAGTGGCTGCATAGTATTTTGTTTCCAATTGGGCTTAAAATGACAACTCCATGTGCTCCTTTCAGAGTAAATTCTACCAGGTAAAGTGAGGATAAAACTGGGATACAGAATTTAGCATTTTCTGGAGGGTTTAAGATCATATAAGGACGACTGGAGTCAAAGAATAAAATTAGATAGATAGATAGATAGATAGATAGATAGATAGATAGATAGATGGAAAAATGCCATGAGAGAAAAAGGCAACCAATGAAGACGTCAGTATAGCTTCAACTGGTCAGGCAGCAGCATTCACAGGAATAAGAACTGGGAATCTTTCTCCATGTCACCACTTAGAGACAAAATTTCATTCCAAACCAAACTGCTGTTTTAAATGAAAAACTTGTTTTCTCTTCAAGATTAATATATTACTATCAAGTTCTAATAAAAACTAATAAAAATAATTTTACAAACTTGCTGTGGTCCCTAGAGTTGCTTGAAGCATTGTCTTCCAGGATGCTTCAGGAATGCTGATCAGCTGCAAAACTGTGATGAGAGAGAAAACTTCTACACCCATATCTGTGTGTACCACAAGACTTTCTCCCTAAAGAAGCTGTTCAAGAATGTGGTGTACTATAAAAGGAATGCCATAAGTTCTGTGAAATCTAAATTTTCATTGAGGGCTTTCAGTGGCAGTTTTAGTTAAAAGTCACTATGTAAGATTTCTAGATTGAAGACGATTGTGTCTTTTGGTTTTGATACAAAAATGTGGAGTTATATTTAACAAGCATCCTTACTGGCAGTCATAATGCTATTTGGTAAATTAAGGGAGTGTGTCTGAAACTATGAAACATCATGTCAAAGTCCAAGGTACTGGAAAACAGTGAATAAGAAACATGACTGCATTTTTTCTTTTATTAAATGATAGTTGGGAACACTGTGATTTCATTTTTCTACATCTAAATATAAAATAAATGTAATCTCTTTTAAAGACAAATTATATAGTTTTGATGTTTATCTCAATGCATCTGTACAAGTTAGTCTTCTAGGTCAGAAAAAAATGAGCTGAAAAGTTTGAAAACAGAAAGTTGTTTAAGATTTTTGCTACTTTCTACATCTGAACAGTCTCACAGTATTAAGAGAACCAAGATTTCCTCCAAGTATTTTGGCACTTTTAGTTCATATTCAAAGCAAATTACAGAATAAAAAAGCACAGAATATTAAAGATAATTCTGTCTAATGCTTCATGGCTTTGGTCTCTGTTTAAGTAAACTTTGTACTTTTCCAGCTCTGTAAAGTATATGTAATACACAACAACTTTCTATGAAAATTTTTCTTTACCATCAAGACAGATTTTTGCGCCTTCCTCTTTATCTTATAGAACCTTCTACTATCATAAAAAGATGCCACAGCTTTCACTTCAGTAGTAACAGTATTATCACTTGTACCTGCAAAGAATTGGCAAGGTAAACTTTTCTTGGTACTACCTCAAGACAAGGATAACTGAGATGAGTACAGCCAGCAAAATCTTACTCCATTTTCAAGTTATCCCAGAATTCTAATTCAAAACGAAGGATCTTTCAACCTGACAAATATCCTTATTGATGATCTGCGTAAGGGGATTGAGTCTACCATTAGAAAATTTGCAGACGACACCAAAATGGGGAGAAAGCGACAATCTGCTGGAGGGTAGGAGGGTTCTGCAGAGGGAAAGGCTGGATAGATGGGTTGAATCCAAAGATGGGAGGTTTAACAAGGACAAGTGCCAGGTCCTGCCCTTTGGCCACAACAACCCCTTTCAGTGCTACAGACTGGGGAGGAGTGGCTGGACAGTGGCCAGGCAGAAATGGACCTGGGGATACTGATTGACAAGGGCTAAGCATGAGCCAGCTGTGCACAGGTGGTCAAGAAGGCCAATGGCATCCTGGTCTGTACCAGCAATAGTGTGGCCAGCAGGACCAGGGCAGTGATTGTCACCCTGTACTCAGCACAGCTGAGGCCACACCTTGAGTGCTGTGTCCAGTGCTGGGCCCCCAAGTTGAGGATGATGTTGAGATGCTGGAGTGTGTTAAGAGAAGGGCAACAATGGTGGAGAAGGGTCTAGAACACGAGTCCTGTGAGCAGTGGCTGAGGAAGCTGGGGTTGTTTAGCCTGGAGAAGAGGAGGCTCAGGGGTGACCTTATCATTTTCTATGACTGCCTGTAAGGAGGGTGCAGCCGGGTTGGGGGTCGGTCTCTTCTCACAGGCAACCAGCACTAGGACAAGGGGACACAGGCTTAAGCTGCAGCAGGGGAGGTTTAGGTTGGAGATTGGGAAGAAATTCTTCTCAAGAATGAGTGACTGGACAGTGGAATGGGCTGCTTAGGGAGGTGGTGGAGTCACCATCCCTGGAGGTATTAAAGACTGAATGTGTCACTCAGGGCCATGGCCTAACTGACACAGTGGCATATGGTCATAGGTTGGACTCCATGATCTCACAGGTCTTTTCAACTAGTTGATTCTGTGATTCTGTGACAGGTGATAAAAAACCCCAAACCTGCAGGCCTGGACTAAAGTCAGAGTTTTAATAGAGATCTGTGGTGGTGCATCCACCTCCTCCTCTCCTCCTCAGGCAGCGCTACAATCTCCTCAGGAATTCTTGTTAGGCCTCACACTTGGTCAGTGGCTCCTGGGCAGTTAAGCCCTTGAGCTTATCGGAAACACTGTCCATATCCAGGGACAAATAACCATTGGAAGGCATCTGGGAACCCTAGTCTGGCAAGAGGAAGGCTATCAACTATTGTTAAATATAGACAGGAAAACTTGTGAAATTTTTCTTATGGAATATTCTTGATATAGATTGAAGTTTCAACTGGATAGTTCTGTATACTGGCTTCAGCTGGGATACAGTTAAATTTTGTTGTTCTTGGTAACTGGTGAAGTGCTGTGTATTGGATTTAATATGAGATTAATGTTGATAACACGTTGATGTTTAAGTTGTTGCAAAGCAGCTCTTAATCTATACCAAGGACTTTTTAGCTTTGTATACTCTGCCAGAGTGTAGGTGCACAAGTCTGGTCTCCCTGTGAGGCAAGGAGTCTTTGCAAAAGCAGAACCTGATACTCCATCTTCAACTCCAATAGCATCATATCCAGGGAAACCCGGTATAGTTATGGTAAATTTATCACAAATTGAAATTTTGTCTCTGACTTTTTAGCTAAATCTTGTGGCCTGCTTCCTTGGGAAGGTACTGATAGCAGTGTTGTAAAACACAGAATTAGTGCAAGGTGGATTTATCCTTGATCATGAAAGGGATAATCCTAAAGCATCTGCCCAATAATTTTGTTAATAGTAGTTGACAACATATTAGAAATAGAGAAAGAGGTTCTGTATTTGGATTGGTATGTGTGGTACTACGTCACAATGTATGAGAAATGGAAAACCTGGAAGTTAAAATTATCCCCATAGCAAACACAGAAAATACCACCTTTGGGCTCCGATGCTAAAAGGGAAAACCTCCATTTATCAGTTCAAAATTGTTAGCCTGCAGTAAGTATGTAATAAGTTCATTTTAAAACTAGGGCTTCTTAGGATATCTGTCTCCACACAACAAAATATCAAAATTTGGGCAACAGTGAACTTCCTAGAAGATCATTCTCTAAAAATGAAAATTTAAACAGTGTATCTTCATGTTTGACTTTACAGGGAGAACTCAGTACTTGTATTCCTCAAACAAATACCACTGTACCACCATAATTCATTCCCTTAGCTCTATTTCCAAGCAAAACAAACAAACAAACATATAAATAAATAACATTTGTCAAAGTGTCACTTCTAAATATCAGCTCTTACAGACTCCAGGTAGTAAAGCACAGAACCTTGCCAGTGCCTCACTCCTCTAATCATCACAATGTGGTTTTAGAAAGTCTAATTTAAATCTTCCTAGATTTATCCATGAGGTCTGTTCTTCTTTCTTTCTGAGTGGTAATAAAAGAGTTGCTACTTTGCTTTTTTTTTTACAACATAAACTCTAGTGGTTTTTAAAAGGTCCGGATACCTACAGAAGGAAAGAAAAAGTGTCGAAAAGTATAACTTCCCATTCAGTTGGATGCCATACAAATCCAACATTTTGTGAGAATGCAGTTAATAATAAATTAACTATCATAATCTGTATGACCTGGGTGAGGTTTGAAAGAGTTTATGCACTTTTTTATGCATATCAGACCTATGCCTTGACAGATATACTTCCCCACACTTCTTCCTCCCCAGTCACCAGCAGGATGCTTCTTATCTTGTGTTGAATATTTTGGAAGAAAAACAAGAAAAGGAAGTAAGAGTGGATTTGATTTTATGTCAACTCAAACTGAAAACAGATTATCTTGTCCTATCAATCTGATGTCTGTGTTATGGTATTCCATCATGAAACTGCACCAGAAGACTTTGTGTGTGCCTGCTGAGTGGAAGAGTGTTGAAAGAAGGGAGAATAAACCCGAGCTGCTTTCCCTCTCTGACTGTTACTAGAACCTGGAACTGGATGGCACTGGAACCTCACATCATCTCTCTAACAGCATGAGTAACTTATCTGTGGCTCTCAGTCTCTCCTCTAAAAATTAATTCATCCATTATTCTACCATTTAAGATTACCACCTATGAAAAATGGGATTTAAAAATTTCTGGATTTTTTAGAAAAGATTTTTTTGCTGAATATGCAACTGTTCTCAGGCTGTCATATAGATGTTCTATTTGCTACATAAATGCATGATATGGCTCTGGAGTTGCTTCATTGGAACAAAAAGAATATAGCGCAGAATAAAAGGTAATTCTATCTTCCTTGCATGAATACCAGCAGTAATTCCAGTTCATAATTACATAACATGATTCAGAATTCAGAAAAATTATTCACAATTCAGAAAAAAACTTGCTTTCAGAGGGAAAAGGCAGTTGCTGCTGCTTCTTTCCAATAAGTCCTTATTTCCTACACTTTTCTCAGCCTGCAAATATCTTTTGTAGCCCCCATACTTCAGTTTTGCCAAAATAACCTATGCAGACAGATCCAAAGCCAAGCAGATCCTTATTGGTCAGGTATGGCCTTGCAAAGATAAAATGCAAAATACATTACATTTCTGCCTTTTTTCTCCCTGTTCAGCAGTGAAGCCTATAAGCATGCTTTTTATCATATTTTGTTAATGGACCCCTGAAAAATAAATTTTTAGGGTCCTTGAGTATAAATGAGAATATATACCTTTTCAATGCAAAAATGTTTCAGATAGGATTCTATTGATAAGGCTGTTTGAAAGACGTTTGTGTTATTAGTCAGTTTTAAAGTTAATTTGAGTGTTTTTCCTAATACCGACTGATCTGACTCATTGTCCCATTGCCTTCTGATTTGCGTTTGCTGGGGATTACGTCAGAGACTTGCTGCACAGATATTTTATGTTTTAGACTCAGGAACACTCCTCCATCAAGTCTCTGTGCTCTAGGAAATACTAGAGAATCTGGAATTTAGGATTCTCCTCCCACCTTTATCAGTGGTCTGATGGGTTAACTCTAATCAGTTTGCCTAGCAATGCCAGTTTCTCTGCAATCTGAGGCTGATGATACTTTGTAAAATACTGTGAGAGCTACTGAAAAAAATTACTTACAAAAAGCAGTAAGTGCTTTGCTTATGGTAGAAGTTATTTTCAGTAATATGACCAGTAATTTGCTGCTTGAAAGTATCTTAATTTTACAGATTCCTCTTTTCCTGAACCTTTTTTACTTCCTGTTGCTATAGACAGCACCTTTACACCTTTGGTGCTGCATGTAAGTATCAGATATTACTACTCTTAGTCAACTTGACCCATTCTTAATATGAAACTTTCTTTTCACATGGAAAAGAAAAATCAGTGATTTGCTTTTTTTTTTTTAATAATTCAATGAAATATTGTGTTGACTGACATAAGACTTGGAAGTAAGTTTGTTAAACTGAAACTTTTTTTCTTTTTCTTTTAGTTAATCTGTCTAATTATATGTAATTATTTTGTAATTATATGTAAATATAATTTTATGTAAAATTATGTGGACATTTAGGTTGGCAACAGCATTTAAGACTGGAGTCTGTCCATACAGAAGTTACTAGGAGATTTCTGAATATCTGATCATTGGCAGTATGAATCTCACAGTTACATTTTGTCTAAAAATCTTGGGTATTCAGATTTCACAGACATAAAATTTTCTTCTGATTTGTGGGTTTTACTTTTTCCATTTTTGTATCTGCTGCATCCTACCTTTTCCTACCCTGCACTAGTCTGAAGAGGGAAGCAAGGAAAGGAACAAACTCTTTGTTTTCTAATTTCCATAAGGCTTTTCTCTGATGAAAAGGACCAATATTCTGGTACAGTAACTGAACAGTCTTGTCTGTATTTTGAGATAAGGATGGATCCTTGTGGGACTCACAAATCCATACTCACAGTGGCAAGAGATAATCGAGGTTTATACACTCACCAAAGTCCCTAAAGTACTTCAAATGATGAAGTAGAGTGCACGATATTATCATGAACATGTGTTTTGTTCAAACAGAATGTCTTCTGGGCAACACTGTAGCACATTAAAAAAAAAAGATGACATACAACCATAATCCTATGCCCAATTTTGTCACACAAACTAGGATCAGTTCTGTTTTCTTCCAATGATACTAGACATTGATGAAGATTTCCATGAAGATATAATTTCCTTTAATAGAATTTCACACTGTTACTTGCTTCTCAAAAACTAGGACAAAAATTGGTAAAGCATTTCTAACATAGCAGAATTCTTTCCCTTCAAAAGTGAATTCTCTCTGGACATCCCTAGTGTAATGACATTAATCAGTGCTCACTAGTGATTAATTTGTTTCATTAATGTTAACAGCTCCAAGTACTGTACTGGCAGGCTGTCCACTGTCCTGGCGATGTTCAGGAAGCTGTTCCTCTGGATATCTGCCTTTAATCTGTGTCCTGTACTTCCACTTACAGCCTCATCACTTTTGAATGTTATCTGTTTGAATTTTTGATATGTGTATGTAAATATCACTTGTTAATAAATTAATACAAACAAAACATGTACAGGACATATTAAAAAACCAACTAAGAAATGGTCGGCACTTCCTTAAAATTCAAAACCAGCACCAATTCATTAAAAACAACTCCTCCAGAATGTGGCCATAAGGAAAGAGTTTGCACAATCTGTTCATCTGCATAATTAGTAATTGAGGACCTGAGAACAGTTGGAACATTGCTGTGGGCAAGCCAGGTCAGATCACTGATAACGTAAATAACAAAGATTCAGATTTCCAAAAACTACAAACATCAGAATGGAGCTAACAGCAATTCTAATAAGAAGACAGAAAACAAACAGAAAGACAAATAATTCAGGAAGACATGAAGAGCCATAAGGCTACTTGGAAAACAGAAATGACCAGGGTAATTTAAGTTTCATCTGAGGCTTAAAACAAACGTGAAAAGAGCATGGGAAAGGGGTGGGGGTGAGGGGGCAGAGGAGGAAAAGGAAGAAAAAAAAAAAGGAAGATACTTGAGAAAACATTGTAACTTATTTTATTTTACTTATTATTTGCATAATGGTACAAGTATGGACACAGTACAAAAGCTTGATCCAAATTAACTGGCTATCAACGTGTAATTTATGGATTTATTTATTTCACCATCCTGGCAAATCCTAAGTAATAATAACAACACAGAATTCTCTTTATTTGTTTTGTCAGAAGGACAGTTTTGCATAGGATCACAAGATTACTCTTTTGTTAAATAAGGAAAGTAGCCTATGTGCTTGAGTATTCACCAGTGTCTGATCAATATAAATCCTTGAGGATTTCAAATGTCAAAAAAAGTAAAGGGGGGCTCAATGTTCTCTCCATTTACAAAAATCAAGATTATTCATGTTAGACTCAGGTGACATAAAAAGTAATATCTGAAGGCAACACTATCTTTGAAATTATGTCCCTTTCAGGAATATTATGTTATTTGTAATTGGATTAAAATAGTATTCGGGACTCTAATGTCTATGTCCCTCAGGTAGGTAAGGTAAAATATTAGAGCAAAGGATGAACAGAAAAACAAAAAATGTC
This sequence comes from Promerops cafer, assembly GCA_013398275.1. Taxonomy (NCBI): domain Eukaryota; kingdom Metazoa; phylum Chordata; class Aves; order Passeriformes; family Nectariniidae; genus Promerops; species Promerops cafer. Next base: position 352,551 of record VZSE01001273.1, on the reverse strand, counting down.
AGAAATAAGAATATAAAAATGACAGCAGTGAAATCTGTTGCAGTGATTATAAATACCATTGATTAAATAGCAACTACAAAAGCCACTGCTTTTGTTTTAATTACATTTAATAACCTTGAAGATATATGCCTACTAACATGAAAATACTATCAGGTAGGATTTGCAAAAACTGTTTATCTCCATTCTCCCAAACCCAAATTCAACAGGTTGTGAGCCCAGTCTTTTGGTGAGAGTCTAGAAACAGGCATATAAAAACTGTGGAAATGGCTGAACGTGGAGAACCATACAGCACACAAATGAAGTTCCGAAAGGAGGAAGTCTAAAGATTCTTTCTAATGGAGGAAAAAGAAATTACTAGTAACACTGAGAGAAAAAAAACATACTATGTCCTGCAAATTTGCTTTACACAGGTGGGCTATTGGATTCCCCCATTTTGAGTTAAGGAGCAGCTGTAGACTCTAGTTGGTAATACTGATTAAATGTTCTATCTAGATACACATTACTTTTGATACAGGAAAACTTGATATGTGTGATACTATTTTTTTGCTATTAAGTGGAAATAACAAAGTATCAGACATCTCTCTCACTCTTGCATCAAATTAAGCCATTAAAGGGTTATTAATGCTTTTAAAGGATGTTATTGTTATTATTGTTACTGTTATTATTAAAAGGTTAGTTATTCAAAAGGTATTATTAGAAGGTTATTATTAGTATTATTATTAGTACTAGTATTAGTAGTAGTAGTAGTAGTATTAATAACTGTTTAAAAAGATATTAACCCTGTAATTTATTTACTCAGTCAGGGTTTCCTGGTTCCTCAAGATCCTCAGCTCATTCTGTTGAAGGAAAAAATTGAAATAATTTAATCGGTCAATAGGCCAAACCCTAACTATAAATTAAAATATCTACATAGATCTCATCTATCTTTTGAAGTGTAAGACCTTTCAAAAGTCTACCTTTTAAATATAATTCATTTCACCCTCATTAGATTTTTTTAAGATTGTTTCATACCAGTATGGTTTTACATACACCAACCAAGTCCATATGCTTTTTTTCACCTCTACATCACACCAATGTGAAATATCTCTGATGATGCTTGGTGTCATGGTTTAAGCTCAGCTGGCAACTACTCACCACAAAGCGGCTCACTCAAAACTTCCCTGGAAAAGGTAGGAAAATCAAAAGTAAAACCTGTAGGCTGAGATCAAGACAGCTTAATAATTAAAATAAACAAAAAAAATGCAATAACAATAGCTAATAAAAAAAAATTAATAATAATAAAGGAAAACCAAGTTATTCACAAAACAATTGTTCTCAGTTGATTGGCCAATGCCAGGCCCCATACCCAAACCCTAATCAGCCTCTCCTCTGGGTAGCTCCCAGAATTTATAGACTGAGCATGATGTTCTAGAGTGTGGAATGTTCCTTTTATCAGTTCAAATCACCTGTCCTGTCTATGCTTCCTCACAGCTTCCTTCTTTCTACCTCCTCACTGGCAGAGCATAAGACACAAGATAGCCCTTGAGTCAGGATAATCACAACTTAGCAACAACGAAAACATCAGAGTGTTATCAACATCATTCTCACACTAATCGAAAACACAGGACTGCTTCAGCTACTGAGAAGGAATTAAATCTATCCCAGATGAAACCAGGACACTTGGCCAGCATGATAGCCTTCTATGATGAAACAACATTTTGACAGACGAGGAGAGAGCAGTGGATATTATCTACATGGATTTCAGTCAAGGTTTTGACACTGTTTCTTATGAGATCCTTGTAGATAAACTCTGGATGTATAGGCTGGATGAGTAGGCAGTGATGTGGACTGAAAACTCACTAAATGGCTGGGCTCCGAGAGTGGTGATCAGTGGGAGCAATAATTAGAAGTGAACCCCAGGAGTCAGTGCTGAGTCTGATCCTGTTTAACATCCTCATTAATGTTTTGGATGATGGGACAAAGCGTGCCCTCAGCAAGTTTGCTGGTTATGCACACCCAGAAGTAGTGGTTGATACACCAGCAGCTCACCATGCCTCCGTATTCATCACCAGTCTTGACAGGGTGGAGAAATGAACCAACAGATATTTCATGAAATTCAGCAAGGAGAAGACCAAAGTATTACACTGGGGAAAGAACAATCAAATACACCCATATATCCTAAAGGTCATCTAGAACCCATTTCAGAACTATCATAACAGCAGAATTTTCTCGCAAGTCACAGTCCTTCAACAAGTGGAAAAATGGCCACCTGTGACTTCTCTAAAACTCTCTTCATTTTCTAGGAATATAACATACAGCCAGAAAGGGCACTGCTAATCAGCTTACAACAAGGATTATGTAACAGTTTTTTAAAGCTCTTAGTTTACAAGAAAGATAGGTCCTAAAATACTCAAGGTATGTCATGTCCCACCTAGTCTTCAGAAGGCAAAACCATACATAGCTATGGATGCTTTTTTCTCATAGTGCAACTGATTCCAAACACCAGTTTTCTCTTTCTGTACTAAATTGTCTAATTTTTAAATAAATGAATACTAATGAAAATCAATGTGCACTTAAAATTTTTACATCTATTGTTTGTTAAATCTTTTCAAGATTTTATGAATCTCAAATCTATTCCTGGGTACCCAAGGACAGTCTATACTTCTTGAATATTATATGTTAGTTAAATTAGATTTACACTGAACTCAGCATATATTCATGGACACAGTCTTCGGTCTGGTTTTGGTTTTGGAGATCATTTGTTTATTACAACTCTGCCATATCCATTCATCTGTGATCAAGACAAGCCACCTGTCTGGATGGAAGAACATGATGGTATACATGAAGACCCATATGCATGAAGTACACACAGTGGAGGTTGTGAACCACTTTACCCTTAATTCATAACATACAACTGCTGAATCCAAGCCCAGGCGGGTCAGAAACCCAGCAAGAATGTGGGACTCCTATACCTTTGATAACTCCTGTTTTCAGCCACCACATTTAATTTTTCCAATTAAATGGGAATTACCACTCCAAAATAACTGAAAGGATTTCCTTAGAAGAGACAATGGAAAAATGCATTTACAAGCTTGTATTGGTTTGGAAATACTATCTGAATCCTGTTTTAAAAGGAAGCAAAATTTACATTAAGGATGAAGATGTTCAGCATAGACAAGGTGGACTAAGTCAGCTGGCCTTGTACTATACGTAATACAGATATTGGGAAGAGAGAGAAACAGGTAGGGTTGGAAATTATAGAGATACCTGGCATTCTGCTTAATGGAGAGGAAACATTTTGCCATGTATGTCAGCCAATGCCTTCTGAACTCAAAGCAAACTTGAGGCCTTGAGCATCTGTTATTGCTGAAGATCCACGGATACCTTTTCCAGTAGTGGAGAATGTTACCTCCAGTGTCTTGGGCAATTTTCAACAACAGCAATTATTGAATAATTAGAGCAATTTCCCCTGGAACTGCAGCTGAAGCAGATATTTTTACTTCCTCCTCCTAAAAAGAGTGTTTTGTATTTTGTGGAATGAGGAGCTGCTGTGCTCCACCCCAGAGATGGCTATGTTTCACTGGTGGTTGAATTGATCTTTAAGTGTGTACAGCTGGCAACACACTTGGAGTCCCTTCTGGAACAGAAGACATTTTGTAAGTATAGAGTAGTCTTAAGAAAGTAGCACAAGATGATATATATACCAAACCTCTGACTCATTTCTTGCTCCCTCAGTTTAAGTAGATCAGCCCTTGAATCAGCTTAGTATGAAAACATGTTTTGGCCTTGAAGAGTTAGCACAATGTTTACATAAAATTCAAGTTTTGACTTGTTTACCTTTTCCTTTTGTGACATAGGATGCTATGTATGACTTGGTAAAAAATATATTAATTCAATACACCTATCTGCCTTCCTTTTGCTTCTCACAAATACACACCCTACATATTTAATCCAACTAACATTCTTAATTTAAGAAACAGCCTTGGTGAGTGGCAGTTTTTAATGCAGCTTAACACAAAACACACAACAGAACTATGAAAAATTCTCTGGTTACACTATTTGGCACTTAATGATTTGGATCAGTGCCAAAGCCAAGCTACTGAAAAAATCCTCCCACACCAAGGCCTGTGCAAAGTGACAATGCCTCCTTTAAGAAACATAAACTTTACTCACATGATTTAGCTTGCCAATTGTTCTAATCTGGTAAATCACATATTGTTCAAGTGTGTTTTGGACTAGCAGAGGGAGGAGGTGTGAGAAGTTAAACTGTGTGGCTGATGAGGGAAGAGGTCCCTTCGGACCAAGAGGCTGAGCACACAACTGAGTATATATCCTTTTAATATTTTGCGCATTTCAGCAAGCAGCAACAGGAAAAATGATTTTCCAATTTGTCAGCACATTTCAGTATCATTAGTGTCTATATCAGATTTGCTACCATTCAAAAATGCATCAGGAGACAAAGCAGGAAGAGTTAAATATCTTTACTGGAATCTGAGGTCTGTAAGGAGGTGAAATTAGATTAGATCTGTGGAAATAGGGACAGTTTACATTACCAGAGGGGCCCTACCTGTCTCTTGGCTTGACAATGAACAATGCCTTCAGCATATGGCATTACAATGGATTAGTGATCAAGTGCAATTAATCCTAATATATCCTCTCTTGAACCTCAGTGGCTTGTTAGTTGGAGAAAAAAATCTGCTGTCCCCAAAGTGTCAGGTAAAACTCTCATTTGAGGTAAGGCTACCATGTGGAGCTGTGCCTCCATCTGGTGACTCTGTTTTGTGATATTCAAACAGAAGGTGTTTTAATGAGGCTTTTACAGCAGGCACCACCTGCCACTGATCTTCCTCTCTAAAAAGTTGCAATTAGAGGATTGGTTTTACAGTATGGCTTGAATCTTAACCCTGGGAACTCTTCATGAGATGCAAATCTTGGAGTGATGTTGCAATTCTAAAATACCATTTTGGCTTTTGGTTTAGACTGAATTGGTTAGAGAAAATTGTGGTTTGGCTAATTGCAACCAGTTATATGGTGGCTTCTCCCTTTTCAGATGGATTAATAGAATGTCATCTCAAAATTAAATATCTAAGCTGATGGTGACCATATGTCTCCACTCAAATCTTTGTATATTAGTGATACAGCTAAACTACAGGCAGTTCTTATGACAAAATAGTTTCAGCACTACTACCAGGGTTAGGGTGGGACGCAAGCATGGAATTAGGAAAACCTCCACAACTAAGAGAATAATGACATTTTAACCAGGCATGAACTTCAAGAAATCCTACAACAATCACTTTGACAAGTAACAATAGGACAGCAATTCTGTGACATTTGAACTTCAGTTTTAAGGTCAGTTTTAATTATGGAGCTAAAAGAAGGAGAAACTTTACTCCAAAATAAAGTAAAAAAATAACTATTTTCTGCCTCATTGTGTCTTTGAGTCATTGCCTGGCTATAACAGGCAGAAGGGTGCTGCTATCTTTCCTACCATGCCCTCAGGAAAGAAGATGATGATGGTCCTTGCTTTGCCTGACAGAACTCCTTCACACTTTCACTACCCAACTAAATTGGCTTCACATATTGGCACAGCACACCACTCCCCAGATTCACACAGTGTGAGCTGACTGGGAACCATACACACAAACAGCAGCTCTTTTCAGAGCTTCAAAGTTCAGTAAAATCAAAGCAAATTTTTTCTTCAAGGGCCCCCATTGGCCCTTCAGCAGATACTGTTTCTAGGCCTAATGTTCATGATAGAAAAAAAGTAGTTTCTTCTGTACACATAAATCTTTCCCCTCTGATGCATGTGCTTTTTTGGAAGAAACGGGCAGGAAGCAAAGGCATCAGATGCACTTTTCAGGCAAAGAAGAATGTTTAATCAAAGCAGTGAATGAAACAGGAGTAAGAAGCAGAAAATACTGCAAAATCTTAGCTGTAGAAGTAATGAGTGGCTACATGTATTTGCACATGTCACAAAATCTCTGAATTCAGATGATGCTATGTAGAAAGTGAATAGGAAATAAAGTAAGGCATAGACTGAGGGAAGAATGAGCTGCCTGCCATGTGCTCTCAGCTTTTTAATGGTCAGTGTCCAACAGCCAGTAGCTGTTGTCATCAAATTACAGGTCAGAAAATTATATTTAGCAGAATCTTTGTTCTACATTTAATAGAAGACATACCTTGCTATAAAAATGACAAGTCTTCAGAGATGAATTAATTACCCCTAATGTGGGATATTAGAAAACTTCCAAGAGTTCTAGAAAACAAAGGCAAAAATTACTTTTAATAAGTCTTGCTTCTGTATTATGTTGCCCAAAAGGCAAGAATTTGCATAGCTTTAGTGCTGGATTCAGCCCTCAACCTTCAGTAATAGGAAGTTAGCCAGCTACACCATGGAGCAAAGCAAATTACTTTCACAAGGCTTGTAATATGTCATTCATTAAGATGACTCTCTTGGCGTCCAGTGTGGGTGTCCGCTTGCTCTACTGAAGAGCCTGAGGGACTATGAAAGATGCCAAACCACTAAAAGAGCTAAGCATTAGAAGCCACTGTGGTCACAGGGCTAATGCCAGCACCAGAGGATTGTACCAACCAAACTGCAGATGTGAACTCTGGCTATGTAACACAGCATGCAGGCCTTTCAGATTAAATGAGCTGAAAAATTACAAAAGTTTCATCCTCTAGCTCATGTGTGTATGCCTACGTAGGCCTATAATTCACTGCTGCTCAATAAATTCTTTTAGTTTTCCTTCATATTCACTTCTCCTCTCAAACTTCCTCTAAGGAGGCTGATTTTTTTAATGTTTAATGTGAATTCCAAAACTGTTGTGTTAGAAAAAACCTCCCATTTACATGAAAGAATATTCTTACACATTGAAAGCTGAAAATATACAGATATGGCTAGCAATGCTTTAACTTTATTAATATTGTTTAATTCAAGATGCCAATTAACTACCTTTCAGGCCCTTTCTCACTCCTCCTCTCCTCCTGTCTGGTGGGGGGGAGAATCGCAAAGTAAAAGTTGAGATAAGGACAATTTAATAGCTGGAAAAAAAGTACAACAGTAATAATAATAGTTTTAATTATATAGAGAAGGAGAGAGAGTAATGCAACCCAAGAGGAACAAGTGATGTGCAATACAATTACTCACCACCTGCTGGTTGCTGCCCAGCTCATCCCCCCAAAAGTCAGGCCCTTTCTGCGTAAGTCCCCACAATTCCCAGCAGTCACTCCACCTAACTCCCAGATTATATCCTGAGCATGATGTTCTACTGGATGGAAGATTCCAACTCATCTGACCTTTCTCCTTGACAGCTTTCTACGTGGCTCCTCGCCAGCAGCTCATGAGACACAGAAAAGTCCTTGAATTCAGGTAAACACTACTTATCAACAGTCAAAACATCAGCGTGTTATCAACATTATTCTCATCCAAACCCAAAGCAGTGGACCAGCTGTTAAGAAAATGAACTCTGTCCCAGCAGAAACCAGGACAAATGCAAATGCACAAAATTATTTTCTGTGGTTTTATGTGTCTAACGGTTCAGACCTGCTGAAAATAATCTTCTGCATTGTGTCTAAAGAAACTAAAAAACATGAATGCTATAGAAATTGGAGTATTTAGATGTCAGAATTGCTTCCCAGAAAGTAGCTAATCTAACTTTTTCACTTCAACACTGTTACTTGAGGCCAGTCTAAAACAGAGGTATTTCTTATAAGTGCAATGGATAGCATCAAAATAAAGGCTGAATTAGACAAATCAACTCAATTTCTATGGTCTGAATAAGTCGTTTTTAAAAATCCTAAGTTGAACAGTAAAATATAGATACTTAGACTTCTTTAAGATGGGTGAGGAGACAGGAGAGAAGGATTTTATTTATGCAGTGCAACTCAAGCTGATCAGCTGTATTTCTTAGGATGCACTAGAAAGTGCTGATCCTGGTCTTTGACTAAATTAACACACACACCACTCATCAGTTATCTCTCATGTGTATACAGAATCTGATTTCTGTAAGTATCTCTGTTATATACCTTACATATAACCTAAAACACAGTTGTATAAAAGTGAACACAGACATTTTGTTGACTTTACATTGGTAAAGCTTACTTTTCATTCTTGGGCAGCTTAGAAACTGTTCCATAGTATAGTATTTGATGATATATATCAGAGCAGAAGTAGAGGTAAGCTTTCAAGTGATGAGTCACAAAGATTACACCAAATGCACTCCTAATAAGTTATATTTGCAAAATAACCTCATGGTGTCCTGTGTTTACAGCCTAACAATTATAAGCTGGGAAAGCGGACTTCAAGACTGAAGACTGAGATGGTGTTGAAGCCTAAATAGAATTATTTCCATGGAACACATATGAGCAGCTAAACTCTCCATCTCAGAATATGCTTACCCTTCTTCTTCCTGGCTACATACATCTTTCAGTCCTGACCTTTTCCCTGCAACTTGGTACCCAGAGCCACAGGCTGAAGCCCCTGAGTTTTGCATTTTGGGAGCCTATGTACCCTGCTGTGTGATTCCTCTCTGTTTGATGCCAACTCTTTCACCATGAGGGATATAAGCTGCTAAAACCATACATGCCACCAGTCTTTCCAACTCCTATGGTTTTATTACGCATGTTGTAATATGTGTTTTTAATTAAAATTTTGTACGATACTACAATTCCTAACTTTCAATGTCCTGATTCTCCTTTATTTAAAATGTCAATCACTGTTTACTTCTGTTAATGAAGCCAAGTTTAACGTGTTTTCTTTCATTGTATCTTCATACATGACAATAGGGCTACACTTCAGTGAGATGGTGACCAGCTCCCTCTAGATTCAGCTTGACCAGGATTAACTGAGGATACCAGCAGAAAAGCAATCATCCACTTCCTCACATGAAGCCTGATAAGAGGCAGATGATGGAAACAGCTGGCAAGAGTCTTGAAGCACAGGACAGAATCTCTGAAAGTGGTTTAAAGTAGGGGTGAAGGGAAAGACATCAAAGAGAGCAGCATGAGCACAGTCTGTATACATTCACTTTACAGAAATCAGGTACTAATAAAAGCCTAAATTCTACTGCACTCCAGAGCTCCTGTATGTTCCCGCACCTTGATTTTTGTACAAATTTGTTGAAGCTTGATAGTGCTGTTCCTCAGTTATTGCCAGGAATAGAGGTCCAAAACAAAGTTATCTGTGAACATCTCCCAGGACTCACCAATGAATCTGGCAAGTAGTCACATGAGCTGGAATGATGCATTTGCACCTGCAGACTCTCTAGATGTACTCAGAGGTAGCAAAGTCTTTTCCCACCATTTTTTCCTGCTTTTAGAAAGGACAAGGGAAATGGGCTTCGTGAATCAAGTTCAACATTCACCTTAATTTCTGTCTGAAATATAAGGAACCTTTGAGAAAAAACAGCCCCCTGTGTCACAGAATATAGTCTAGGCAAGCTCCAGGCATCTGCAATTTTTGGTAAATTATTTTCTATAACTGGAACTGAAATTTTTGTACAAAGTGGTGTCAAATGTTTTATATCTGGCCATTTCAGAAAGACCATTGATTTGTTTTCTTTTGCATTCTAGCCCCTTCATTGTGTTCAGAAATAAATCTATCTTTTCCTTTCATGCTCTTTTTCTCCTGTTACCCTACTGTCTTGTGCTATATCAAGGTATTCTTTTCCTTCAGAATAGGGGCTTCTCCAGTTGGTTCTGTATACTTTCCCCATATGGCTGAGGGGACAATTCTCTTGGAGTCAAGGGACAAAGATGCAATTTTAATTCCTGTGGCATGTCCAGCACCAACATGAGATTGAGAATGTAGTTTCCAGGACTTTCATAGAACTGTTTGGTTGGGTTGCTGCATACAGTGCAACTGGAAACATTTTACCCATGGTTGTGTCCTCGTGGGACTGTGGTCGGACTCAGATTCCTCAAAATGTAACTGAAAAATATTTGTATTGTAGCCACAATATCCAACATATATTATACTTTATTATTCATCTCCAACACTAAAAAGCTCCAGACCTCAATCGGAGAGACCAAACTCAGGTGAGCTCAGGGTTCCTTCCGAACAAGCAGCATTTTGTCACTGCAAAAAAATGTGTCCTCAAACCTGTCATATAACATTTTTGTATCTGAGGGTAAGAGAGAAGGAAAGGCCTGAGGACTTTTTGTTTTCTTGGGGAATTTTTTTGAAATGGGGAGGAAGGGAGTGGTTCTCATCCTTTGAAGGGTGCTTGAAGATCCAGTTTGAAAGAGGAAACTGAGGAATCCCCTCAATAATGTCTCTGAAACTGTCTACACACTAGGTTCTAGAGTAACCCAAATGCAGAGGACAATCACCATGTGTGCAAGCTCATTTAGTTCCAGTTAGGATCTTGAAATAATGTTTGTGTTGTACTTGAGTGCTACACAAATACTCTGACCTTCATTTTTGAGTGCTGATGCATTAGTGAGAAATACAACGTGACTAACCATAAGAAATTAGCTGTTGAGCAAGGTCACTTGCTAAGAACAGTATGGGTTAAGGGGGAAAAAAATCTCATCTCCAGCTTTGAAATTCCTATCTCTTTTTTTAATAAATGTTTCATCTATTCTTGTGTCACCTTGAAGAGAAACTTTAATATTGTAAGGAAGAAATCCTTACTGAAAACGACATATAAAATCTGTTTGAATGGGTTTTAGGAGAAACTTATCCTCTTTTTTCTTTTACTAGATAGTAAAATTAGACAAGCTGGTGGTATTCAGGTCACTTTTGTGGAGCATAAAACTATAATGGCTGTGAAAAGTGTGTCATTATTGCTGCTTTAATGCAATGGCAAATACCCCCCACCTTAGCCATCATATCTCTTATCACCATAATATCTAAACACCCACAGCTTTCATTACAACTGCCACGCTACTTTCTCAATGTAGACAGAAGTGATGGGAGGTGAGGGGATGCCACCAAGGTAGTACAACCTACTACCTTGCTCTGCAAGGAGAATCTGTAGAACCAGGGCTGGTTCAACTGGGAGAGGGCACAGCTTCAGGGACACCCAAGAGCACTCCTGATATTGGCAGGAGGGAATGGAGAAGATGCAACCAGGCTCCAGTGTTGCTTGGTGGGAAGATGAGAGGCAGCAGCACAAGCTGAGACATGCAGAGGTCAGGCTGTGGATAAAAGACCCTTCCCCTCTGAGTACATCCCAGATGTGGGACAGCTGCCCAGGGGGGTTGAGCTGTCTCCATCCTTGGGAATATTTCACAGCTTGACTGGAAGAACACCTGAGCAGGCCAGTCTGAGCCCACAGCTGAGCCTGCTCTGGGTAGGGCCTGGGTCTGGAGACCTCCCCTTCCTCCAGAATCTACTGTCTTGTGATTTCTGTGCACAGTTATCCTCATCATATTTCAAGGAATCGAAGGACATGAAAACAGTGTGATTCATCCTATGATCGAAGTTCACAAAGAAAGCCAACTACTAAGCAAGGAATTTAGTTCCAGTCTTCCTCTGGTCATTAAAATTTAGGTTCCACTGAACCCAGAAATGTAGGTTTCAAGACTCTAAAACATAAATGTAGCTAAAGTTGTATTGAAAGTGGTAATGTCTGAAGTCCTTAAAAAGAACTCATTTCTGTTTGTAATCCCCAGTCATTTATGTTGTCCTTGAAACTGAATTTTCTGGGAAAGAATAAGTGAAAGTAGAAACTGATTATTCAAGACATCAAAGAAATTGATGCGAGAAGCACTCCTGCATTTGCATCTACAGCGTGTCTGACTGGAGTTGTTTGGAGGAGAAATGGCTGCTGCATGTAGAATTTAAAAGTTGGGTTTGATTAGCACAGTCTCCTGTAAGAAACAAGGGCTAGAGCCTGTACTCCTGCCCTGTAGATGTACTGCCTTGGTATGTGATTAGAAATGGGACTGGATGTAACAGAGCACAGAGTTAAAAAACTCCCAGCACAAAGCTCCCAAAATTTTGACACTTACTTAAAAATTACGGGAGAAGATAGAAATGAGAGAAAGACACCATAAGAGAAGACTTTGGAGTTGTGACAGATGTGGTTGATGTAAGCAGAGATACAGCAGAGGATCTGATCCAAGGACCATGCCCACAATGAGCAGGACATTAGCAAGAAATCTATCTCCTTCTCATGATTCTGGGAGAAGGTAATATTAAAGACTGACTAGGCAAAACTGGAAAGAAAAAAAAGCTTATGGATTGACTGAGATTTCTATGAACTGAAAGTGTGAAGAACTACCACTTACTCAATACCAATATCCTGAAAACAGGATAAAAAATTAGTAAGTCGATTTGTTTCACACAGGCATTTTCCTCTAACATGGAATCATAGGTTTCCAAAAAATTGTGTTAACATCTGGGATGCACATGCAGAATTCAGAAACATAATACATATACACCTAGAGGGTTTTCGAGTCCAAATGATACAGTAAGGATTTTTTTGGGAATCTTGTAACTAGTGGCTGGTGTAACAGCTGATGTCATTTTTTGTTGACACTTTCATTTTTTCAACTGTTTTTATTTTGTTATAGCTAGTCATCAGACTTATTGAAAAGAGGTTGGCATATTCTGTTCAGCAAGCAGTTTGACCAACAGTCCCAAAAAGCATTTTTTGTTGTTTAGATTTGTCCCAGAGTTATATTTAAGTAATTGCTGACTTATTCCCTAGTCCTGTGGCTTTCTTGGAGAGATGAATAAGATGTTTCACAAGTCCCTCACTTCTGACACACCAACTACCATCATGTGACAATATACCCAGTTGATTACGGCTCTGTGGCTTGTGTAACTGCCAGAATTTTGTGGTTTTTTAATAATGGATTGGCCTACATGGCACCAAGTCTGCCATCATCAGACAGGACTTATCCTTCTCAAAGGGGTAAGAGGAATTTGCTCACAACCTTATTGACAGAGCTTTAAACAAGATTAGAGGGGAGAAAGATACAACATGGGGCTTGGCCATGACAAGCCGTGGTTACGCTTGGTATACACCAAGGTTATAGGTGTATACCACCAAAGAGGAAAGGATACTAGTGAAGGCCCCTAGCCTGTTGCTTTGACATGTGCTGAGTACACTGGAACACACTTGAAGTCTTAGAGGGGCTCCAGAGGTAAGAGGAGTCAACAAGGAAACTCCCAGGAAATACCTCAAAGAAATAAAGGGATGCTCCACTAAGAAGGCAACACAACCTACAGCCCAGCACAAGTGCTTCCCCACCAATGCATGCAGCATGGGCAGCAACCAGGAGGTGCTGGAAACCACCGTGCTGCTAGAAACCTGCTAAATAGTTGCCATAAGTGCAACTTGAGGGGGTGAATCCCATGGTTGGAGCGTAGTTACCAATGGCTATAAGCCATTCAGAAGTTACAGGAAAGGAAGGAGAGGTGGTGGGGTTGCCCTCTACATCAAGAAGTGGATTGAGTGTGGAGTTGTCCCTGAAGAACAGCCATGAGTGGGTCAAGAAGTTTATGGGTAAGAGCTCAAGACCAACACAACAAAGGGATCCTTGTGGGTGGTCCTTGTGTCTATTACAGGTCCCTCATCAAGGGGAACCCATTTGTGAAGCTTTCTCACTCCAGCTACAAGAAGGATCATGCTTGCAGGCTCTTGTCCTGCTGGGGGGCTTCAGCCACCCCAACACCTACTGGAAAGTAGCACAGTGAGCTGAAGGCAATCCAGGAGATGGCTGGAACACATGAAAAGTAACTTCTTAAGCCAGGCAATAGACAGCCCTGCCAGAAGGAATGGCACACTGGACTTGATGGTCACCAGAGAAATCAGGTACATTAAGACTGGAGCAGCTTGTGCTGCAGTGATCACACTCTGGTGTTCACAGTCCTAAGAAATATGGGTCAGGCAAAGAGTAAAATCAGGACCCTGAACTTTAGGGAAAAAAACTTTCAGCTCATCAAGGAGCTAGTTGTCAGGACCCTCTGGGAGCTGCCCTCAGGAGCAGGGTAGCAGATCAGATCGGTACATCGTTTAGGGTATTTTCAAAAGAGCAAAAGAGCCCTTGATCACCAGGTGTAACAAGAAAACAAGGACAGAATTTTTAACAGGACTTGTTGAGACAGAAAAAGCAGTAATGCTTTTAAATCATAAGAGCATAAATTCAGATTAGATAGAAAGAATTTTTTTTTTATGATGAGGTAAGTAAAACACTGACAGGTTGCTCAGGTGAGCTGATCCATGCCCCATCACTCGGTATATTAAAGACAAGGCTGGATGGGGCTCCAAACGATCTCACTAGTGAATGCTATCTCCACTGACTGTAGGAGGGTTGGAAGAAGGTAATATTTAAAGGACCCTTCCTACATAAAAAAGTCTATGTATGACTCTATGAGAATAATTAGAATATAAATTAATTTTCATAGCAAAACACATATTATAATAGTGTTTTACTGGAGAATGTGTAACTGTATTCATTTTTAACTAAAATATACCTGCGGCAACTGGATAGCTGAATTCCCAAGTGCTGCTTTCAAACTTTGCACTCCATCTGAGGGCATTATTAGTCTTTATCCAGTAGTATAGTAAATGGCAATTTTTCAACTGCCTTTAAATTATGTCCCCCTGAACAGAAGCAGAGGATAAATGTTGCATGGAGAACATGATTTGCCCTCTCTCCCCTGTCTGTCCCCATACACCCCACCTCAGCCACAAATGTTAGTGCCTTGTTAATCTCAGATTCAGAGACTCCTTGGAAGAAAAGATTCCAACTGAGATGGTGGCAATTTTTGAGCTTTCAACCTCCATTTGGCTGTGGTCCACTGGCCTTAGGAAAGGGGATTAGATTTTACATTTCTTATCAGCCACCAGTCTTATCAGACTCTGTTTTTTAAACCAGAGTCTGTCTGATAGAATTTAAGGAACAAAAGTGCTTCTATGAACTACTGGTATGTCTAGTCAGATGTAATTCTGTTTATTCAAGAGTGCAAGAGAATAGATCCCACTGTATTTAACAACTTAATCTACCAATTGTATAACAACATTTGTGACTCATTTTCGATGAGCACTGTAACTATAAACAGAAGTGGATTAGCAACAGTGTATTAAAGCCTTTTGGTATTGTACCGAGTTCAGTATTAAACAGAGTTGTAGTGTGCTTCAGAGGAGGTTGATACAGAATTTTATGACTGGAAAATATTTTCAAAGACATATAAAGCTAGTAATTCATTGTACCTCCCTGTCACATAAAGAAAATTTTACTTCCTATGATCACTAAAAAGGTGTTTAGGGAAGACAGCACTGCAAATCTACCAGTGAAGTGTGCATGTAAGAGTATCTGCTTTTGTAGAAATAATAATTGCTAGCATTATACTAGATATTCAGAAAGAACAAAATCTTAGAAACAGTCACTGTCACACTTTGAGGCAATGGAGTAACTGAAAGGGTATCAGAAACATTTTCTGGAGCTCATCTCTTTATAAAAAATTGCTGAAATTTGTTAAAAACACATGTTAGCCATATAGAAGGAGGTATGGATAAACTTTTTTTTGAGGATTGATGTCTCTCAGATTTGCTGAGTTACTTATGTGTTTTTAGATTGAGTGCAGGTTAAAAAAAGAGTGAAAAATGCAATAGCAGAAGTAAAAGTTCTCCCCCACAGGCTCACTATCAGATTCCATTATAAATCCTGTTGTTAACTGGTTTATTACAGGGCCTAAAAAAGTTGGCTTGATATAGAAGTTACTGGGTGTAATCTGAAAGACAAGCATCATTTTTCTGCAAAGTTTAAAAAGTTCTGGCCAAACTTTTTAATGTGCAAGCTATTACTCTGTCCAGTTTTAATTACTCTCTTACATCTTTATACTTCCCTGATAATATACTACTATGTAACTATTCATCCAGATGTCATTTATCTTTAAAATGCCTTTAAAATATATTAGTAAATCTAATTTCAAAAAGAAGGTTAGCAAGTTACTGAATTGTTGAAATCAAAGAAGTCAGTAGTTACCTCAAATATCCTATAAGCCTTTCTGTTTCTTATGGAAGGGTATGAATTGCTTTCATATAAATAGTGAGGTTAATTTTCTTCCCTGGAACCCTAGAAATCCAAGATTAAAATAAAATCAGTACTTCGAACAAATAAATATGGTGCATATTTTCAGCCTCTTGTTACATAGTAGCAAGCATAATGGTTTTCAGTGAAGTAGGCTTCTGGTCTTGACTCTCATATTTCAGTAAACTAAATAAAGGTGAATGATATGAATAAATTTTTTTTAAAAATGCACTATTTGTTGCTGATGATCGGATTTTATTATGAGATGTTCATAACAAAATGATGCACACTATATTTTAAACATTTCATATGTACTCTAGTACCAAAATGGTTAGAGGCTAGGATTATAGTGCAGTAAATTTTTGAACAGATACTATGATCATGTTTTGTTTTGAGTTTGATGTTGAGCAAAACACCAGGAATTATTGCTTCATAATTTGTGTTGTGTTGCTGAATTAATTTTCAGATTGTGGTAATACTTTCTTTTATCAGCAAATATTACCTCCATAGCAGAAAATGCATCACAGTCATTCCTATTACAGGTGGACTAAGATGGTAAAATAATGTCATCTATTTATCACAGTTTCGTAGGGGAAGAAAATAAAAATAGATATATATAACTTGGCTGTACTAGTGGTACAGCAACTCAAATTTTCAGAATTTAATTTTCAAGTGCTTAAGTAAAGCTCAGACCTTTATCACTGTGGTAATGAGTCCTTGCCATTCTCAACTGCTGGTACCTGCTGAGCTAAACTGTATGAGATTTTTTTCAAAGACAGACTGTAAATCCAGAGATATTAATTTTGCAGTTTACAGAGGCATTCATACCTTCACATTCACTTTAAATTTATTTCTTCAATTTGTTTTTGTGACTAAGCTGCTTTTCTTTACATGAAAAATCCACTTTTCTATCTATTGTATACAAAAAAGCATCCTTTGAATTAAGTAAAGACAAAGTGAGAGCAAATTGTGCTTTCTTTGTTAGCAAAGTACAGGAATTTGTTAATTTGTTGTTCCTAATATGCATGCAGAGTGTCACAAATAAATTCTGACATGACATAATTTTGAAATTATTTCCCCTGTCTTGGACTCAGAGCCCTGATCCACAGATATCACTTCATGATACCTTCATGATGAAGATGGCAAAGAATAGGAGAACTTTTCAGTAAAATACTTTCCTTTTGTAGGTTCCTGTCTTATTGACAACTTCTTGTATCCAAGGATGTGCAGAAAGTATATAACAGGTAAATGCACAATTCAAGTGGAGGGTACCATCCCACTGTGCAATATAGAGTTGGGAGAGATTAACAAAAATTCCTTTGTGTGTTGCCTGAACAACTCTGTGAAATACTCAACTTGCGACACCCTTAAACCACTTCCTGCTGTCAGACACTCCTAATTGATAGCAAATACATCTGGCCCTCAAAGTCCTGGCTGCCTTATTGTAGCCATGGCTACAGTCTAGCCAAAGATTTTTAACTGAAAGAATGACATTATGTTTAGTAATGTTTACTTAGAAGGCCCCTTTAAGTCAGATGAGAGCAGAAAAATTATTTAAGTTCAAAAATGCATCAGATATTTGTATACCCGTGAAGACAAACAGAGGGTAAGTGATGCTGTTTGGCAGCATTACATTTTATACAAGGTGTTGTGAAGGATACAGTTTTTCCATTTCACTCTTAACACTGTTCCCCTTTTGGAAGTAAAGCACTACTGAAATCACAGGCAAGATAAATTCAGAGTGTGTTATGCACATAGACAAAAATACGTATACAAGTGTACTATCTACAGTGCAGAGTCATGCAAGGGCATTATACAGATACATGTAGTAACAGAGCTGAAAATCCTTAACAAAATAATATAATGCAAAGGACTGCTGGATATATTTCTGTCTCGTAAGAAGTCACAGAAAAACTTTCTAAAATCTAAAAGAAAATAAAAGAGTAGCCTTTATTCCTTCTCCTTTACCTGCTCAAGTTTGAACACATCTACTTTTCTTTAAAGATCTGTTTCCAGTGCTGCAGGTGTGACTCACAGAGCATAGACATCTGTGACTCATAGCACAAAACAGAGGGGAAATCTATGAAGAGTTGGCAGATTATATCAGCTGCTGGCAAGCAACAGCCATTGCACCTCTATGCAAAGCTTTAGAAACTAAGAATATGGAGCCCAGAGACCAGTAAACTTTTCCAGCTGCACATTCTTACCTTCTGCAATCTACAGCAAACATAGTGAACACAGGCTAGCTGCACATAGAGTTCCCCTATGAAGACTTACATGCAATCTACAGTATGGTCTTCATTTTCTATTCAATGCGTTTTCTATGATAAAATGTTCTCTTTGGTATTTAACCAAAAGAATGTCAATACTTAATGTTGCCATAGACAAAAAAAATTTCAGCACGGGCTCAGTATTCTTTTGTCTAAAAGTTATACAACATCGTAGCAGAAGAACCGAGTCTTGCTTCTACATCCAGAAATATTTTTATAGGTACATAAAAGCAAATTAACTTCCAATTCACTTAAGTATCATACAGACTACAAGTAGGCACATTCTGATATCCTCACCTTAACACAGCTAATTTCACTGAGAGTTGTTCTGGAAGAGCTACAAACCACCCTTGCCTATGAAGATATTTCAACACATTCCTTGTTGAGGGAATGACTATTAACTGCAGTCTTCCAAAAGCATTCCATTGACCTTAATGGATAAATCCCATTAAAAATGTTGTGTTCTTCAGCCACTGAATTATTGCCACTAAATGCATAGTTGTTGCTGAATATGATTGAAACCTATGTCTTCCATTATTGCCCAGTTTCCAAAGTATCAACTTTTTCTCTGAGATGCCTTCATTAGTTTGGTTTATAAACATATTCTCTCATTTATAGCTGCGATAGAACTATCTGACAATTCCTAAAAGATAAAGGTTTTTTATAAAACCAAATATAGTGAATATCCAGCTTCATTTAAATTCTACTAGCTGTAAAATACTAATATAGAGCATATTAACAACATATTGAATACAACATATTTTAACAATATTGAAGGCTAAAACATTTTTTTTCTCTTCCTAGAAAGACAATTTAATACAAAAAACACTGGAAGGGTGATGAAGCTATATTTATCAGGATGTTAAAACTGTTGTGCTGCCTGGGAAATGGTATCAATTTCAGAAAAGATAATGAAACTGCTTATAAATTGAAATACTAATCATTTGAATCACTGGAGTACATTGAACACCTTAAAGGCAAGTAAAACTGCCCTTAGTTTTAAACCCTCCATTATATCATTAAGGGCAATTTTATGATATTTTCACACTTACTTCAGCATTCATAGGATTAAAAAATAAAAATCTTACTCTGATGATTATAGGCAAAGTGACAAATGAATCACTTTATGGTAGAAATGTCTAGAAAAAAAACCAAACACACAGCTTGTTTGCATGTCTTTGTACAAGTATTGATAATCCTGTACTATTTTTGTGTAGAAATCTGTGGCAGTATGCCTAACGGATCCCAGGGAAGAATAACCAAAAATCCCATCAGAAAGAAAAAGGTCACAATGTTCTTGAGTTTTTGTCTGGCTAAAATACAGGAAGGCATGGCAAGCTTTCTTATCATTTAAGAACTTACAGTCCACGTGCCTCTGCTTTTGCAAATTGCTCCCACACCCATATGCTAAGGTATCCACAGAATCATGTATTTTCCTACATGAAAGTGCAGAGTTCAACAAGCAGCAACTGACTGTTACTAGTGGTAGAGTAGCTGATCTGCACTAAAACAGATTGCCAGTTGGATGGATGTTTTTCTGTGCTAACTTAACTGGGCATTGGGAGAGGAGTTTGAATTGGCTTTGAAATCCTTTCTTATTTCTCAGATTTTATCGTTAATAATTTTAGCAGAAGATACATATTACAAGAAATTCTGTTAGCAAATGATAAGGCTGTCACAGTCTTAAACAGTCTGTCGATCTTATGTTTATCTATCTTATGTCTATCTTATGTTTGTGAGAAGTGTACGTGTTCATAAGTAGTAAAGGGTAACCCTGTAGCTTCCAACATATCAAAAATGCACCTCATCTCATATCAATTTTTACTTGAAATATTTCTGCTGTCACTTGGAAGTCAATTGAAAACTTCCAAAGCAGACATCTTTCTACACTTTATTTCACCCTTTATTAGAAAGCTCCAGCTAAAGGCATTATTAGCAGAGTTTTTAATGGTTACTACTGTGCTTACACTGAGTTTTTCCTAAGATCTAGAGTTTTTCCCATCCATTTGGTTTTTGTCAGTGTAAAGTAATGAGCACTAGCATGGAGTCTGCATGTTTTATCAATGCAGAAGTAAAAGTGTCTGTGGACTCTGCAACCCACATCACCAACACTGAATGAGTAGCAATGCAAGATTCAGCTCCCATATTGCACCCTCCTTTGATATGAATTACACTCTCAAAGGGACACAGGTCTTTTCTTTAAACCACATATAGCATGTGTTGAAAACATAGCTATGGCCAGAATAATAACTATACAATATGGCATCTTAAAACTTAACAGGTCTATGCATAGAAAATTACATAAAACTCATTTATTTTCTTACTACTATGAACTGACACTGACTTTTCTTGTACTTCTGTTAGCTCTATGACACTAATCTTACTATGAGAGAGTAAAATATATTCTACCTAACACATACCTGATAAAATGTTCACACTTCAGCTCTAGCTGAAGACTGCTTAGTATCTGGATTATAAGACTATACTAGAAAAGATGAAGGCTGGCTTTTAGAGAACTGACTGACTTTCCAGAGCATGAATATTGGGGCATTCAGGATTTAATATTTCTGTTATTTCATACTTTTTATTTTTATTGGTATATTTGATCTGAGACTTGCTACAAAATTTTCTTTCAATAGAAACACACAAATTAACTACTGTACATATACTACATATGTAGTATATACATATACTACATATGTAGTATATACATATACTATATGTATATATGTACATATAGTATTTCTGTAGTATATACATACATAATAGTGCATATATGCACATAGTATAAATATATTTTCAGCATTCCTGATATCTTGCTCTCCAGCTGAAGATACAGAACATTGCACACATGTTTCAGCTAATCAGAACTGATGTAGGGTAGATACTTGCTCTTCTATTGAGTCATCTTTGGTGAAAACCTGAGATTTCTCGGATAAAGCCTTCAGATATGCTGTAAATTACTAAAATAATTAGCCATCCTTGTAATTCTTGACCCTATTTCTGCTTCCCAGTGTGTAAAAGACACCATGAAATTTTTGCTTATGAATAAGAAAGCTGCATATAAAAGGCAGCCTTAAACTTCATTCCATGTAAGAAATATAGGGACTTTAAAACTTAATGTAAGATGGCAAACACTGCAAGAGGCAGGAAAAACTCCAGAAGAGCAACCAGCTTTGAGTGCAACAACTTTATCTACTGATTTTTCGAATGGAGTTGGATTGATTTTTATATAACACCTATAAAATGCCACTTTAAATGATAAAAGCATACACTCTTACTAACCTGAACTTACACAGCCTGTGATTTGAATTCTAATACCAAGCTGGATTTCATCTAAACAGGACAAATTCACCTTGAGATATACCAAAAATACATACCTGCCATATAGAAAAAAGATGCAAACATTTGGTTTGTGGTGACATTGACTTTATTATGGTAAGTGAGAGCTTTCCCTACTGCTCCCCTGATGTCAAAGTCCTACAGTAATATTTAAGCTTAGTATCAGCTAGAGCCAAGTGAATTTTGAAGAATTTTCTATATCAGCATTGATCCACTTAACCTAGTGAAACACCTTCTGTTTAGAACATGGCCTGTTTTTCATTGTTTCCCAATAAACTCTGAAAGACTGGGTTTTACCAAGATAATGGTGCACAAAATGTCACAATTATGGGTCCATCACAACACAAAAAAGCTTTTAATTTGGCACATAAATAACCACAAATTTGCATACTCATAGAATCATATAAACATAAATTAGTTTGGGCTGGAAGGATCAGCCATTAAGGTCATACAGTTCCAATCCCCCTTTCATGGACTGGGACACCTTCCTCATCTGCCCTTCCAAATAAAAGTGAGTCAAAGATAGGACTAATTGAAAGTTTTTATGGCAAAATAGCTTTTGTGTCAGCAAAGCTATGAGATTTGAAAGTTGTCACCTATATGCAACTGAAAGATTTTGTCTTTTAATAGCTTGAACAACACAATCACTTTCTTAAGGACAGAATGAGTCCAGAAAGTCTGCAAAAATTATTTTGTCCTTTTACTCCTTTCTTTCCTCTTTCTTTTTCATTAAAGAAACAGAAGCATTTTCATTATATGTTTTCTGAAAACGTAGTATTGCCATTTTTAATATTTCTATTCTCTCTCCCAGTGATAGGGTGAAAAGTTCAACACAGATCTGCAACACAATGACACATTTGATGAAATGAAGATGCAAAAATTATGGATTAAGGTAGATATTTTGTCAATATATTTCCAAGCTGTATAAAAGACTACAAGAGAAGTCTTGTGCGAGTTCTCAATCTGGAATAAAGTTTTGGTGCATGTGACTGTTTTATTTTGAGTCCTTGAACAAAAGATTGACTTTGAAGAGTTCATCGTGCATTCAAAGCTTTCAAGACTTTCCTTCTAAAATTGCATCCATTTCAGCAGAATGACATTCTTATTGGACTATTTATTTTACTTCTGTAATGCCAGTATATGCATAGCATACATGGAGTCAAATGTGTCCCCACTTTGACATTATGCTATTAAGAATGTCTCTGAGTTTTCAGTAAGATTTGAGACTTAAGTGTCCCCTACTATTAAGGCAGGGGAAAATAATGTTTAAAACTTCATCCAGAAAATAAAATTTTTCAGATTATTTTGTAAAAAATATTTCTAATATTTTTACAGGTTTTGTCTAAGATAATAGTAATAACAATATTCATAATTTTTTTTTACTCTTGAATTTGTTTTTAAAATAGTCTCTACAAACAAAAAGGGTGGAAAATTTCTAAGTAAATCTTCTGCAAAAATTGTAGAAGCTGTTTGAACTAAACCTAGATAGTTTTTCACAGCTCTAGATCTTTCATCACTGCTCAGTACTCAGACTTCAAGCTCTGGTGCGGTCAGAGATATTTTATACACACAGCATGTGCTTCACTATAAAACAAAGCAATCAGCTTCCAGCAGAGAGCCCAACAGAAAAATTGTCTGTATGTGTGATTAGGTTTTTTCCATGTTACTCCAGTTTTGGGAATCATGCTGTAAAAATCACAAAAGATAAAATGAGTTCTTGATTTGTGAATGTCTAAACTGCATAAGCATTTTATAAAAGGAATAAAAAAGGTAAAGAGAAACCCTCCTTAGTACTGTGTAGCAGGAACATAGACCCTGCCACATGAGCCTCACCGGGGAAATTTAAAGTAGGAGTTCTAGCAATGTAACGTGATTTGGCAAGAGCTGAACTTGAATGTGGTTGTGAGGTCCCCATAAGCAACATATGCTTTCACTAAGCTGCAGTATTCCTTCCTTCCTTAGCTCAAACTTTGAAATTATTACTTTGTATTTAAGAAAATTATATAGTTCTATGCCAAACCAAAGTTGTTAGTTCTTGATAAAACTATCATATTATGAAATTACAGCTCATCCAGAGGAATAGAAAAAGTGAATATTTAATTTTGACCGCTTTAAGGGAAAAAACCAAAAAGAAACAAAAGTGGAGAGAAGGAGGGGGAGAGAATGAAGGAGGAAGGAGAGGGAGGGAGATGTCTGCTTATGATTATGAAATGAACTTTGAATCTTTTCTATTCCTGCAGCCAGGAATGTCTGATTTTTTTAATACCTTACTGAAGTGAAAATTTTAAATATACCCTGAATATAGAAAACTTTTACTTACATGATTATGGAAAATTATACATTAAAATGGAAAACAAACACCTTCCAGACACAGCTGGAGATTGAAATGTGTCTAAAAGCAAAGTTGCCAATCTGGAATTTGGAAACAAAGAACATACTTTAATTTCTTTTGCTTCCCACTCAATGAGTGGGATGACAGTGCTGCCTAGGAAGGTTCTGACATGCCCTCAAATTGTTCTGTGTACTTTTACTTCCTGTATTCTTTGTCATGTGAAAGCTGACAAACTTTCCTTTTCAAATTAGATTAATTTAATCATCATAAAAATATCGTCCTTACATTTCTTGTATTATTGTTATTAATACCACCCCAGCAGCATGCCAGGACAGGAAAGCCATCTCTAACACACCAGCTCAGAGACTTATCACAAGACCAAGAGAACAAGAACTTCCTCTGAAGCTCACTTGCTGAAGGAAGATAATGCAGGAATAAAGGAGAAAGACTAGTGGTTTACCAGGATGATCGCCTTATTTTCAAGTTACATTTCATAAATCAGTGTTACTGAGCTTATGTTGCTGCACAGAACCAGAGCCCTGGTGTGAGGGTATGGCCCTGGTCTGACACATACTCTTGCTCTTGTGGGACAAGACAGGACCCTGAAGGCAAGCAGTGTTTCTCCATGAAGCACACCCTAACTCTGGAGGAAGGATTGCTTCCCAGTTTTTCTTCTGTCCCAGGTGGGATGTGTCTGATGTAACACCTTCCCATCTTCTCCCGTGGCTGCTTTAGGCTCTTATTCAGAGTGCATCTGCAAACTGCAAGCAAGCTACACCTAAGAAAGTGAAAAGAAGCTAGGGCTGGGAAGGGAGGAGTAGGGAGTCTTTTCCAAAAAAAAACCCCAAAAATCTGAAATGAAAATGGATATCCTTTAACAAGAAATAATAGAGAAAAAACACCAAAAAGAGAGGGGGAAAAAACCCGAAAACCATACAAACAAAAGTGAAGAAAAAACATTCAGAAGAATCCCTAATGGATAAGTTTCATCCACTGGCTAGCCTTACACTGCAGTTTGTTTCTAACTAACAGAAGCTACCTCACAAAATCTTCTTACACCCAGCAAGTACAAGACCAATGAGAGAAGGTATATTGTTGAAAGTTATGGTAAACTGTGTGCCCTGCAGAGTGACCAGAAGTATTGGCTCATAAATTTACACTCTTAGGATCAGCTAGCTTCTATCAGTTTTTATGACATTTAGATCAGTGTTTAGGTATGGAGGAACATGATTATACTACACCTGGGAATAGAAATGTTTGGGTTTTTTTCCCTCATAGTTTCTGTTTCATTTATCTTGTTTGGTCAAAGAAAAATTGTCTGAATACCAAACCTTCTTAAGCATATCAATTCCAATAAGCTAAACCTGAACAACATCACCACTGCATTTTCCAGTGTACTCTCAGCCCTGACCCTGATTATCATCTGGAACTATCACTGTGAAATCACATCACATGCGAACCTCATGAAATTCAAGAAGGACCAGTGCAAGGTCCTGCACCTGGGTCAGGGCAAACACCAGTATCACCAGATATTGGGAGGTGAATGGATTAGGAACAGCTATGAAGAAGCTATGAAGTCTCTCTGTGAAGAGAGACTTGGCAATACTGGCAAATGAATATTTAGACACCACCTGACAGGATACACTTGCATCCCAGGAAACCAACCTTACCCTGGGCTGCATCAAAATAAGCCAGAGGTCGAGGGAGGTGATTCTGACCCTTTTGTCTGCTCTTGTAAGACCACACCTGGACAACTGCACCCAGCTCTGGGGTCCCAGAACCAGGATCTGTCCAGATGAGCACCAAAAAATTATCAGAGGGCTGGGAGACTTCTGTCATGAATGGCTGAGAAAGCTTGGGGTGTTCAGCCTGGAGAAGAGGTGTCACTTAAGTCATCTGGTGCTTTTAAATGGGCCCTATAAAAAAGAGGGAGGGCTACTTCTTATATATGTAGATAGTGATAGGTAAAAGAGGAACAGTTTTAAACAAGAAGAGACAAGGAAGGAATTCTTTACTGTGAGGGTGGTGAGGCACTGGCACAGGTTGCCCAGAGAAGCTCAGGATGCCCAGTTCTGGAAATGTTCAAGGCCAGGCTGGAAGGGCCTTGGAGAAACCTGGCCTAGTAGAAGGTGTCCCACCCCAGGGCAGTGGGGTTTGGACTAGAAGACCTTTGAAGGTCCCTTGCAACCCAAATCATTATATGATTGCATGATCCTCAAGGAAACTGAAAGTGTTAATGTCAGCAGCTTAAAATGGACATTTTAAGATTCTTCAGAATAAGGTGCCCTGCTGGAACAGCAAATGCTCATAAAAGACATGAAAGACAGTTCAGCTTGTCTTTTGACTAAGAGACCACAGCACAAACATGAATAAATCATTTGAATTTATCTATTTTTATAACTAGGCAGGCAGGAATATTAAGCTACCTATCAGAAACATCCCAAACACTGAGAAATTTCAAGCCCTCTACTAAACCCAGCCTCAGCTATTCCTCATAGCAAGTAAAATCTAAGCATCCCAAGCTCTGAGGAAGTTCTGATTTCAAAGCCAGCAGCTTGCATTATTTACCATTTACCTGTGCAAGCACATAGTCCATGATCTCCAGGCATATACACTTAAAATAAAAAATAATTTAGGCAGATACCAAAAAAACTCATAATAATTTCCAAATAAGAAATATTACACTAATTAAATGCCAGAAACCACCCAAAATCTGTAGGAGTGAAAAAGCACAATCTTAACCAACCAGGGCATAATTTATGCCCCTTACATATCTGTTGTGTCTGATGCCTCAGTAAATAAGTGTTTTGCATGGTACATTGGTGATAAAAAGAGCCAAATGGTATCTTATTAAAATTCTACTATTCAAAAATTTATCCTCAAAACCTGTATTTGTGTGTTTCTGAGCTACTCTTACTAAATTGGCCTCTAGATATAGCAGATGCATAAAAATATATAATCTGCACTTAAATTCTCTTTCAATAAGCAAAAGAAAAGATGGTAGTACTAAAGTATTTTTAAACTGTTTGGTTTTACCTTCAGATTTTGCCATATCCTTCTTAATGTTCTCGGATATTCTCAAACGGTCAGAATAAGTCAAATACAACTAAGGGCCAGATTTTTCTTCTGCGTTTTCCTGAACCAATATGACTGTAGGTTAAAAAACCCAAACCAAACCAAAATCCTAAGAAGGTAAAATGATGGCAGACAAGTCTCTTGAATCTGCTTTATTGTTGAAATTTTTAAGAAGTTCTTCTCTGTGAAAAATATAGTTCCTGGAACACTGTCAAACTCAGTAACAGGGGATGATGACTGGCACAGGAAACACTAGAATATTTGCAGTGAAATAATATTATTTAAAAGAATTTTGCATGTTGGGTTTTCTCTCTGTTGCTTTCAATGTTATTGAATAAAGTTTCTTAATAGACATTTTCATTTCCTTCTAGTCTATTTCTTACTACAAAGTTCACGTGGAGAATTGTCAAGCACTACTTATATTTTCTTGCTTCATAATCAATCAATAACAACACAGGAATGGAATGTTAATGAATGGGTCAAGTCATCAGAGTTTAGAATTAATGATATTATGAAAAAAGACCTAGTTTGAACACAGGATTGCTGGATGACCATCCCAGCTAAATTATTTTCTCCAGCTATAAAAGTAATAAATGTTATCTCTTACAGTACTGTGAAGATGAGTTCAATTTACTGGGCAAAATGTTTCACTATTTTCAGGAAAAAATTGCTGAAGGAACATTGCAAAAAATTACTTCTGCAAAGGCCAATGAAAAAATCATAATATCACAAAATACTTTGACACTTAGCTGTTTACAAAAAATTTATCTGCTATTATTTTTGAAAGCTATTTAGAAGAAATTTTCATCTGAATTTCTCAAATACTCTGCCATTAGTTTACTGAGGTTTCATATTTATTTCTGAAAGAGCTCTAGTAACATTCATTCCAAAGTTTAAGAAATAAAATTAAAAGGGTGTGCCTTTCTTATTAACCTGGAATAATTTAACAATTTTCTCTAGGGTATTTTTATTCCTCTTTCTTAATTACTAAGACTACTTGCTAATTTCATCTACTTTTCAGATTTTTGCTTCTGGCAGAGTTTTTATTATATAAAAGAGTGGTTTTATTGGGTTTTGGTTTTTATCATTTAGCAGAAAGGCAAAACAAAGTAGTTGGAAATCGTTTTGAGTGGAATTTTGGCAGTGGAAAAGAGAGATGAGTATAGTGTGTGTCTGGATAATACAGTTTTTCTTATTATACCAAAAGGTTTTTTCTCATGTTGGCAAAAGAGTCCCAACACATTAATTATTTATTCTGTTGTGTAATTTTTCAGCATGATGTCTGGTTTACCTTGCATAACAATAAAAAATATTTGCTGTATATGTTCTTAAAAAATTAATTGTGACAAAATATTCTGGTTTAAGCTAGAAGAGAGTTACTTTCTTCTCAGTAGCTGTTACAGTGCTGTGTTTTACATTCAGGGTGAGAATGGTGTTGGTAATGAACTGATGTTTTGGTTTTTAGCTAAGTTGTGTTTATCCTAAATAAAGGACTTTTCCTTGTCTCATGCTCAGCCAGTGAGAAGGTGAGCAAAAGAAACTGGGAGGGAGCATAGCCAGGACAGGTTACCTGAACAGTCCAAAAGGATAGGCCACACCATAAAATGTCATGCCCAGTATATAACTGGGAGGGGTACCCAGAAGGGATCAATCTGGTTTTGGGAAGGGGAGTCTGGCATCTGTCAGTGGGTAGTGAGCAATTGCATTGTGTTAAATTTGATTTTTCCATTATTATTATCATCCCTATTATTATAGTTTACCATTATTACTGCACTTTACTTTCAATTATAAAACTGTTCTTATTGCAGTCTACAAGTTTGACTTTGCTTTTTCTTCCCATTCCACCTGGTTGAAGTAGGGAGAGAAGGGGATTGACTGAGAAGCTTAATTTCCAGCTGGTCTTAAACCACAACATGTTTCAGAAATTAATCACTGTGCCATTTAAATGATTCAGCTCTTCGTTGTTGCTCATGTTATAAAAGATCAATAAGACATAAGAAAAGAAAATATATAAAGATATCCCTTACCAGAAAAAGAACTACAGAGATGTAATTTGATTTGCTAGTAGTATTCACATTCAGTGACATACTTGATTACTTTTGATTCATACATTTTTGGTGTACTACAGTAACAGACTAATATAATAATTGAAATTAATCCATGCTATATTTTTTCAACACATATGAGAGAAGCCTTAAAAATATTGAGAAGTGTTAGGGTTTTTAGGATTCCTTCTTTCCAGTTGTGTTATTAGGCAACTCAATGAAATGACAAATTTAATTTCCATCACTGCAAATTTTATGAGGTCAGAAAGTCAGACTTTGCATTCTGCACTTTGCCATACCTCTTCTACTTTAATAGGTACTATCAGATCAAGCTGAACTAGTAAACTGATAATGCAAGAAGCAGCGTAGTATCCATTTTCCATTTCCACACTCTGTTTCTTGATTTCAGTAGGACTTGAAGTTCTGGACTAAGAACAGCAGTACTTAAATATTTTTGCATAGCCAAGAGGTACACCAGTATTGGCATAAATATTGTCTTCAATCATGATCCCATTGTTTTATTTTTTTCTACCAAAATTGGAGCTTGAATTGGTAATCAAAGAAGGGGAAAGAGATTTCCAAACACAAAGATGTTTAGATTAAGATGCTAGTCTTTACATTCCATTTTTAAACTCTATCCACTCTTTAATTAAAAAGAAATAATGCTCACCCAGTTAATATTACTGCTGACCATTTAGCATGGCAATGGATGGGAAAAGGAAACCAGTCTGCAACCAGAAACTACTCACAGCCACAATGAATGGTTAAGCAGTAGAACTCATGCAACAGAAGGACACTGAAGTAAGCTGCTGACTGATTTCTCTCTCCCTCTGTGTTGCTCTACTCCACTCCCCAACTTTTTTCAAGGTTTGGCCCAAGCTGCAGGTATCTAAACTTAGTTGCTATACCTCATTCCAACAAAACAAATCAAGCATGAATCACAGCCCTTCCTTCCCCTGAGCATTGCCAGTAGATCTGAGGCTTCTGTTCAGATCCAAGACTTTGTCTTTCCCCTTCTACTGCCAACTAAAATACATTTGGTAATATTTAATTAAGGTTCCTATTCAGATTATATAGTCTCAATGCTAAGAACAAGGCTTTAGCTACCCAACTCCCAGTGGCATGGTTAAAGATACAAATATCAAATTGGGAACATAACCCTTCATTTAGATTTAATATGGAGAGTTATTGTGAATTAAATAACTATCAAGTGATTATTAAACCTTACCTAGAGATTAACAAGGATTATTAATTTCATAGCTGTTAACCCTCTATAATTGTGTCTTTTGTAATCAGTTGGCATTTACTCATTAGTGTTATAGAGAGCTGTCATAGCTTTGAATGTTATGGCCCTGTTTTATCCTATTACAGATACTTTAATAGCCTTTAGTTATCTATATTGTGAGAAATAGCCACATTAATTAATTACCATTTTACATACTTTTGAGAGCTAAAACTCAAAATTCCACCTAATGGGCATATTACAGCATGAAGTCAAACAACAAGAAGCATATTGGGCCTGTATCTTTTTTCCTCATGTAGGAAAATATTTTACAAGCAGAAGCTCACATTTAGCAGTGTTAAAAACTGAAGCAAGTAATATTGAACACAATATCTGGTGTTTCAAAATTTGGTGTTGTGTACTTGATTCTGAAGAGCACATGTGTAGGGTACTATAAGTATTAGTGTAAGTGCAGTAAAAAATGTGATGAGTAGAGCAGGAAACAAGACAATCTGATCCCAAATTCATGAAAGTCTGTGGGATAGTCACTGAGTGCTTCTGTCTGAAAAAGAGGCAGTGCTCAAACAAGGGTCACTAAATTTATTTCACCGGCTGATCATCTCCCATGAGCTCCACCTCACCCAGATCAGCTTGCTATATGGCTGTGCCATATACATTTTTCTCTATTTTCTTTTAGCAGCCTAAGGCTTGGCAGTAATTTCTTATTATGTAGTGGTCATTGTTTCACTACACTATTGCTCCCATCGAGGATTTGTCTAGATTTGTGTTGGTCATGAGCATTTTAAATTTCTGTAATCTAGATATGTGATTAAAGCTCATGTTGTTTGAAGTTCCTTTTTCTTTTTTTTGGTTTTTTTTTCCTATTTCCTTTCTGTTTTTTACATCTACATCTATGTAACTATGCTGTCCCATGCAATATCAGTATTTTCAGCTTGGCTGACAGCTTGATGGGAATATTCAGATCTGGCTGAAAAACCATCAGGGTGCAAGGGAAGGAAAGAAAGCAGGCAAGAGCATACGTAACACATCACTGTCCCAGACAGCACAGAGGCTCATAAAGTCACTCTCCCTGAGTTTAAATCAGAGCATAGGAGACTTCTCTCATGGGGCTTTTAGATCCTAATCAAAGGCTTTTGGAAGCTTCACATGGCACACGCATACATCTATGAAACAGTGGTTCTTCATAGTACAACCACACTAACAGTTGTCCTGGGGAAGGGCTGGAGCATCACTTGAGTGCAAAAGGGCTGTTCCAGACCTATCACTCTCATACTATAGAGGTGTTATTAATCCTTAGCAAAGACAGCTTGACAGTCCAGGCATGCTTCACCATACGGTAGAAGTCCAATTGTTCCGAGTAGATACCCTATAGGTCTGCTATAGTACAGCACTTTCCCCAGGCACTCACCTGGAACATCTTCATGTCCATAGAGAACAAGAGAGAATTTCCTGTGATATTAGATTAACAAGGATTACCAGGTCTGCTTTTTCAGGGGTTTTTAAACCTTACTTTGCAATGTGGAATTTGATTCATCTCCTCAGATTGTCCGGACTAACCTTCCACATACACAGTACACTGCAAAGTCTAGAGCTTCGGGTGTCAGCAGTTCCATGGTCCTTCCAGCTCCTTTTCTGGATGCCCTTGCTGCTTTTGGACTGCAGAAATGTTTAAAACCTCTGACAGCTTTGGGGCTATGTATAGGGATAGCTAAGTGAAATTTTAATAGACTATGATGTACAAAAGGTGAGATAGGGTGATACAATGGTCCTCCCTGACCTATTTAATAAGTCTCAGGAAAACAAATTTCAGAAATATACCTTCAGGGATATTTTTTCCTCCCTTTTCTTGCTAATTTGGCAGTATTTCTGTGTTCCAGTCAACTGTAGGTATGTCAGACTGATGAAAGACTGCCCCTGGCTCACCCCTAAATGGGCTGATGTAGCCATTTGGCACCAGTTCAAGCAAGAACATTTCCATCCTGTTTCTGCTATCTGCTATTAAAAATTGTTTTCCCATGTAGGTAGTAGGAATGTAAGCGTCTACAAGCAACTTGCACCAGCCCAACCATTTTGTACAAACTAATGAAATTACATCACTGGGCAATGACAGACCCAGCCCTCACAGAGACCACATTAAACCCTGAAGCAGTTGAACTCCTCTCTCAGACTATGGGTAGTGACAGTTTGGAAGATTTAGAGGGTGAAAAATGCCTCTGCTTTTCCTTGGCACTGAAAAAAAATGACACCAATTATATTTAAAAAAAAAAAGAATTTTGTCTAACAGTAACAACTAAAAGTTCTATTTTCTCATTTTTAAAGACTTTCCATGCAAGTTAGCTGACTGATTAACGGGCATCATTAAATTACTGTATTTAGAAAGCTGGAATATAGTCAAGTGTTGGCTTGTTCTCCTCCCAGGACCAAGGATATGAAACACATTTGTAACTCTATAAAGATGCTTCCAAAAAAGAAAGTCACACAGAACACATGGCTGCTTCCTCTGTGAAGTAGCTGGTATGTCTCCAGTGGCTTCAACAGAGCAGGCATGATTTATGCCAGCTGAGGGTCTGGCCCACAGTATCCATTTTTTCTCACTAAAAGAAGCTTCTTTTGCCTTCCTTAATACATCCAGAGATATTCAGCCTGTAATCAAAGGATGGTAAAAAGCACTAGGACTACTAAATATGAAAAGAAACACTTCCACTAGTCATCCCTAAACATCACACACGGGCACAATGATGACGTCAACTCCCTGCAACTGATAATGAAAACCAATTTGTGTCTCCCCAAACAGTTAAGGGAACACAGCCCAGCAAGGAAGGGTCATCCTGGTTAACATGTGCACCTTATGCCTGTGCATAAGTGGAAGTGGCCAAGGACAAGAAATACTTTTGAAAGAAATCTCTTGCACTTGGAAATTTAGCCTCTAATAGACTGAAAAGCTGATATCTCTCATTGTACAATGTGCTGATTTTCAACAGATTTAAAAATATACATTTTTTAAATTAAATGATTTAAAAATCCTCAGAACTCATCAATAACTCACAGTGTATCTCAGAGGTTATTGAGAGGTTAACACATAGAATAGACCACCTATGTAGGGAAACTGCTATGTGCCTTTAAATCTTACTTTGTCAAAGAAGGACAAAGGAATTGCTTTAATGAGGTTGTTTTCAGTTGTCTTTTGTTTCATATTTTACACAGGAAAAAGGAAAATATTTCTTCAGTTCAGGGCATCTGAATCATATTTCCAATGGGACAGGCACTTTTAGGACAGTAAGTTCTGAGGTAAAAATAACCTTCAGCGAATTGAATCTTAGTCATTTAGTTTTCACATATGTGGAAACACTCAGCTTCCAAAAGCTGTGCTCAAGTTCTGTTTTAGGGAGATATTACATCTATGTTTAAATTAAAGGTATTTTGGCACATGACAGATCAAAACTACTGATTGAACAATACAGTACATCACATACTGATGACAAACTCAGCTGTATCAATAATGCACATTTATTCCAGGTTTCTGCATACAGTCATCATCTTTGGTCTATAAATTGCAAAAGACTCTCAGTTCAGTGAAAATTAAGTCTAATTATCAAGCACTGTTAAAAAGGGAAGACAGGGAATAGGAGAGAACACTGCTTCGGAGTTGAGGACATGCATTAATCCTCTTCTCGGAAGATATTTTAAATGGACAAAGTAGCATTCATTATGTTTTTCTGTTTGTTTGTTTCAATTCTGATTCTAAACAGGCATTATAGGTTCAATTTATTTCTTTAAGCTTTCATTAAGGTTTCATTAAGGTTATTCTGAGTATCATAGTCAGGAAAATGCAGAATATCACATTTATTACAGTTGAGTTCTATACCTTTTTCTTTGATAGGTGAGTACATTTTCATTTCTTTGAGATGAGTACAAGGTAGGATAATTTTTTAAAACTCTGTTACTGTATGGGTGTCCTGGAGTAATGTGCCCAGGAAGATGTGATGACCAAGACCCCAGTTTCACAGCCTCTTCCACACAATCTATATATGCATTGATCCTCAAAGTGCCCTAGAAAATGCAGTCTATTGGTTCAGTGTTTTGACTTCCCTGCCTGATGCCTTTATGTTTCTAGATGTGTGTGGGCAGTTTAGTTATGGTCTTGGAGGTTCTGTCAGTTTTATGAGCAGAAAGGGACACAATGCTATTATAAAAACCCCAAACCCTCACATTGTGTCATTCTGATTCTCTAAAATAATTTTGATGGTTAGTTGGGTTTTGAAGCATTTCACATGGCCTATTACTCATAAACAATACAAGTTAAATCTTGTTAAATCTTCATCTTAAATGAAGAAGACCTGACTATTAAGTACCAATCAAAATGAGTATTTTAAAACACTTACATAAAGAAAAACAGTGTTCAGGTCAAGACTGGCTCTCCATTTATATCATGAAAGACTTTCAACAAAAGAGCAGTGAAGCTGACTATTCAGAGTCAAAGGCAAGGTAAATCTTTTGGGGTATTAGAAGAGGTGTAAGCAGCACACAAACATCAGCTTTCACTATCTGCACATTTTGAATTTCCAGCACTTTCAGGACTCTGCAGAAAAATAACAATATGAGATGAATGAATGTTTCTTCTGAAGCTGTGTTTCCTGCATGGAAATACCTTACATCAAGAACTATATCCTCATATATGTTTGTACACTAAGAAGTGAACCTGTTTCTTCATATGACAACTATGGTAATGACAACAATAAAAATGCAGCATAAAAAACATGAAAAAAAAATTGATTCAACACCCAAACATTTCTGAAGATAGAAGAACGATTTATGGAGAGCAAAACAAATATAGTACTCCTCACTTATCAGCAACAAATCACAGGAGGGTTTTAATCACTCTAAGTCATGTCTGGATGCTGGGACAGCGCTCAGAACTTAGGCTGGTCTTGCCTTCACTTCCAGCGTTTCACAGAACTGTCAGTGGCTCATTTTCCATCATGTTTCTGTGTTCAGTGAGAGCAAAGAGCATGAAAGACATGGCTATGACCATCATCTTCTAGTAGAGAATTATATTCATTCTTATTTTCCTTGCTTTTGTTTATGCAGAGAATGATCTCTAATACATGGTCATCATGCAAATAGTAACAAAATATGAGTGAAACAATGCACTCATCATCTGGGTCCAGCAATAATTGTTGTGCTATGAAAGAAAAAATCTTGTTGAAAAGCTTAAATTATCCATCTACATAAGATGGGTGGCACAGAAAACTGAAGGGGATTGTTATTGTTTAGCAGATGTTTTTCAAACAGTTCTCCAGCCTTGAAACAATGCAGTTAATATTGGTTATACTAGCTACGGTGTCAGAAAACTATTGCTGCTGACCCAGATCAGGTGACTTGAAGTGACAACCATAAACGATCCCAGAAAATTAAAGATTATTGGCACCATTTCAAATAAACTATAGAATTCATGTAGCTTGTCTACCTCTTTTTTAAGTTACTAAACCTTTTTTTTAATTAAAAAATCACTGTTTTAAATTCATAACCTATATAATAACATGCAGAATTTAAAGATTAGTTGGATAGGGGTGTGATTTATGATGAGTAAAAGGACATACTTTATAAAACTTAATAGCAGTTTCAGTTTATCATATATGAAATTTTCCTCTCATAGCTCCTATGATTTGGGTTGAAAAGTGAAAAAAGATAAATTTAGATGTAGTCTGAGGTTATTCAGAGGCTAGCAAAGGAAACATATAAAACTCAAGGAATATTTGTCTGGAAAATTCCACAATCATAGCAAGAAAAATAACTCCTCTATTGCTATCCTTGTCTTTTTCCTTTATAATTTGAGCTTAGTATTGGGGAACTTGTCTTACCCAAAATTCATGCTCAAAAAAAACAATGAGCCCATCTGCAGTGGGAAAAGGGGCTTTGTGAAGTATTTCCAGGTGAAGGCCTTTAAATGTGGGTTTCTTTAAAGATATGTAATTAATTATATATTTCATGAATTCTCAAGGGGCAATTAAGAAGCTTATCATAGGCATGCTTAGTATGGAGACTGCACATTTACTTCCTGTAGATAGAAAGGTTTTGCCACAAGTTTTTATCTTGAAAACTTTTACCACTTTACTTTTGTGCCAGAAGAGTAAAGAAGATTTTAACTATGAGTATTGGATTGAAAAATTTAAAGAACTTAAGAGATTGTTCATCCATCATAAAATTACCAGGTCTCTTTTTTGATCTGAATTGTGTTGCAGTTCCAGATAAGCATAGATGGGAAAAAAGCAGCTGCAGAATGATTACTCTAGCCTAAAGGTTANAATGTATGATCCTGAGCTCATCTCAGAGCTCAGTTTGATAGTAAAAGATCCATTAAAAAGATTATGAAGAACAAGCACGGACAGGTGACAAGCAAGGAAACAGTTTCATTGCAAAGCCTGACATGAACAAGAATGATTGAGCATTTTTATAGCCTTTTCATCTTTAGATATTAATGATGTTTCAACACCTGGAGAAACTGAGACTCATGATTAGATAAGATGACAAGTTAAAAGAAGCAGCAACAAAATTAAAGTGAAAGAAAGAATGAATGAGAAGCAGTCAAGACAAAGTTCAGCTTCCTCCCCCAGAATCCTCAAGGTTTTGGGGACATACTATCAGATCTGAGGAACTCACTTTGGGGAAAGATCTATAGGGAATGGCTGCAAAAGTGCAAACAAGACCCCTCAGAAGTAATAAGAAAATGACGAGTTTGGCACAGCTCTCCTCTTCTCCTTAGTTACATCTGCTGCTCTATCTTCTCCTTATTTTATCTTTTCTCTCACTTTTTTTCCCTTCCCTTCATTCAAGTCCTTTAATTAGTCTCTGTCCACATGTTCCCCCCAATCAACACACCACTGGCAACTGCTGCTGTTGCACTGTTCATGCTGTTTATTACAGCTGAGCCTATTCTCTGTCTTGTTTTTCTTTATTCCATTCAAAAGTATTACAGAGAAATTTTGAGATACTTTTTTTAAAGCCTCTAGATCCTAGCATTATAATAATAATTAATTACATTAAGGCAATAAGCCAGCAATCAAGATAAGAAATCTCTACTCCCAGTCTTTTGTTGAAATTATGCTGTTTTGCTACTGCAGTATAAACAGGTAGCTGGATCATCTGCCTCAGTCCTTCTGGACTAAAAACCTCTTGGCTGCCTATGATCGTGCATTTTGCTTTGTTTTCAGAAACATTAGTGTACATACTCTGACCTGGCATAGCTGATGAGGTTAGATAGCTCCACTACCTTCAGTTGCCTTAACAGCATGAAACTCAAATACTCTGTCATGACAAAGTAATATTAAGTAACATCATGTGAGTATCTAACCCATATACTTTAAATAGTGATTATCCTCCGATCATCCATCACTAACCACAATTAAAAATAATGACTTCAAGAAATAAGTGAACAAAATTTTGTGAATATAAAGGGAAAAATTCCTAATTTCTGTTTGCAGCCTTCTAAAAGCATGTCTAGCTGCATGATTTTAAGTGCTTAGAAATTACTGTTAAACAGAGCCAAGATTGTAAAACAGATGTACCCTGTAATTAAAATAAATCAATTAATGTTTTTGTTCCCTTCAGTTTTACCTATAGGCTATAAACTTCCATGGAACCAGGCCACCCATTGAAGCAATCCACCCCAGTGTGGCATCTGTTTGTTCAGAATTCCCCAAGGATAAAACACCTCTCTATCTCAACAAGTGTGAAGAGGCATAATTATTTGTACTCATGTAATTTACAAATTTTCTACTCAATCTCAAAAAAAAAATATAGTTTGTTTTTCTTCTGCTTTTCCTCTCCTCACTTTTGATGTTAGATTAAATATGACAACCCTTATCAGTCAGCAAAATGAAACAAAATCATTCAAAAGCCTTAGGGGTAAGGGATTTCTTTAATCACATCCACACAAATTATGAGGATTTCAGATAGATGAGGTAATATAGTTGAGTATTAGCAGTTGTAATTTAACAAGTCATGAAGCAACAAAAAAACCAACCCCAAAAACACATAGGTTATGTCTCCTTTGCTAAATAAGTGATAACTGTAAATCATTGAAATATATTTGTACCTCAAGTCTCTTGTTCAAGGAATCCAAGGTGGCTTCTAATAAGAATGTCTTGCTGAGAGTGCATCCAGCCTAGTTTACAAATTAACTCAGTGCAAATTGTGATCATGTCAAATTTCTTAAGCTGCAGAAAGGGAAGATCATCTAATTGTGTGTCATCAGCAGAGGATATGACTGAGAAGTAGAGACAAGAATTGTACAGTGATCAGGAAGGAAAAACTGAGAGTTAAACCTGCCTTCATTTTTGTGGTGGCAAAATATCATCTAGTACCAACATATCTTGAAATCTAGTAAAGAAATCTTGACCAAAGATGCTCCTTTACTCAAAGGAACTTTGGTTTTCTGAATCAGAAAATTGCTGCTTGTACAATAGGCATCAAAGCAGATAAAGAATATGGAAACTGATTTAGAGTGCAACTGATGAAAGAAAAAATGTAAGAAGTGCTTGTCTTCAGACAAACTGCAATACCAAGGGCATTCAGCCCTTTAACCTTGATCAGAATTAAACATAAAAACTTTCCTAAACATTAGCATCGAATAGCCTTTCCTCATAGGAGAAATTTTGCATTTTTTCACCATCTTTGTGTCCCTTGACTGGACAATCTTCACAATGTCCATGTCTCTCTTGCATTGAGGAACCCAGAACTGAACCCAGCACTCCACGTGCTGCCTCGCCAGTGCTGAGGAGAGCAGAATTACCTCCTTCAACTTTCTGGAAGTACATTACTCCAGCATGAGATCCCCTTTGCTGCCTTTGCTGCAAGGGCACATTTCTGGCTCCACCAGGACCCCATGTTCTTTTCTGCAAAGCTTCTCTCCAGCTGAGTGTTCCTCAGCATATAGTGGTGCATGGGATCATTCTTCCTCAAATGCAGGATCCTGCACTTCTCCTTGTTGGACTTCATAAAGTTCCTTCATCTTCAATTCCTTCAATCAATCCTTATTTCTTCAATATTTATTGCTACTAGTATATTGGTGTGGTCTCTTGTTACTTCTTCAATTCATGGTAAATAACATGAAAGCTTCTAACTATTCTTCCATGGCCAACTATAAAAATTAAGGGACATGTTTCCTTCTAAACAAATTTAAAATCTTTCATCACTTTATGGAAGCATAATGGCTCAACTATGAATTCAAAATCATCTTTTCCTCAATGGTCACTGCAATATCCTTCTTACAATGAAATTCCACCCCGATGGTGATTGCATTTTAGTGATAACTGTAGGGAACCCATTTATCTCCTAAAGCCGGACTGGGGTTTTCAATTTTTTTCAGGCCTGTTTGATTACTTCTGAAAAAAAAGTCATTGTACAAATGAAGTTGAGATAATGAGGTACTGTGTAGAAAGTGTGTCTGCTGCTTCCAGCTTTTGTGCTAGAAAATATTAGAAAGCATTATCACTCAAATAAAAGGTGAATTGAATCTAGGGGTTCTGCACAATGTCACATGGAACAAATGTCCTATTCCAAGGACGGAGGAAACCAAGACTATTTTCTGAAAAGCTTTGTAATTGCCCAAGAATTTCCTCTATGAAGAAGAAGAAACAGCAGACAGGTAGATTTGGTCTTTTTAGACAAGAAGACAGACATATGTTAAGGTCATCTCTTATGATGACACTACACAACAAGACTGCTGCTCAGAACCTACCTGTGAAAACTGAGAATGAGTAAAGCAGGTTGTACTTATTTTGCTTTTATACTGTATTTGAATATGAACTGAGTTCTACAGGGGAAAAAAAAAATGATCTAGCGTATCTTAGTATCATTTAATTGACAACAATTAATAACACAAACCATACATACGACAGGAAGGATTGAACAGTTACTGAGACTCAGCAGGTCATTAGTTCACTTTTCACAGCTCCTCCAAAATGAATTGCTGTACAGATCATGGAGAAACACTGGGATGTCTTAGGGTGGAGGCCATATCCTCAGACCTAAACAGTTCAATAGCAGAACCAATGGTGCTGGAGGTGGAGCTTTGATGTGGGAACATTTGCAGTCCTGGGTGTTAATTCAGGTTAGATGTGCATGCCAAAAAGTCAGATTAACTGTGCAGTAAATGTCTACACTCACAACTGATTCCTAAGATGTTTGGTTTAGGGGTTTTCTTGCTGATCCACAAATGGCACCTTATTAACAGCACATTGACAATGAATTGATTGATCGGATAGCACTGAGACCCTTGGAAAGGGCTACAGAAGAGCCTTTGAAACTCCCAGACACCTTACAATGCAAGCATAGATTGAGCTTGTCATAGCATTGTCACCTTTTGAGGAAAAGAGAACAGTCAAGGTACACAGAAAAAGCCTTTTTTTAACTAGGAAGCAGAGTCACTTCAAAGTGTGACAGTATTGCTGCGGATGTCTATAGACCCCTGACATGAACTGTCATTAATTTGTCATTTCCATCTAGTTAGCCTACAGTACATCACAAAAAACAGCAGCAACAAAAAACCACATTGCTATCCACCAAGTCAATGGATGCACCTGGCTTACTGCAGTTTGATATCCTTAAGGCATTTCAACAAATCAGGGTGGGGAGACAGGATGGGGAGAATATTACAGCTGCCAGACCACAAGATGAGGCAGAGCTGATACAAGTGTGTGATAGATCCAAGTGTTTATTTGTACATGCACATCATTCAAGCATTCCAAGAGATGTGCTGACATCTTTCAAGGTGAGAGCATGCCAGTTGGCCAGGTTTAGGATCTGTGTTATAAGTGGAACTAACAAAAGAGGTTTCATTCTACTCAGAATTCCAATACCTCCAAATTTGTTCACCTTCCAAATCAGAAAAAAAATGATTACTTTAAATGCAATGGAAGGTAAAAAATTTCAGGCATTTTTCTTCCATTATAAAAAAAACTGTGATATGCTAGTGATATAATTTATAAAAGCCAAATCTGGTTGAGAATCTAAACAACTTATTTCAACAATTTCTGTCACAAGCAAAAGTTCTGAAGTTCAGGAAACAGGGGTTTGGGGGTTTATTTCATTTTCAAATGTAGAATTGTTGCCAAAAATAAATCTAAGCAACTGGTATTTTTAAACGCACACAGAATTCAGGGCTTTGTCTCATGCAGGTTTCAGGGATTTCTTTAGAAATTGATCAAGGCTGGCTTCGCCTGTCTGAATGCTGATTGATTTATCCAACTGAATTAAGGACAATGAGAATTAAGTAATACTTTTCTGGCTACAAACTGTGGCTTAACTACATATTTAGCTAAAAACCTTTTGTAAAAACATATACACGTGCTTATTTAAAGAGGAAATTGTTCATAACCTAGAAAAAGCTCTTTAAGCAAAATAGGTTCATAAATTATAAAATGTGTCATAGTAAAATGAAAATATGCTATTTTGACATACACATTTGATCCTAAATAATCCTTCCTTTCTTCTTTTAAGTTTTCCAATTTAAAGGTAATCCAGTTCCCTATTTTACAGCCGTGTTGTCCTGCTTCGTACCTGAGGGTAACAGAAGAACTATATAAACTATGTAATAATCTCTCTCTAGAACAGCTTGTTGACAAAATGGAATATGCCATTGTATTCATAAGCCTGTCCAGAAGCTGCTGTTTTCCATGCTTTACCAGAACTGTAACCAAAGAGGTGTGAAAAAAGGCTCCAAGGCAGTAGCAAACAGATAAGCACCAAAAGCAGTTCCAACATCTTCAGCCTTCCCAACTCCATTCCTAAGAAATGAAGAAAAATAAAATATCTCTCTGAAGGGCTGTTGTGAAATGCAAGCTGACAACATTCTCCTTTCTAGAAAGAACATAGCAACATGAGCCACAAAAGAGGATTTAAAGCTCATTACTTGTTATTAACTTGAGCCATGTCAAAAGACCCACTTTGGAATCTGAAGATTGCAATGTAACATTGCAGAAAAAGGATAAAACCAATGGCTTATTAGCATATAAAGTAGTCAAGGGTGAAAACACTTCCCTAGGATGATATTCAGAATGAACCAATACATTGATGACATCCACACAGTAGAATACAAACTGGGTTATGAAATCCATACAGCAGGTGTAATGTTTTGTAGGCAAGTGTTTTCAGTAGACAGTATTTCAAATGTATGCAGAAAGTTACAGAGTTTGGTTTGCAACTTTTTTTATTTTCTAAATGTTCATTACAGTAAACTATTTGAAGTGGTCAGGATGGACTCTGATCTACCTAAAATTCACACTTACATCATTGTCTGTTGTCACTTTCAGCTTTCCCTTAGACCACGGAAAAGAGATTTGTATCCCTAGAAACATTCACAACAGCAGACTAGTTTAAGTTTTTAAGATAAAATTGTAAGAGACAGCATCATTGTGGTCAGGTCAGGCTTTCATTCATCTAGATGGGCTGAATGGCTCTAGCAGATGCCAGCATGCCAAATTTTGTTTCCTGAATTACATCCTTACCATGTGAAATCCTGCCATTAAAAACATCCCTCCACAAAACCTCTGTATGAAGCCAGCCAAGCAGGAAAGCAACTGAAATTGAGGAATATATACATACTGCCTGTCCAGCTCTGAGGCGCTGGTAGCAGATGTGCCAGCTCAAAAGCTGCTCCCAGTAGATTGGCAGGTTTTTGGCTCCTCCAGCCACTCAGGCTTCTCAGCAGACCCCTCTACCCTTTTTTTTTTCAATATCCACTCCATTCACAGGTATTTTATGTGCAATAAGAAAGTAATTTTCTGTTTAAAAAAAATAAAACCAAAACAGAACCCCAACAGACAGAGTTGAAGTACATTTTTTTTAAATGGATATTCTATTTACTTAATTAGTCCTGTTATTTGGTTTGTGTGAACAGTTCCCCAGGTGGGTTAACACAGATAAAGACCAAAGAAAACGTATGCTGGTTTTGTCATTTTTCTACTTGATGTCTGTTACAGTATAAAACTGAGGCTAGAAGAAAAACCCGCATGATTGATTTTAGGCACAAGATGTTCTTATCCAGCAGTAAAAAGCAAACTCTCCGAGGCAAAAATTCTTTACCTTATAAAAAGTACACCAATATAATGTTACTGAAGTGCCTCAACAAAGTGCATTTCTTTTAGTTAAAGGTATTAGTGAGAATGGCATGTTTTGACAGCATCCAGCTTGAAGCAGCCAAAGAAATATTTTTTAAATGTGCTTAATATCTGCAAGAACAACTAAAGGACAATGCTCTGGACACTTGAGAAGACACTGATGTCCAGTGTCTCAAAGTCGTCAAACTGACCTTTGCTTTCTGCATCTAATGTGCAAAACAACAAGAAACCTTGATGCTTTAAGTCAGGGTGAATACCAGAAACAGAAAGAGGCAGCAGTCAAAGCTAAGAGGTTCCAATGTGAAAATATGACATGACAAAGGTCTACCTATCCTAGGATCTTATCATACTTGCATATTAAAATGGTGAGGCATATGTTCCTCATTATTTAGGTCTACATTATTGCTAATTTTCATTCTTCTATTTCTTGCAAAAGTTTCTTAACAGATTAGTACTCCTCATAGCTATAAAATCAGAATTCTGTTACCTCTCACCAGGATGTAGAACAGACTGACATATATCGTGGTCCTGCACAGCAGCTAGTACATTTAAAAGTTGAATTGGAACACCAAACATTTAGCAGTTCCGTTGCTGTGGAAATGTTATTTTTTATAAAGTGATTCCATTGATACAATTAGACTTTTTTTGCTCCTCTACTCAGATTCACAGCAGTATTACTTACTCTGAGAATGAATCAGAGAAAAAGAAATATACCTGCTGCTAATTTCTGTACTTACAAGCGTCATTAAATTTGCCTGCTTACAGGAGTAATAGTCCCTACTTTTCCTGGAAATCAAATGACAGAAAAACAAACTTGGAATGAGCCCAAACCCCAAAATCAGATCCAAACCTACATCAAACATCTCTAAAATGTGAAGTTATTTATAGCAAGGGTGGTGGTTTGGGTACATCTCTAATCCAAACCTCAAACTGAACTCTGGTTTTGATTCAAAGTGTTAAAACTATAGGTTCTTTCTGATTCTCTCCAAATTATTTGGCTCATTTCTTGTCTGAGGTACAATTACTCAAGCAAGAATTGTCTGGCAATTTGTCCATGGAATAGTGATTAAATCCTTTCTGCAAAGACATAACATTAGACCTGATACCATAAAGTTTGCATTCACAGATAAAGCA
The DNA here is from genome assembly GCA_013398275.1 of Promerops cafer. NCBI lineage: Eukaryota > Metazoa > Chordata > Aves > Passeriformes > Nectariniidae > Promerops > Promerops cafer. The sequence goes on along the minus strand of VZSE01001273.1, from coordinate 308,023 downwards.
TTTGCAGTTGGAGGTGGCCCACACTGGGAATTCCTTAGGAGGCCCTTAAAACCACAAGCTACTTTTTCCTTTCCAGGGCCCTTCCTTTTTTTTTTTTTTTTTTTTTTTTTTTCATCTCAGACTGCAGTTTGAAACTTGATCCTGTTTCATGAGATGGGGGCTGGCATGGAGTAAGAGGAAAGGGAAAAGAGGAAATTTTATGCCAGCAGAAGAAACACAACAGTAACACTCCAGAAGAATGCTGTATTGTGACTAATAATGTAAAGTTACAAAAACATGTAGGTACAATTTGCAGATGACACTGGGCACAGTAAAAGCTCAGCATTCTGCTCTCCTCTGCATTTACTCATTAGGAAGATTATTTCAGACTGCCTTTCCTGATTCCGAGTACTCGCCCTCCCTTGGGTTTGCAGCATTCTTTCCTATAACTGCCTTGCTGTCTCTATAAACTATGGGCAAAACTCCCAAAGGCAAATTAATTCAGTGTACTTCTCCCTCTCTGATTCCCATCCCTCTCCCTTGTCACCTTCACATGCCATTTTTACTTTTATCTCAGCTCTGGGATCAGGGCTGACAGGATATCATTCATTCACCTCCTCGACTCTGTGTGCACACCCCAGCCAGCTCCCAATATCTTGAGATGGAAACCAGGACATCTCTATTAGAAGGAAGCAAAAGCCTAATTTCTGAACAATATTACCAAGCCCCAGAGAAGACCTTAGAGATTTCCTGTGGCACTGTTTCAACACAGGCAATATTCTTCCTGCACATGCATCGCCTAGCAGTATGGCCTGATCCTCACAGCAGTCTCTTGACATTATTGCCATGCTGCTGAGAAACACTGAGCCGTGAAGTGAGAGCTAGTAGGAAATTAAATCTTAATTTTTCTTGCTTTCTCTTGTCTCTCCCTTCCTCACTCCTCACCCCTTTCTTTTCCATGACAGAAAACCTGAAGATTTCTTTCCCTCACATCTAACTGGCATAACACTTACTGTTGAGCAGTAGATTCACTATTAGGAGTTCCTACACAAAAACCAGAGAGAAATTTTGAAAACCACTTTCCTATTGGAAATTTGGATTAGAAGATAACTGCTGGCAACACTGCCTACCTGTTGTTAAACACTTTTCTATGAACAACAAGCACTAATTATGTACCTATGTTGTTGGTGCTGAACAAATAATCAAGAATTTTACTAATGAAATGGAAATACAGAAATAGAGAAATATTTTGAATGGAAAAGAGAAATTCAAGAGTCTCTGCAATATCTTAATGGAAGGCATGTCATAGAGCTGGGAACATAGTATGAGCAACCTGTGCCTGTGCTACCTTCATTACAAACCCATGTGGAAGGTGTAGGAGGCTGTTTCCACTATAGCCCCTCAGCAGTTAGATTGCCATTTTCATGGAAAGTGTTAAGTTTCCCTGAGACAGTGCGTGTATGCTACAGGTGAAATATGTCTACTACTGCTTGAAATTTAGGACAAAATCCTGGTAATGGGAGATTGTGTTCATTCCCAACAGTGTAAATGCTGAATTTATACAACAGCCTTGCAAGAAGACATGCTCTTGGGACTATCCAGAGTTAAAGTAGTATCTTGCTGAGAGCTAGTGGGCTGTTTTGTGAAAGCTGATTGCACACCTTGTTGTGATGTGCAGCATAGCTCATAAAAAGTTTTGAACCATGCTGGATGGTGTGACCTGACTGCAGTTTGTTCAGCTTCATTGAAAAGGTAATTAAAAACTTGGAAAGGCAATACTTTTAATCCAGCAGGTGGATTGAAGACCTGAGTGAATAATGTAAACACTGGATAATGTAAATTTCATGAATCCTTCACTTTAAAAAAACCAAGCCTACCAAACAAACAACAACAACAAAAAAAACAAAACCAAACACCAACCAACAAAAAAAAAAATCACAAAAAGAAAAAGAAACCTAAACCAAAAAGCAAACAAAAAAAGCCAACCCTTCTCCTCCCCCAACCCCAAACAAAACAAAACACTAAATGACTCAAAGCCAAACAAAAGTAAACAGCCTGGGGAGAAAAGCTGACCCCAAAATGCATAATGGAACACTGTGACATAATTGACTGTGTCTGTGGACTTTAAACCTCTCTATCTCAATTATAGACACAAGGCCTCTGGTGGACAGTAGGCTGGTCTTGTTCATTTCTCAGTTTGCACTGTGTGGCTTTTAGGAGGAGAATGCAGGTGAGGTCTCCCAGAAAAATGCCTGGGCGTGACTCTGGGGCTGCAGGCAAAGAGCTCATGCCCTGGGAAAGGCTGAGTGAGTAGCCATACAAGCCAGATGTAGTAGAAAAAATGTGCTGGTGACCAGAGGAGGCTGCAGTGTCACCAGAACTCTGAAGGTTACAAAAAGCAATTCAAAGCAAGTATGAAACCTACCTTTTAGACCACAATGGGAAGTGGAAAAGCTTTGTATAAACAATACTTTTAAAAAATAATCTATTTTGAGTCCTTGACATTTTATGTTTGTCTTTCAAAAGCTGAAATACCCACTGGTTCTTTTAATAAAGCCTAGATGATGAAGATGATGATGATGAAGAAGATGATGATGATGAAGAAGATGATGATGGTGATGATGATGATATTATGACTATTATTATTAATTTTCTCACACTGGGAGATGATCTCAGCCTATTCATATCAAACGTCTGTTCAGTTTAGTTCCTGTACTATATCGAGGATTGTGATCTTACTCACTAACTCCTCTTGCAAGAATTTTTAATGACCAGGGCCCAGCATTTTCTCTTGCTGGAGTTGTACCTTAACAGTTAAAATTCTAGAGAAAACATAGTGAAGCAATGGCGAAACAATTTCATTATTCAGAGAGAGTTGAAGTCTTTCACAGAATAAAGCATAAATCCTGCAAGTATCTTAAGCAGTGAGTATCACTTCACACTACAAAACACTAGACAAACCAAGAAAGGACCTGCAGTCCCATTTAGATTTGCAAAAAAGAGTTCCAGCAAAAAAAGAATAGTAGAAAGATGACTATCTATCCAGAGCTAGCCTTGACTGATGTATTTGATGTTTTTAATTTCAAGTTCTGCCTGATTTTTCATTTAACTCCTGTAGAGAGGACTAAGAAGACAACATTAACAAATGGGTTTATAGGAAGTTATATGACACATATGAGTGAGATGCTGTCAAACAGAGGATATGGTTAGAAGAAAATATATGGCAGCAGCAGATGTAGGTGAAAGGTTAAAGAATGCTGTGCAGAGGGACCAGGTCTGAAGTAACTACTGGAATAACTAGAGTTAACCAATATAAGACAATCATCTGTCTGAGGCCAAAGCTTATGGAAGGCCAACAGTGTTTTGGCACTCAATACTCTTTAAATAACTGCAACATATTTCTAAAAAGAAAGGCTTTAGGAGCTCCACATTACAGGAAAAATACTAATCAGATACAGGTTCACATGTTATTGCAAATAGCAAAAATCAATACCACAACCAGCACATAAGAAGAAATGCAAAATTTATAACGTTTTGCAGGCATCAGCAAAGTGAACAAAGATAATGAAAACATCACTAGCTAAAAATTTTGAGGGAAAGATGGATGCTGTAGAAGAAGTCATCCTTTGAAATACCATTCTACATGAAGACTCTCTGCATTAGTTTTCAGCTGAACATGGGTATTTAATGAATAATACAAAAAAAGGCTTATTATGAAAGAAGAAAAACTACATGCATTAGAGAACACAATGTGAGAACAAGGAAAACTAAGTACATTGTTAGAGGCTGATGTCAGTTACCAAACTTGCAGTTAGACACAAGGGACAGAGCATGCAGAGCACATACAGAGAATGCAGCAGTATACAAAGAAAAAAAAGCCAGAGGAAAAGAATGATTTTGAATCCAGCAGTCCACCATGAGAAAGATCTGCTTATCACTTTTATAACTGAGAACAATTGCAAACTGCAATATTGTTACTGTCAGGATAGGTTGAAACTCAGACACATAGGTATACAATGCCATTTTTTCCATTTTACCTATCCAAAGATCCAGAAACAAGATAATAAACTGCTTCACATCTGTCTTTTTGTTCAAACAGATTACAGACAGTTAAAAAAAAGAATAGGACAGATTGAAGAAAGAGAGATTCAGGAAACAATGACCAGAACAAATGGCATTTATTCTTAACAGCTGCAGTGTTTGTTTTAGAAGAAAACGTGTGGTGGTCCAGGTGCAAGATACCTTAGGGTTTAATCAGGCAGTCTTATGAAAGTCAGCTATAAGGTGCAGTATGAATATATGTAATTTTTGCTGTTGACTGAAGAATTGGGGAATTAATTTTTGTATGGGTTATAACATATGATAACATAGACTGTGTCTCTCCACGGCAGAAAACCTAGGCACAGAGGTGTCACTATCATTCACAGTTAGTCACTCACTCTTTTTGGAGACTAAAGCCATTGTTTGACAGGAACCACAAACTATAATCTCTGGACCGTGAAGGTGAGGCAGGGCACTCTCGTTCAGTTTACATATGTATCTGAAACAAAAGGACTCATGCTTTGGTACAAAACTGATTATCAGCCAGCATTAGGAAAAGACTTCTCCCATGGTTAAACTCTTCCATGACTTTGTGCCTTGCAAGGAATTTATGCTGTCCATGGAGACACTTGGAAATTCTTATAGACAACAGATTGGCCTAGGCTGTTCATAGGTGTGTTCCTCTTCTGTAATTAGTATATGATAGTTATAAAGATTTTGTAAAGATTTCTGAAATAACTTTGTTGTACCAGAGCTTCAAACAGGTTGGACGTGAAGAATTAGCGCTTCAGGTGGCCAGGATTCTTCATTCCTGTCCAGCGGTTGCTTTGTCACAGAGTCTTTTGGGCAGGAACTATAGATCAGGTCTCAACTGCCAAAAAGACATCAGGAAAATCAGAAATATTTCAAAAATGTGCCATTAGTTGTATAACTATGCAGATAAATATTTTAATCTTGTAAAATACAGATGAAACATAAACACTGAGCTTTTTGTGTCTCCATTTTCTGCTAACTAAAATATTTTAATACTTAATAGTTTTGTCCAGTCACCCACAAAGCAGTAAAACACCATCTCAGGTTTTTATAATAAAATTACCTGAAAACTAAGCAAAAGACTAATTAATCAGTTATATATGATTGCTCTCTCATTTGTAGATATTCATACTTTATTCCTAGCACAATTACTATATATTGCAGAATAAAACCCCATTGACAGCACCTGGTGTCATTGTCTTCTTTTCTTCATTTAAAGTATAATCATCATGGTGTGGGTTATTCATTAGAACACATAAATTTATATTTTCAATATTTTTCTTCTTTTTGTGTTAGTGGACCGAGAAAGACACATTCACTGAAATTCAAATTTGTTGAAAATATTCTTAATATTGATTAGAATTTAACAAAAAGATGATAAATATGCAGTCTTGAATCCCTTCTAAAAATACTCATCTTCCTCAGAGAGTGGGGATGATAAAGATTTCTTATAAAAGACAACAGTTACACTATAACTTCATGTAAAAAGAGCAACAGAATATATAGCAGAGCAGAATTTCTTTACACTAATATATATAAATATATTGTTGCATTAACATAAATAATACTAGTAATAGTTCTAACAATTTCAATAAGAGCATTTTTTTTCCCTAGGAGTTATGCTGGCTGAGGCATACCAGGAGATACAATAGCCATGCATAAGTGTTTGATTCAGAGGTTATTGAAGGAAAGAACATGAATGATTTATGTTGGAAGTGACCTCTCGATATAATCAAGCAGATCCAACTGCCCTGATCAAGTGGGAACAACTGATCCAGGACTATCTCCAAGGATGGAGATTCTCTGGGTAATCTGCATTAATGCTTGGTCACCCTCACAGTAATGTACCTCCTGAAGTTCACAGGAAACATTGTATATTTCAGTTTGTGCCCACTTCCTCTGGTCCTGTCTCTTCGAAGAGCCTGTGTCTGTCCTCTTTGCCTTCTTCACTTAAGTATTTAAATACATTAATAGTTTTCCTGAAGAGCCTTTTCTTTCCAGCCTGAACTGTCTCCAGTCCTCTCAGCCCTTACTCAAAGGAGAGATGCTGCATTCCCTTCATGGTCTTACTGGCTCTTTGCTGGACAATCTTCATTATTTCCATGTCTCTCTTGGACTGAGGAGCCCAAAATTCAACCAGAACTCCAGAGGTGGCCTTACCAGTGCTGAGGAGAGATGAATCATAGAATCATTACAGTTGAAAAAGACCTCAAAGTCCAGCCATTAACTTGGCACCACCATGCTCACCACTAAACCATAACCACAAATGCCACACCCACACACATTTTGAACACTTCCAGGCATGATGATTCTACCTTTTCCCTGGGTGGTCTGCCTGATTATTCTTCCAGTAAAAAAAATGTTTCTAATTTCCATTCTAAACCTCCTCTGGCACAACTTGAGGCTGTTTCCTCTTGTCCTGCCTTACCACAATCACTTTTCAAGTAGTTGTAGAGAGAGATAAGGTGTCCCCTGAGCCTCCTTTTCTCATCTATACTACTCCAGTTCTCTTGGCTGTTCCTCACAAGGCTTGTGCTCCAGACCCTTCACCAGTTCCTTTGCCCTTCTCTGGACATGCTCCAGCACTTCAAAGTTTTTCTTGTAGTCAGAGGGTCAAAACTGAACACAGAATTTAAGGTGAGGTTTCAGCAGTGCCTAGGAGAGGGGGAGGGGTGTACAGTGAAAGATCACCTCCATTGATCTGCTGGCAGTACTTCAGTGCAGCGCAGGATCCCCAGTGCTCCTTTGGCTGTATTTTCTGCAAGGACACGTTGTTGGCTTATGCTCAATTTGGGATCTACCAGGATCCCTGAGTCCTTTTTGCCTAGCTGCTCTCCAGCTGAGTGGCCCACAGCATACAGTGGAGCATCAGCTTGTTTATCCCCAGGGGCAAGACCTTGCACTTCTCCTTTCTCAACCTCACCAAGTTCTTGTTGACCCATTTCTCTGGGCTTGTTAAGATCCCTCTGGCTGGCCACAGGATCATCTGATGTATCAGCCACTCCTTCCAGTTTTGTGTCAGCAGCAAAGGGTAAATTTTTGCTGAGGGTAAGTTCTGCCTCATTAGCCAGATTATTAATGAAGATGCTTAACAGAACTTGACCCAGTAGTGACCCAATATTTTACTGCCATTACTGGCCATCAACTAGACTTGATTTCACTCTCTGGGCCTGGACATTCAGCCAGTTTTCAACCCACATCACTGACTATTCATCCAACATTAACAGCTTGTCTACAGGAGTCTTATGGGTGACAGTGTGAAAGGCCTTACTGAAGGCAAGTAGGCAGTATCTTCTGCTCCCATATCATCTATTAAACCAGTCATGTATTGCAGAATCTTATAAAGTTGGTCAGTCATTACTTCCCTATGGTGAAGCCATGCTCCTGATGATTATCTCATCCTTTTGTCATTCTTTATTTGCTTAGAAATGGTTTACAGGACTAGGTGCTCCACCACCTTTAGAGGGATCAAGGTGAGACTGACTGACTTATCAGAAAAAAATGTAGATCCACAGTGCTCAGATTATGTATGCAGATTGATTTGTTGTTTTAAAATGGTTTAGATGTATTACACATCAAATTGCTCAAGCAATTTTTGGCCAAAAATTCCATAGGCTTCCCAAACACAGAATAGAGTCATTAAAAACCGAACAGGGAAAGAAAGTACTTTGGGTCATTCCACTTCTTTGCTGCATCAGAATTCACTATAGGAGGATTCAAAACGGAACAGCACAAGAGGATTCTTTACATTCATTGCACCACAGCTTAGCCTTTCAAAACTCTACCTAACACAAAACTTTTCTGTCTCCTCCTACTTTGTACTTTAAGTTCAAGAATATTATATTTTAAAGGAATGAGAAAAAATAAGCCTTATATCTGCAGTGCTTCAAGTCCACTCTAACTAAACCTGGACTTTTAATCACTGTGTCACACATATTGGTATTTGCCCATCCCTGGTTTTTCCCCTCAATGTAGAAATGCTAACTTTTTCATTGAGGTAGTGTTGTGTGCCAGAGGTGGCTGGGAAGGAGTCAGATAATTAACTAGGCTCCTGCTGAAAATGCAGACCTTTTCTTCTTTCTTTTCCCCTTAAACAAGTTTATTTTTTCCTCTTCTCAGAGCCATTATTAATTTCTTCTTAACTGTTATAAATTGTGGGGAGTGGACAACCTCAAAATTAAGACATGGAAATGCACAGAAAAGTGAGAAAAGTGCTCTGTAAGGAATACCTTTTAAAAAGTTTTCATGCGCCACAATGAAATGTTATAACTGTGTAAGTGCAATCCCAATTAAAACCTTGTGTTTTGTTAAAAATAAATCTTGCTTAAGACATCTATTACTTATTTCCAGACTAGATAGCAAACTTTCAACATTTAAGGGAATAAGGGCCCTCGAAGTGGACTATCTGGCAGCTGCCAATAACATGCCCTCTTTGAAATTTATCTTGCAGTTTTTATAGCTATTTTATTTCTATTTCCTGCATATTCAGGTCTCTGACCCAGATCCCAGTAAGAAAAGAATAGGTAATGGCTGCACACCTGTAATGAAGTACCCTTTTTAGTACAAGATGTTTGCTTGCTCCACACATACCCACCATATTTGTTTGTTTTCCTGGTCTGACCTTATCTGACTGTTCCACTGGGCTTTCTTGCAGGCTTGAGCTTCTTTCCACTTTAGAAGTTTGAAAAGGCACTTTATGGCAAGCATCAAAGCCCATCTGGACAGACAAAGAAGAGGGTTCCAGATATCACACAGAAGCACTTATGCCAGTTCCTTGTCTGAAGGGTGTAAAAAGCACCTGGTCTTCATTAGTTAAGGAATTGCAGGTTTAAAAGTATATAGCTAAAATCTGACCTTTCATAGCAACTTTAGATCTGTCTAGTGAGGGACTCTACTGTCTCAGGTATGTTTTACCCCATCTTGAAAGCCTTAGCAAGAAGTGTCCTGTAACTGTGAAACCAGAGTTATCATTTACTGGGAAGAATTCTCTAATAAATTATTCATAATTTCTCTGAAATTACCTTGATTGATGAAAAAAGCATGACTAAACTCTGTTCTCTATCACCTTCTCTTTTATCTTTTTGCAAATATCATTCCATACTATCAAACTGGCACAACCAGTCATAATGAATAGCTGCAGCTAGTTCTCTGTTTAATAAATTTGGAACTGAACATGTTTCATAGATTATGATTTCTGGATTGCTGCATCAAAAATTATTTAGTTCATTCCCTGTCACCCCTAATTTTTACCTCCCACTCAAGGCATTGGTGTTTGAATATAAGATATTGGTTTAGTCTCTTATACAGAACAGAAGCTGTAGAGGAGATTGAATTTTGAATTTTGTTTTGATTTTTGAATTCTGTTTTAATTTCTCCACATATGGTGAGCATTTGGAGCAAGACCTTGACATTTATCTTAATTTAACAACTCAAGGAGTCTAAAAATGCTTAAAGGTCTTGTTTAACTAACTTCTTGGTGGGTAAGATGCAGGTTTGTAAACACATACAAATTTTCATTTTTTTATTATTCATATTATCAACTTCAGACAAGGTGTCCATTTATTCATGCTATTCATTCAGAAGCAGACCTTAATATGGAAAAGGGAAATACAAACTATTTCACTATATAGGTGCACTGAAAAAACTTATTTTTGAGAAACAAATTCTTTCAGATACACAAAATTAATTTCTGCATCACAGGTTGTCTTAAGGCATGATGGATTTCTTTCTGACTAAGGATATAATTTTTTTTTCACTTCACTCTCTTCTTATATCTGTGTCATTTAGAAGACAATTTTAAACCCATTTTCTTGTAATATCATTAATTAATATAAATCTAAGTCCGTAGTAGCAGCCATCCTAAGACCATCTGGCAAAGGTGAAGTTGACCTTTAAGGAATTGATACATGGTAACAGCTTTCTTCCTTGGCAGATTTCTTCTGTAGTGAAGAGAAACCTAATGTATCCAAGAACATTTTTTCACTTTCTTTCTCTCATTCTAGCCTATTTTTTGGTGGATGTTTTTGTTTGGTTGGTTTGTTTTGTTTTTGGGGTTTTCTTGTTGTTGTTGGGGGTTTTTTTGGTTTTTGATTTATGGGGGTTTTTTTGGGGGGGTGTTTTTTGGTTTTTTGGTTTTTTGAAACAGATTGTAGGTTATGGGAAACACAGCTTGTGTTAATACTGGATCTCAATGAGTAGACCTTCAGACATTACTGGGATAATGAATTCTGATACATGCAGGGATATCCCTATCCACCTAGTATATCAGTTTTGGATCAATTTTTTAATCAGGAATTTATCTCTTCAGAAAGTTCTATTAGAAACTTCAAGGAATACAGTCACAAAGGAGTTAAACCACAGAAAAGCAGGTATGACTAAAATTGATGTTTTTATTCAAAATTTATTTCAAAATTTTAAAGTTTAATTTAAAGTTTAAAAGAAAACTTCTTACTCTGCCCTTTGGAAAGTATACTGAACTCCCTCTAAGCAATTTTATTTATAGGGTTTCCTTTTTCCAGTATGAGATGCAACCGGTGGGCCATAAATCAGTTTTGAATTTCTTTAATGAAAACATTCCTTTCCCATTTAATGCTTCCCATGCAGGATCAGATTCTCTTCTGTGTAACAAGAATGTGTGAATGCTGAACTCAAACACACAGACTCCTTAACTACTATAATCACAATCTACCTGCTCCCTAAATGTTTTCAGCAGTTTGTTACCAATCCAAGCATAATTTTGAAACGTAACCTCATTGTTCAATGACTGTCCAGCTTTAAAGCAAATATGTCTCAGTACGCTTGTATGACAAACTTTATATATGCATGTCATTAAGAAAATATTCCCCTCACCTTTTAAAATAAAATTTTCAGCTTCTTTACAGAAATAATACTAATTTCTTCATTATGCAGCAACAGAGCTGCAAAGCTTGTAGTATGCTGATCTGCAGCATTTGGATAGTCTTTACTTTCAGAGTGTACATGAGTCCTGTTTCTTTGAGCAGGTGGTAGAAGAGAGGCAGTCAAAAGGGATCCAGTTGCATTTACAAAACATCTTTCATCAAAAGGCCTTTGTTAACTAGTTAGACTTTTTGGATGTAGTTCAGGCTCAGTGACCCCTTTCCTACTACATATTGAACCTTTCAGCTGAGCAACCTCTTATTCAAGGTTGTTATTAGAGACAGTATGGCATATAGAGGAAAGACGCAGTGGGACAGGAGTGTTGTGAAGGGTTCATTACATCACCATTGTTCTGGGCACCGCTATCATATAGCAATTTTTGCTCCTTTAATGGAAAATTTCACTCTGGATTCCTGTATCCCAAGATCCACTAATAGGCAAGACAGCACCTTTTCCCATTGACCTGCAGTTGTGGATGGACCAGCTGTTGTATAACTCCACTTGCTTCCTTCTCAGAAATTTCCTGTTCTAAAGCCAAATCCTATGAACAGTTTCCTACTAGTCCAGCCTACCAAACCAGAAGCCCAAAATACCATATACTCTGACTTATTTCCTGGCAGGACATTTCAGCCCCTCTACACATATCTCAAACATACCCCTGCCCCCCAAAAGAAAGCTCTAGAAGAATGACCAAGAACTGTACAGCAATCTTTAACAAGTTTTTGCTGAAGCAATGGAGCAATTTCCTTTTTTTAACATATATGGCTTTATAAATGGCTTTGTCTCCCTAGTAAACTTATATATCTGCAACATCCTTTCTGATCATTCCAGCTGCTTCTAACTCTGATATTCACGGTCATTTACATTTCCTTTCCTTTAGTGAAAAAGTAATTAAATAATTTTAGTTTCTCTTTATACTGCAATTATTGTAAATGGCTGATAAGTAATGCGCCTTTTAAAGCACCAGATATCTTTTTCACCCAAAAATGAGACTAGAGAACAAATATCTGTTAGCTACAAATACATATAAAATCTGAGTGGAAGAGAGCCCAAGTTTAGTGCCTGATTCAGGGGAATGGCTAGTAGCTCAGATGTCAGCTTTAAGAGGTCCCAGCTGTCCTAGCAGGCCAGCATGAATCCCAGCCCAGACCAGTGCTTCTGCCTGCTCCTTCCCATCCAGTAGGGTAGAGATGAAGACAATTATATGCCTCCTGGGTACTGGAGACTCAAAACGAGTTTGAGGTACATATAGGCTAAAGGGTGACTGACAACTGAGTGGTCATGGAAGTTGAAAACAGACTCAAATTCACTGAAAACTAGGCATCATTAATTTTTTTCACTGGCATTCCTTAATTACAGTTCTTTATAATTCACACTGTATTCTTACCAGCATTCTTTAATGATCCTAATTTAATCATGATTGACCTTCTCCTAAACTCTTTAAAAATGCCATGATGTTGCAGTTTATAATAAACTTGGACAAAAATACATTTAAGTGATATCAGAAGAGTTAATTTCAGCTACAGTGCGTTCCTGGGTGAATTCACAATTAAGCGTGTATTTTATGTCATTACATTGAAAAAACTGGTGAAAACAGGCCAACAAGAAGGTAGTAAAAGACTTTCAGGATTTTTTTTAGGGGAAAGAAAAAAATCCTCACAATATTTATGTCTGAATAAATTCTGGACACTGAAATATGCACTATGGACACTATGCAACATTTTCAAATAATAAAATTATCTTTTTTATAAAGTGTGAAGTTGTTAGAGGTTTTATTGATTTACATAGTGTGGAAGTGAATTCTCTGCTTAAACAGACATTAAAATTTTCAGTCTGAAAAGTTATCCTTAAACAGAGTACCTTGTGACCTATTCTGAACACTAATTGGTCAAATATTGCAGAACAACAGGGAACAGGCACCCATGAAGTTGTAATATAGGTTTTTTCCCTAGGCTCTGCCCTTAAAAAAATTTGATTTTTTTGCCAGTCTGCTATCATTTGTCACCACTGCTATCATTTAGTTCTACACAGCATTCTGTTCCCATTTATTGTGAAATTATACCATTTCCTTCTTAGTTAAAGATTCTAGCTCATTTTTCCTAAGATAGCTATTAGTTTGAAAGATCATAATAGCTTTGGAGAACCCTTGAAGTGTTCTCCGTCCCTCTAATCATTCATTTGAAGCACAGGAACTTCTGCCTTCCTAGCAAGCAAAAGAAATTTAATCATCTTCATTCCGTTTCTGTTTGCTTCTAATTGAGTGGCTTTATTCCCCAGCCTTTTGTTTGAATGCACCATATAGGTACAGTATATGTTCATGTATCCCAGCAACTGCAACAACCCACTTATGCTGATACAGGAATGCATCTGCTCCAAAACAGGCATGGGAATGAATCTGAATGTTTGTCAAAGATCCAGCTAACCAATGTCAAAAAAAAAGACTCAGGCTGTATGCAGAGTTCTCCCAATCAGGTACCTTGTCCACTCTTTCTCTTACTTTCTCCATACAGTGGTAACTCATTTTTGTCAACATTAAGGTATAGAATGACACCTAGGGCGATAAAACCCTAGTGCCATTTAAACCTCAAAAATATCAAGTAGTAAATTGCTGTGCTACTGCTGTCTTAGTGCCCCTTCTTCAAGACTCAGAGTTTTGATACAGAAGATAGCAGGGACAACGTTTGCCTTCAAAGAGAATGCCTGTTTCCAATAGTCCCTGTCACATTAAGGCAGACTTGGATGACAGTAGAAAAAATCAAACTCAGTTTATATTTGTAGTGCTTGAATTATAATTTCATAACAGTTCCTATCCAAGTGCAAGCATTTACACAGAAGTCTTCAAGCTCCTCACTCGATCTTACTCTTACGCAGACACATGAAGAGCATATACATGAATATGTATATTCAAGCATATGTATTTTTATTTTGTGTGCTGTTACATATATATATGTTTGTTAAAATCTCATCCCACATACAAAGACATCAATGCATAGATGTGGAGCTCTGATGCTAGGAGTTATGATACTGTTGCTTTGTAGTAAAAGGAAGTGAAGACAACATCCACTCCTGCCCCCCATCTTACATTTCCTGACACATTCACTTCCTTCCTCCGTGGTTCCAATACCAGCTTAATATCTAGCATAGAGATTAGTTGAGCTTGGGCTAATGTTTTGGCAAGTATTTTCATACTTTAGCTGAGTCAGGAAGATTTTCCAGATAGCTTTCACACAAAATAAAACTACCCAGAGAAACTCAGCCAGGGCCAGTTTCTCTAACACTACAAGAATTCATGTCAGGGTTTATCTCCTGTCTCTTCCGCAGACCCCAGTTCATGTGTGCCAGTTCAAAATTCTCAGTGTCCTGATCAGTTTCAACTAAGGAACTCAGGATGAAAACCTCTCTAGAATTTGTCAGCCACAGAGGAAGTCAAACCAAGCATCCTGCCTTTCGCAAAGCTTCTGGCTTGCTTTGTGGTGCTTGAAGCAAGGAAACAGGATCTACAGACTAGTCACAGTAAGATATATTTAGCCACTGTCTACAGACTTCACATGTTGCCATTTGGCATTAGTTCTTGACACAAGCCAAGTGTGAAGTATAAGAAAAACCACATGCCAAGCTGTTATGCACCTCCAGCAAGACAATAGTCTAATTGCCCTGTTATCTGTCTTAAAGATTTTAATGCTAAGTGGTAGAAATATTTTCTTCATAGTGTGGTTTGGAGCAAGACAGAGGATAGAATGGAAAGCTATACAGTGTGAAAGACAATTAAATAACAAGATATGATAAACGACACATTATTATAGTAGTTATTACACCTTATGTGTTACAGCTTATCAGCCTAAAATATGACTTCTTAGAGGTGTACTGGTTCAGTATGTTTCTTTGATTTGATTTAGGACATGTAGCATAAAATGTGTGATGCCTTCACTTTGAATATTTCTCGAAGTATTAACCTCTGCCTGCTGGGGTGAGGTGTAGCAGACAATTTACATCTCCTTCCTCTCACAGACACAATTGCTAGCTGAGGTGAAAGGCTTTTGTTCCTCTCTACTCCTCCTCACCTACAGCACCCCAAGCTTAGAGATGCTCTGTGTTATTCACTGCATTTGAGTGGTGACTCTCACTCTTCTAGAAGTCAAAACCACAGATGATCTGCCTTTGGCCTGTTAGGTAAATCAGTTTCTGTCTCCTTTTTCCGCCTCCTCTTTCCCAAGTGCAAAATGGCAAGGATGTTACTTCAATGTCATAGGTTTAAGTTAATACGTATCGCTCCAGTAGCTGCCCTAAGCCATACATCTGCAGCTGCCTTGGGCCTCATTGTCTCCCAGCTGCTTCTTGCATTCTTATACACACACAAACGACTCACTCTGTTAGCTGGTTCAGACTGGTGGAGCTTATTATTACCCAGCTCAGACCCTGGGTCTCTGAAGTAGCTGCCTTGCACCTATTGTCAGTCCAGCAGACAACGCTCAGACCTTCTACTCTCAACCGTACCCAGCGCAGGCCACCCCAGTTCCTGGGTCCCAAACCTCTTACCCTATTTACCACTAGGGTCTCCAGTTGCTGGCACCTTGTGCACACCCCTGTGACCCCTGTGACCCTGCGACCCATAACTGGCACTGAGCCTCCACGCAATACTCACAGACACACCCCACATTCAACAAGGAAACAAAAATGGTGATTGGTGAGTAGGGCAGACAGTGCTGAACACGCCCTTGCTCATACACATCCCCTTGCAGTAAAATACTGGACTTACAGGAAAAATATGGGAGACAGGCCACACTGTCTAGAGCAAGGTTTCTGCTTTTCCTAGGACTATACGCCAAGATGTATTTTTCTTCCTGCCACAAAAAGGGCTTCTAGTCACCTCTTGTGTAATGAACTGAGACTTTAGAGCAAGGTCAAAGGGTTCAAATTCCTTGCTATATAGAGGAAAATTGAAAAGTGCATTATTAGCTTTTCTTGTAAATATGGATCGATCTAGTTTGGTTTTGTCCCTCTGTTTACTTTTACAATCTGGTGGATGAACGGATAATGGTGGGGAATTTTCACGTAATGACAGAGGCATGACATCCTAAACAAGAAATAGACCAATGAAACCCCAGGAAAGTCATGTCATGGTGTTCCTAACACATGACAATAAAAACATATTCCATTGTTCATCAGTTTTTGTGAGACTGAGGGTGTTTGGATGAAAGAAAGCATGTAAGTACAGCATGGGAGTAGGGACATTTTTTAGCTACTTTCAGTCTAGGGTATTATATTTGTATTACTGTACTGATTATAAGATGTTTACATCCGGGGAACATATTTCAGAGCTGTAATTCTGCACTCTTCTACCAGTGTCTGTCTGCAGCTGACAGCACAGATGAAAGGACAAATCCTACCATCTGCCTAGCACATTATCACCTTACTACACACATAGGTCCACTAATTTCAGACTACTCATTGACTATGATTTAACAATGATCAAAAGAAGGAAGTATCACAAAAGGCAGAGCAGAACAAAGTAGACAGATTTATATTTTTTTACTGGCCAAGTTGATTGAGAAGCAGACCAATCAAAAGCTGAAAGCTGATGAGAAAAAAATTTGATATTGCCCTAGACATTAATGTTTTTACACAGTTCTGTAGTTAGTCATTTTGCAATATCTCTTTATTTTTTGAACGAAAAGCCGAGCACAAATGAATAGTCCCTTTGTAGAAAAACACCTATTGTTTTTTTGTCTTAATTTGTTTATATTTTAAATACCACTGGCTCAGGAAGTCTGACAAATCCTGTTTCTCAGAAGAAGAGAGAAAAACATTGTTGACTGACAGTTTTTTGGGAGGATAAATATTGGTGCAAATCATCCCACCCTTTTTCCTAAACATTTTTTTTCAGAGGCAGCTGGGCAACTGGCTGAATGATTCCTTATCCAATTCAATAATTTTGATGCTATTCTAAATAAGGTTTTCATTGTGCAAATATTTTGCAATTCCTCTTGTTTGTATCTAGGATCTTGTCTGTTGTAGGCTAGGATGAAAAAAGGCTGGTCCTGTCAGAGTTGTATCAATAACCACGAAGACCTCATTTTTGCTATAAAGTTAAAAAAACTAGAAGGCAAAATGGCAAGTGTAATAACTTTTCCCCACAACTACATCTCACACACTAGCAAAACTGCTTTACAAAATTGATCAAAACCATGGTTTGCTTGCCATCAAAGTACTGTAAGTGAATGGTACATGACCACTCTGTGAAAGTAAACCTGGGAAAGACTGAAAAGTGGAAAGGGAGACTGAGAGTATCTTAGTATGCACACACACACAAAAAA
>VZSE01001273.1:211777-288126 GCA_013398275.1 Promerops cafer | reverse complement strand
AAAAAAAAAAAAAAAAAAAAAAAATAGAACAGTGCCAGAGGAGCAGCTGTTTGGAAAATAAATGCTTCTGCATTAATGAACCAGCAGGAGCTCATTGACCTATTCTAGTCCATGGGCATTGGTTCTTAATTATAAATAATTTTAAAATGTTCTGTGAAATGAATGTTTATATAAAAATATTTTGCTAGAAATAAAGGGTTTATTAAGGAATTTTATGATCTGCCCACCCCTACAGCATGTCTTTAACATTCTCTTTTCATATAATGAGGCTCCAGAGGCAATACCACATGAGTTAGGGACACCAGGACACCAAAGAAATCACTTGTTGTCTCTCCAACATCTACTTTTTGTGACTTCCCAGAATTTATCATCATACTAAGTCCTATCACTTTAGAAACTATTATATATTTAAGTCTCTTTACTAACTCTATTTGTACAAAGGACCACTTTTTGAGGCTAGTGTGATGTTCTTAACGAAATTAGACTTAAGATTGTTTTGTAGGTTTGTGGTGATAACTATTTCCTGTTTTTATTTAACTTCCTCATAAACAGAACACAGCAAATACTTCTACATACATTTTCAATAATAACAATTTTTCAGTAATAGCTTGGAAAAGAGGAATAATTAGCTAATACCTGTAAATTAAATATTAACGTTTTATTGGTCAATATTCTTTCTGGCCTTAAAAAAAGAAAGTATAATAAAAAAATAAAAGTATAATGTTACTAGCACTTAAATATCTAAATATGATCCAATACTCACAAATTTTTTCCATGTGATCTCTTAGTTTAAAAAAAGGCAAAACTTAAAGAGCACAGCCTCAACAAACACCATACACTAAGACAACTGGCAGTTACAATTGAGCATCTATAGAAAGAAACATTGAAAAAGAACTAATTTTAGTGGAAACTCCCTTGAGTCACCAAGATGTGTTAACAAGCCAAACAAATTCAGCACATGAAAAATAATCCATTTTTCTATGTTAGAATAGAAAACTGGACTCAAAGCTCAAAAATTTCCACATGTCCTTACTACAGTCTTCTGTGAGAAAGATGTACACATGGTATTCTGCCAAGAGACCCTGAAAGAGTGGGTCAACTTACATATCCTTCATGTACACCTAGAAACTTCTATGCTTGACTAATCCTGAGCTTTTTTAGAAAATGTATATCTTTAAAGAGAAGTAGATGACTGAAACACCATCAGTCATCTTTTAATTCTATCCATGTAGAGTGCCTGTTACCCTCCCAAGTGCATAAACTGTCCATCTCACATAAACTCTAAGATTAAATCTTTGATGTATGTTTTAGGATGATTCTGAGCACAGAAAGGACATCTTGGAGCAAGTCCAGTGAAGTACTGTTAAGTTTATTAGAAAGATGGAGCACGTCTCCTATGAGGAAAGGCTGGGGGAATTGGGGTTTTTGACCCTGGAAAAGAGAAAACTTCAGGGTGAATTAATTGCAGCCTTCCAGCACCTGAAGGGAATCTACAAAAGAGATGGAGAGAGACTACTTACATGAGCATGTAGTGACAGGACAAGGGGGAATGGCTCCAAACNAGAAAGATGGAGCACGTCTCCTATGAGGAAAGGCTGGGGGAATTGGGGTTTTTGACCCTGGAAAAGAGAAAACTTCAGGGTGAATTAATTGCAGCCTTCCAGCACCTGAAGGGAATCTACAAAAGAGATGGAGAGAGACTACTTACATGAGCATGTAGTGACAGGACAAGGGGGAATGGCTCCAAACTGAAAGAGAGTAGGTTTAGATCAAATTCTAAAAAATAATTATTTTCTGTGAGGATGGTGAAGAACAAGATGCCCAGAGAAGTTGTGGGTGCCCCATGCCTGGAATTGTTCAAGACCAGGCTGGATGGGGCTCTGAACAGCCTGTTCTAGTGAAAGGTGTCCCTGCACATGGTAATGTGTTTGGAACTATATGCTCTTTAAAGTCTCTTCCAACCGAAACCATTCTATGATTCTATAATTGGTAAAGCTAAAATATAATGTAAAAACTTCATTAAAATTTGTATGAGTCATCTCTATATGCATCCTCTAGCTCTTTAGTGTAACAACTACACATTTATTTAAATCTAATTAGAGGGTTTTAAGAAAAGATAGCTATGATTGTCCACACATCAAGTGCTGTGCCCTGTTCTGGGCCCCTCACTACAAGAAAGACACTGAGGATTGTGTCCAGCAGAGATCAGCAAAGTTGATGAAAGGTCTGGAGTTCCATGAGAAGCAGCTGAGGGAGCTGGGGTTGTTTAGCCTGGAGAAAAGGAGGGTCGGGGGAGACATAATCACTCTCTACTTGAGGGTGTGGCAAGGTGGGGATCACTCTCTTCTCCCAAGTAACATGAGACAGAATGAGACTGAATGACCTCAAGTTGCACTAGGAAAAGTTTAGACTGGATATTAGGAAACATTTATTCACAGAAAGCAGACAGGCACTGAAAAGTGCAATCCAGGAAAGTGGTTGTTTCATTCTCCCTGGAGGTATTTAAAAGAGAAATAGAAGTGGCACTAGTGGTGGACTTGCCATTGTCAGGTTTATGGCTTGACTTGATGATCTCAAGTCTTTTCCAACCTAAATGGTTCTGTGAACAATGAACAGATTATGTTGGCCTTTGTATTCAGTCTAGACTTTAGCAGGTTTTGCAGTCAACACAACTGTAGCACTATAACAAAAGATTTTTATGCTGCCTTGAACTTTTGAGAAAACAGGTCCTACTTCCCTCCCTCAAGAATCATTGTAGGAATACATGTGTACAGCTCACAGAAGTCACATTTAAAGAAATTTTTCACTGAGATTTTAGAGCCCTGCCAAGTACTACACTGCAAATCCTTTTTAATTAATAAGAATACTACTTTGCTACCTCTGAGCTCACATAAAAATGGTCTTTTAATTTTAATCCCACTTGCTCAATAAATCGAAATGTTTTGAATTACTGTCCATGTGTCCATAATATAGGTCTTCATACTACAAATTTTCCCTTGATGCCTTTGGAAATCATGTCTTAGTATATAATTCTAAGAAGCATCATAAATGCCAACCAAAAATTCTGGGAAGCAGGCCTACACGTTCTGCAAATACTTAGCAACACTATGCCTTTGTTTTATTTCTTCTTGTGTGAATCATGGCCTTACCTTTAAATGCTCTGGCTTTTGTCACTCTAGGCCTCAGTCGCTGCTCTTGTCACTATAATTTTGTCAGAGAATTATCCAGGCAGTACAGAATGGGCAGGAATACTCAGCACAGCAGTGTAATCTTTCACATTATCCTAATACTGTCTGGCTTGGCTGTATTAAAGTACATAGCTCTAAGACAGGCAGCAGTGGAAATGTAATTTGCAAAGACTTATTGGAAGGCGGAGAGCCCCTAACGAGATGAGTAATTTAGAAGTCATGATACCAATCCTATTTCTCTCAGTAGACTCTTTGGCAGCTTACTGGTTTCTCTCTTTCTCTCGGCCCCACACCCGCTACTTCTGTGTGTTCAAAGGGTTAACAGCAAATCAGACTGAAGTGGCATGTATTACCATGTCTTCTGCATGACTGATACTGCAATCGATCTGCAGCGGTTCATTTTCCCTCTGGAATCTCTGCCTACTGAGAACAAATACAAACACATGTGGAACCAATAGGAAGCAGACCAAGGGGTTTAAGAGCGTATACCAACCTATGTCAGAAAGTTCTCACTTAACAGATGGGGCAATTAATAAAACAGTCAAGTGGTATGACTGCGTCAAGGTGCCTTTAAGTGCTAACAATCCTCTTTTGTCTTACTACTGTAGTGTACAGATGGATTCCAACTGAGAATAAGCAGTGCATTGTGCCCATGTTTGCCATCGTACAGTGTCACAGTATTTATAGGGTGCCAGGTGTCCAATGCCTATTATTTTAAGTATAAATAGGAAACTGGTTCCCTCCCTTCTAATTCCCTCCTGCTTTAAGTGTTTCAAGTGATGAAGTGATCACTAATCAGGGTAGAATTAAACTTTACAAGTAAATCAGCCTTTTTATCAATTTATAAAGGATGGATTTGCCATAAAGTAAAGCTAACATAATGCCGCCTCAGTTAACATGCATCTTTACGGTACTGATCCAACACAAGAAAGTGCTTTATAGAGTAGCCCAAACCCCACAGTAGGCTTCATGACATCATATGTTGATTCTCAGAATAAGATAATCATTTTTCCCTCTGGAGTATGAAATGCAGAATTGTCTATTTCCTATTTACGACTTTCAGGGGCTTTTTACCAAGATTACTGATATGGGTGTCCTCTACACCTGTGTCTCATGTTCATTCTGCTTTTCTTCTCTTCCTTTTCCCCTTTTATTTCCCATTATATTTTTTTTTTCTCAAAATTGCACATCATAGCTGGCACATAACAACTTTCATTCTTAGAGAGGGCTGTTCTCAGTTAACCACAAACAATTTTAGTGTCCTTTGAGATAAAAAATGCTGTAAAAATAGTTTTAGGCTCAAAATAAAGTATAATAAATGTTGATCTGTATTTTACATACATCATCAAAAATTCCTTCTCAGTCCAGGACAGAAATAGAGCAGTGAAGGTGAGATTGTTTCCTCAGGATCACTGACTTAAGTCTTGGAATCAACCTATGCTGCTGAGCTGCCAGCTATTGTGCTAGCAATGCACTAGAGAAGGGCATTTAGCAAGACACTTGATGCACAGCCAGCCTGATATATTTTGAATTTTACTTTCTCCTTTTGTTAAACTACTAAATGGAGGAGTGAAGTCTAGCAAAAAGACACCATTGCAAGATATTGGAGTGTTTTAGTTCTGCTGTTGTAAGGAATAAGTATTTAATTCTATTATCTTCACATTAATGCTTTGTCATAACATGCTGCATAACTAATAATTTGCTTATCCAGGGAGTTCTGTATTATTGGTTTTATTATTATTGTTATAATGCTTTTTACTTCAAGTACACATCAAAATAAAAATGGAAGACTGATTTAAATCTCAGAGCAGACAAGAAAGAGTATCCCTTTATCAGTATCAGAAATATTCTGTTGATGGAAAAAAGGGAGGGAAAATATGTTTGTTTTGATCTTTTTTCTCCTTTATTTTCCAATGGCATTGCCTCAAACTATTTTTCACTCTGGTGAGTAAGGTTTGCAGGATCAAGTCCTGGCTATTATAAATATAATGAGCTTGTCAATTCACCAAAAATTGATGGAGTCACCCCCACCCATTTGTGAAATCATTAAATTAGATGCCACTCACAGAGAAATCTCTTACTATGACTTATGATGACTACATGCAATTTACCCAATGATATTTGTTTCAATTTACAATAGAATTTGCTGCTGTCTTTCACTATTCTGTGTTCACTCAGCTTATACACCAGCTAGCCAGTTCACCATACAGAGAATATTTTTACTCAAGACAAGACTTTTAATTAAGGCTGGAGAGCATTGTAGGTAACCTGTGTTGGTTGAAAATTAAACGAAATGACTGTAAAATCAAAGACCAACTCTTTATGACAAACTAATGGCAAACATTCACAAGCTTGAATCTGAAGAAAAAGAAGCTTCAGCCAACCCTGACCAAACTGAGTCCTATGGCTCCACTAGTGCAAGTTAGTACTTTAGATAGCAAGCTTGACAGGCATCTCCCAAGCTATAGCAAACTTACCCGTGTGGACTGAGAGAGTAGCACATTGCCACACCTTTCCACGCCTTCGCATTGGGCTGCAGACCATGTAGACAAATAGAGATTGATTTACTGCCATGTCTACGACACGACATCCTTGAGCAAACATCCACTAGCCACTTCCAGTATAAAGGAGTGACAGTGCTAGGGAAAGGAACAACATGTTAAATTTTCACAGTAAAAATTACACCGTCCTTTCTTCTTGCGGAATCTTTATGGTCTTTTCCATGACTAAGGTCTGGCACTAAAGAAGCTGTAGGGCTCAGTTTGGTTAAAGCTGGTTGGTTTCTTTGTTTTATGCTGTGCATGCATTGTTTGTAGATTAAGACACATTTGGAGGAGAAATAGCCTCCTGGAGTTAGACCAGATCCTCCTTATCTGCTCCAACACACCTGGGACACCTAGTGCATCTGCCTATAATTAAGGAAATAAATGTCTCTACAGTGATCCATGGACATGTAGATGCCTCATCTGCACAGGAAAGAAAGGAACTCTAGACACACAGCATTTTAAACTTCTTTTAAAGTTTTACAGTGTGGTGGCAATATACTAATATCCAATGGGGTAATCTATAGGAGATGATACTAGAGATGGGACTAGAGGCAGCTTTGTCTGAATGCTATTTATTATAGCAGAATTCTTATTGCATTCATAAAGGGTTGTAGGGGAGACAAAGCCATGCTTAGGGCTTCTCAGCTTCAGCTCATAAGCAAACCTGAAGCCAATTTGGTATTTTATAGTTTCTTTTTCTGAGCATCTTAATACATGAACACCAATCAGCATCATGCACAATACCTTTACCATTATCTATAGCCTATGACAGTTACTATCATTACCATATTATAATCTTTATTATCCAATCACTTCAAGTTAGTATGTTAAATCTTAAACTTCAAGTTAATTCTATACTTTCTTGAAATGGAAAATTCTTAGACTTTTCCCCAACATGTTACTTTGAACTTTTTACTTGTCTAAGAGATCTTCTGCTTTCCTAAGATGTTTTTCTGCATCTCTTTTGTTTGTAGTCAAAAATATTATTTGCTCTAACAATAAAACTACCTTCCAACTATACTTAATTTTTGTCCCTTCGGTTTGTTCAGCAATTCTTAAAACATCTCACCCTTCTATATCAAAACTTCCCTCCATCACAATTTCTGTTTTAGCTTCTACATTCAGAGAGCCTTCTGCTAGACATACATATTTGTAAGACCCTCCTGTCAAGTTTTCATCTATCCCAACATCGACCTATTCCACTGATTTCTGTGAAGTTGTAACTGTTGTCTCTCCACAGCATTATCTCCTCCACATTTCAACTTACCTTGTCATTTTTGCAACATAATAGCCCTTGTATGGCTGGCAGATCCTGAGTAGGTGGAAAGCATGTGACTCCAGAGAAGCACCCAATTTTGTTATGGTTTAACCGAGCCAGCAAAAAAAGCACCACACACCTGCTCATTCAGGCCCACACAGTGTGATGGGGAAGATAATTGAAAGAGTAAAACCAAAGAAATTCATGAGTTGAGATAAAGACAGATAAATAGGTACAGCAGAAGCCACATGAAAAAGCAAAGCAAAATAAGGAATTAATTCACTGATTCCCATGGACAGGTAGGTATTCAGCCATCCCCAGGAAATCAGGTCTCCACCACATGTAACAGTGTCTTGGGAAGAAAAATCCCACAACTCAGAATGTCCCCCTTCTACCTTCTCCTCCCAGCTCCATATGGTGAGCATGACACTCTACGGTAGGTTATATCCCTTTGGTCAGCTGGGGTCAGCTGTCCTGGCTTGCTGCCTCCCAACAACATGTGCACCCCCAGTACACTCACTGGTGGGGCAGTGTGAGGAGTGGAAAAGGCCTTGATGATGGGTCAGTGCTGCTTAGCAGTAACAAGGACATCCACCCTTATCAACACTGTTTCTGGCACAAATCCAAAACACAGCCACACACCAGCTACTATGAAGAAAATTTACTCTACTGGCTAAGACCAGTACAAATATTCACCAGCAGAAGTTTTGCTTTTCATTGGGTCTAGCACTGTAAGGCAACACAAATGTCCTTGTTTATGACCAATGAACAGAAACCCAACTTTCTCATTGTTATTCAAACTTGCTGCCAAAATTCATTATGCTCTTTGCTTGAGCCACCATTGATATTAAGCAATTGCTGCTGCAAATGTGCCAGATGGTATCACACACCAACGCAAAGCTGACATCTTTTAGTTCAAAGCCTTTCACTATAGCAAAAAATCTTTCACAGCTGAACAAATTGCAAATAATTTACTAGTATCTTCTCTCCAATCCCAAGGTTACTGGAAGCTTCTTTAATTTCTTAATATATGTGTTTATAACAACCAGATATAGAGGTCACATTATAATTTCTTTTATTCCACAGACAGTCAACGAACTCAAGGTGAAACAGAATAAAACCAAGTATCACAGATTTTCCCGTGTCCTGTGCACAGCTCCATCAGAGACAAGAGAACCGATTCACACCTTCACCATCACACTCTTGGTTATCATTTGCATGTTTTGAACCCCTTTTTTTAAGAACTAACTTCAATTTACTTTGGTGGTTTCAGAAGATGCTATTGAGTCTCACTGCCAAGATGGTCTATTTCTAGATATGCCTACTGAAAAAAAACAAATTCCACTTCCCAGTTATGACTGTCCTTCAAATACAACCTGATTCAACAATCCCCTCCTGACAGGCCTTACCTGCTTGTGTGCTGTACAGGTGGCTAAACCAGTTATCTGGTTGCCCCTATAGACGTATAAAACTCATAAATTGCTCCAGACTACTTTTGAGGAGAGAAGCATCAGAGAAAGCCAGAATGTTTTGAGATTAAAGGACTGCAGTGTAATGAAGAGCTGTCTCACTTTCCCTCATTGTAGGAGCTTCCAGGTTGCAGCACAGAGTTTTGGAGAGGAGACGCTGTCCAGGCGGCTGGGAAACATGCTTGCTCAGCACATACACTACAGCTTTGGCCAGCTGGACTTGCATACAATGCCCTACAGAGATTAAAGCTAACCTTCTGCATAATGCCAGAATGGCACAACAAAAAAATCTGGTCTGCTTTACAGTCTGAGCTGTGATAGACCCAAAAAGTAGAAGGACATCTGCACTAGACACGGATCATAAAGACAGACCAAGCTCACGTAGAAACTACTGCCAATACAGTGTACTAGAAATGAACCTCAGTGGGATGGACACACACAGATGGCTGGTTTCAGCTCCATGCATGCTAAAGTGAGGCTGAAGTGCAGCCTATGAGAAAACAAATATTTGTTTAATATGCCAGTTATATTAAACCTCAGTTATATATTGAGAAATCACACCGTCTACCTATTCCTCCCCCCCCTTACCCTTGCAACTCATTAATCTAACAGCGAATATTTCATTAAAAGGCTCCTTTGGGTTTGTATCATGCCATTGTTTTGGGAAAACAAGTTTATAGTTTTTGTAATGTCCATCTTCCCCTTCCCCAAACACTCAGTTTCCTGCCAATCATACAGGAACACAGAGTGCCAGGCACATTGACAGGATGTTTGTTTGCTGCTGACGTTAGCTGAGTTGCAAGTCTCAGCACTTACATTGAAAATCCAAGCACAAGAAAATGTCTCAAACAATTTTTTTAACATTAATTGGTTTGTTTATATTCTAAATGAGCAATAGATTACTCCCAAGTGAGGAAAAGTTGCTGGTGAACCCATAATCTTCAACAGTTTTCATATTCTAATAGTTCTGCAGAACAGATACCAGACAACATAAAATTTTAGACTTTTAAACACAACTAGACCTTTTAGGTAGTGTCAGTAAAGTAACAAATAATACGCTCATTTCACAGGCTGAGAGATCCAGAGAGTATTTTTTTTTTCTCCAAATTAAGTTAAAATAGTCACTATTTAGCATTGCATAGGCAGGCTCCTAATCTGATTACAAAACATAATTATTTCAGGACATCAAATATTGGTGTAACAGTGAGATATAGTGGAAAGAAAATCAGAAGATTTCCAGGGACCATACAAGCTCATTATGTATTTTCTATGTGCTTCTCCATTCTCTACTGCTTGTGCATCTTCCAGATAAATCACAACTGAGTCATGTCTGCATCCCTATGACAGAAGAGGCTGAGTCACTTTACACAAAATGGTGAAAATTGTGCCTGTTTGGACAGAAGAAATTAGAATTCAAGACAAATGAAATCCCTACAACTGGTGGAACAGTAGTAAGTGTAGTATTATTACTCTGTATTAACTAAAAAGCCACACAGCAAGAAGGATTAATTCAAAACACAAATGTTCAAACTTGTCACAGGTTAGAGGATTATTCTATTCACTGGCTTCTGTCCCTCTCTGCCAATCCATTCTTAAGAGCTGGAAAGGTTCTGTTTATTTTTTCTCTCAATATTGTATGCCTTCATACATATCTCAAGTATAGTGAGTGTGCTCAGACTCAGAGTGCTATTTTTTTTCTCAAAAAGGCAATATGTGACTACAACTAAGTTAACATTCGAGAAAGGATTTTAAAAAGCCACAGGTTTCTAAAGACATATTTCAGAGTATACCAAGATTCAATTTAAAATAAGACTATGAGGCACTAATTACCAGATATATGTTTGTGAGATGGATGCAGTGAAATCACTGCACAACTCTGAATGATGGAGTGTCTCTAGTCCCAAACTAAAAAATGCTTACCTTCTAGGCATATGCATAGTACTTAGGCTTGCAGCTTGCATGTTTTCTTAAAGCAATCAGCTTCATTACCCCACAACATCTTTCAATGCCTGAACTTGTGGGTAACAAAAGAAAAAGCAGTACTAGAGAAGCCCTCAGAGTGGGGCTTTCCTGAGTTGTTGATTTGCACGTATCCAGAAGGGGCCAATAACCGAGCCTGAAGGCATCTATTAATAGCATACTGACCCAGGAATAGAAAGGATAGTCAGCCTCAATAGACAGTGTTGATTGGGTTTTTTCTGCTATTGACTGGCTAGTCAAATTGCCTTTGCAGAGATATAATTCGAACTGAGCAAGAATAATATTCTACGTAAACAGAAACATACTTGTGTCATAGTTCATTTATCTTGCCTCTTCAGCAGTCTCTCCTCCATCTAATGGTCTGAGGTCATGGCATGTTGATTATCTACTGGCTCCCCTTTCTGCATGCCCAATACAAAAACCTGATCTTTCATCCTGACAGCCTCATTGGACTGAGGCCAAAGTGACCTCTCAAGTCCACATGATTTGCAGCTTCTCCAAATAACTGCAAATCACATGTGAAAATTATCTACGTCTTCAATGAATCTTACAGAAATAAGGTCATGTGTTTAAGGACCCTACAAGGACTCAGAACAGGAAAAGTAAGTTTCTTTTGCTTCTAGCAGTTTCTTGTTGTGCCATAGGGTATATTACTTTGATTTTCTGTCTGTATCTCAGCTGAGTAGAGGATAGACGTCATTACACATGCCATGATCCTATGTTCACAGTTCTCAGGACTGGTATGTGCCCTAGCTCTACNGGGGGGGTATATGTTTTCATAATATGCACTTACTGCATCTTCTAGGTAGCTAGAGGCTTTCAGTGCATCATACATACAAAATGCTGAAGATGACATGCATTTTCTGTGCAGCTGTGAAAAGCTTTGCTTGAGATCAGAGCATGCTCTAGGCTGACCATTTCATTTCCCTGTGTANCCAAAAAGTAGAAGGACATCTGCACTAGACACGGATCATAAAGACAGACCAAGCTCACGTAGAAACTACTGCCAATACAGTGTACTAGAAATGAACCTCAGTGGGATGGACACACACAGATGGCTGGTTTCAGCTCCATGCATGCTAAAGTGAGGCTGAAGTGCAGCCTATGAGAAAACAAATATTTGTTTAATATGCCAGTTATATTAAACCTCAGTTATATATTGAGAAATCACACCGTCTACCTATTCCTCCCCCCCCTTACCCTTGCAACTCATTAATCTAACAGCGAATATTTCATTAAAAGGCTCCTTTGGGTTTGTATCATGCCATTGTTTTGGGAAAACAAGTTTATAGTTTTTGTAATGTCCATCTTCCCCTTCCCCAAACACTCAGTTTCCTGCCAATCATACAGGAACACAGAGTGCCAGGCACATTGACAGGATGTTTGTTTGCTGCTGACGTTAGCTGAGTTGCAAGTCTCAGCACTTACATTGAAAATCCAAGCACAAGAAAATGTCTCAAACAATTTTTTTAACATTAATTGGTTTGTTTATATTCTAAATGAGCAATAGATTACTCCCAAGTGAGGAAAAGTTGCTGGTGAACCCATAATCTTCAACAGTTTTCATATTCTAATAGTTCTGCAGAACAGATACCAGACAACATAAAATTTTAGACTTTTAAACACAACTAGACCTTTTAGGTAGTGTCAGTAAAGTAACAAATAATACGCTCATTTCACAGGCTGAGAGATCCAGAGAGTATTTTTTTTTTCTCCAAATTAAGTTAAAATAGTCACTATTTAGCATTGCATAGGCAGGCTCCTAATCTGATTACAAAACATAATTATTTCAGGACATCAAATATTGGTGTAACAGTGAGATATAGTGGAAAGAAAATCAGAAGATTTCCAGGGACCATACAAGCTCATTATGTATTTTCTATGTGCTTCTCCATTCTCTACTGCTTGTGCATCTTCCAGATAAATCACAACTGAGTCATGTCTGCATCCCTATGACAGAAGAGGCTGAGTCACTTTACACAAAATGGTGAAAATTGTGCCTGTTTGGACAGAAGAAATTAGAATTCAAGACAAATGAAATCCCTACAACTGGTGGAACAGTAGTAAGTGTAGTATTATTACTCTGTATTAACTAAAAAGCCACACAGCAAGAAGGATTAATTCAAAACACAAATGTTCAAACTTGTCACAGGTTAGAGGATTATTCTATTCACTGGCTTCTGTCCCTCTCTGCCAATCCATTCTTAAGAGCTGGAAAGGTTCTGTTTATTTTTTCTCTCAATATTGTATGCCTTCATACATATCTCAAGTATAGTGAGTGTGCTCAGACTCAGAGTGCTATTTTTTTTCTCAAAAAGGCAATATGTGACTACAACTAAGTTAACATTCGAGAAAGGATTTTAAAAAGCCACAGGTTTCTAAAGACATATTTCAGAGTATACCAAGATTCAATTTAAAATAAGACTATGAGGCACTAATTACCAGATATATGTTTGTGAGATGGATGCAGTGAAATCACTGCACAACTCTGAATGATGGAGTGTCTCTAGTCCCAAACTAAAAAATGCTTACCTTCTAGGCATATGCATAGTACTTAGGCTTGCAGCTTGCATGTTTTCTTAAAGCAATCAGCTTCATTACCCCACAACATCTTTCAATGCCTGAACTTGTGGGTAACAAAAGAAAAAGCAGTACTAGAGAAGCCCTCAGAGTGGGGCTTTCCTGAGTTGTTGATTTGCACGTATCCAGAAGGGGCCAATAACCGAGCCTGAAGGCATCTATTAATAGCATACTGACCCAGGAATAGAAAGGATAGTCAGCCTCAATAGACAGTGTTGATTGGGTTTTTTCTGCTATTGACTGGCTAGTCAAATTGCCTTTGCAGAGATATAATTCGAACTGAGCAAGAATAATATTCTACGTAAACAGAAACATACTTGTGTCATAGTTCATTTATCTTGCCTCTTCAGCAGTCTCTCCTCCATCTAATGGTCTGAGGTCATGGCATGTTGATTATCTACTGGCTCCCCTTTCTGCATGCCCAATACAAAAACCTGATCTTTCATCCTGACAGCCTCATTGGACTGAGGCCAAAGTGACCTCTCAAGTCCACATGATTTGCAGCTTCTCCAAATAACTGCAAATCACATGTGAAAATTATCTACGTCTTCAATGAATCTTACAGAAATAAGGTCATGTGTTTAAGGACCCTACAAGGACTCAGAACAGGAAAAGTAAGTTTCTTTTGCTTCTAGCAGTTTCTTGTTGTGCCATAGGGTATATTACTTTGATTTTCTGTCTGTATCTCAGCTGAGTAGAGGATAGACGTCATTACACATGCCATGATCCTATGTTCACAGTTCTCAGGACTGGTATGTGCCCTAGCTCTACTGGGCCCATATCCTTTGGCAAAAAAATCCAGACACTGAATAGTGCCATCCTGATTCCTGGTCTTCCCTTAAAAACAGCACTGGAACAGTATCATAGTAGATCTGGGATACACTCCTGGGACTAAATGTAGCCTTTGTCATAACTGTTCTTTTGTAGACTGACAAAAAAAAATATTTGTTTCCTTCTGCATTTTGACTCCTTAGATTTAAAGANCAGAAAAACATGGATAACAAAAGCAGAGAGAGAACATGCAAAGATAATATAATGATATGAAGAAACAAATCCAGCCCCCTTGAAATAACCAGTGTTTGGTTTGGCTTTTTGGTTTGGTTTGGTTTGGTTTTTTCCATGCTGTACTTTAGCATTTGGGTACTGTGGTGAACAAATATCTAACTAAAACAGATACATCAGCTAGATTAAACAGGCAGCATTCTTTTTTTTTTTTTTTTTCTCCTTTCCCATGGCTCCAAGTGTCTTAAAAAGGCTGTGAGGGATTTTCTTGTTCAAGACCATACAGGCCACTGACCATATTGTTCTACCCAGGCATTTTAAACTGGGGACCCCAAAAACAGCATGGGAGAGGTACTTCTTTACAGCTTCAGGGAAAAGTTCTTTTCAGAACAAAATGCACCAGAAATCATAGCACAGACTTCAGTTACTTTACTTTAGTTCTTTCTTTTGAAAGAAAATTACAAGCAAAATTTAAATGGTATGACTGAAATCTCATTTAAAAAATTATGGTCACACAGCTATTGAAAGTATTTTAATTTTAAAAACAAAGCGGTAGCAATTCTATTTTACAGACCCTGCAAACAACAAAAGAAAAATGGGCTTCTTACAATAGGAAGCAAAAATCACAAAAAAATAAAAAAAGGAAAAAAGGAAAAACTAATGAAACCAGGGGTTAAGTGAATTTAGTTTTGTTCCTTACATAAGTTTCGGTGTTGTAAAATATGGCACATTTAGTACTGTGCATTCACTCAGAAAGCCAAACAGAAACTTGTCATCATGGTTTGGAGAGCACAAGGCCTCTCCTTTCTCATGTTTCAACTAAACAGTCTCCACTTGGGCTGAGGAACATATCATATATCATAAATCACTCTCTGATAGATATTTGGCAGCTAGTCAGAACCTCAGGCTATGCAACATACAGTATGGAACATTTTTAAGGTGGAATCTAGATTTTGTAACTTAAAGACTTAATAACATCTCAAAATGTTTTACTACTTTCTGGTACAAAAAAAAAGAAGAAAAAAAAAAGAATACCTAAGAAAGCAGAATTCTCTATATGGTTTTAGGTTCTGAATAATAAATGCACATATACGTACATATATACCTACATACATAGGTACAAGCACACAATGAGTCATGGAACTGTAAACCTGAAGGGTTTATTCAAATGAATGAAAATGAAAAATAAATTAAGGAGCATGATTACAGCTAACCCTTACAGCTACGAAATAGCAAAAAGTACTGGAATCTATTTTTCATCCGTTAAAGGCCTTAACTATTTCACTGCCTTGGAAAGCAAAAGCTAGATACTCTTAGATAGATAAGAGTAAGTTTTAAGATACCCAAGCACATGTAGTCCAGATTCTGGTTGTTTTGATAAGAAGATTTCATGCAAAGGTTTTTATCGTCTTATTTATGAAATGCCATGTGTGCATAACGTGGAGAGAGAACTGATGACAAAAGTGGTGTTGAGTACATAATTGACAGTAATTGACCCCTTCACCAAAGTGCACCACTGGTCAGTTCAGGAAGGCATGCTTTACCATCATTTCAGGGCTGTGGCAGCTACTAGGAAGTCTGTATTGATTGACAAGGTTTTGGAAGAACTGTTTCCCTGGGTTTGTACAGTGTGTCGCAGGACACTTATGGGTTAACTTTATGTTTTTGGAACGTGTCTTGGTGTTCTCAATGTACTTGGACTCAGCAGTTCTTAGGAGGGTGAAATGGAAACAGGAGGAATTGCAGAGCATGTGGTATGGGGGTTGGATTGGAAGAAACAGGGACACATGAGGAAAAAAGAAAGCTGCTGCAAAAAGTCCAGAGCAAGTTAAATTTAAATTAGGTATTTACTGAGTTTTTTGAAGAACAAAGTAGTAAGTTCTAAATATGTTTTATAATTTAGGTTCTAATCTTATTAACATGTGGGACAGAAAAAAACATTGCACTTAAATATAATTTTGTTTACACTGGATTTTACCACTTTTGTTAAATTTATGCATTGTTTTTCAATATTTTATTTTATATAAAATGAGAATATGAAAAATTGTAACTCAGTCACTGCTTTGCCTGTGACTGTGACAACCTTAGATGGATTCTGTGCCGAAAAACCACAGCATTTATGCTTAAATCCAACCACTACTTGATTATCTAACTTTAATCAAGGACAAGGAATCCAGGGCCTTACAATCATAAAGCACTGAAATTTAGCTATTGTGTGTATTAACTTCTCTCTCTAAACTTTTCTAAAGTTAGGCATATAAAATTTAACCAGCAATAAATATTTCACATTTCCAAAATGGTCAGCACAATGAAGTGGAACACAGATGATCATCCTGATTATTTACATGTTTGATAGTTTCACTCTCCATCTGATTATCTAGCTGATACAGTGCATTAGTGAAAATAAACTTTTCTGCTTTGTAAATGACAGTTCTCTAAGTAGGTAGCCAGCTATTTAAAACATAAATGGGAAGTATTTATGAATTTCTGCCCTCGCTGCTCCTTCAATTCACAGTCAAAATTATTAACATCCTGTTTATATAGATGCATATGCCTGCTCAGACATCCTACAATAACATGTTACAAAGGTCATATAGTGCTTTCTATTCTAGCCCTCTTTTCCTGTAGCTCTGAATTTCAATTTATCACTTTTCAATCTTGAAAAAGACTGCAAAACTTTGCATTCTCAGTTTATACCTGGAGGAGACTACTTATTTATTACTTTGCAGGTCAAGCAGGTCATGCAGATCTCATGATTTCCTACTCAGCATTTCTTGTTGTATAAATACATATGTGCATGTTTATAAATTATGTTGTACTCTCTGAGAAGTTTGATAAAGGTAAAAAAAGGTACGGTCTACAGGTGTGTCTATGTTTCACAACCAAGTTTCCAAAATTCCCTTTAAGAGTTTGTGAATATAGCTATTTTAATAAAATAGTATTTCAACATAAATTATTAATACCACAGCTGCAATAAAATAAAAAAAGTATAATCCAATAGACAGAGGTATTGCATGCAGTATTAAATCTTGATAATATATTACCAATCACCATGAAAATAAACATAATTAATCCTGTAGTTTGCAGAACAATTTGAATATGTAACAAAAAGCTCTACTACCTTTTCAACAAGTAAGGAGATAATGTTCTAAATGCTTCATCTATGTGTTTGCTTTCATAGAATCACAGAATTGTTAAGGTTGCAAAACACCTCTAATATAACTGAGTCCAAATCTTAACTGAGCACTGACATATTCAGAGCTAATCCATGTCCTCAAGTCCCATGTGTCCTTTTTTTTTTTTTTAACACTTCCAGGGCAAGTGATTCCGTCACTTCCCTGGCAGCCTGTTCCAGTGCCTGAACACCATTCCAATAAAGAAATTAATCTAGAATTTGTTATTGTCAGAACTTAATTTTGCTTTTTAGATCAATTTTGGCTACATTAAGTGTTTACAGGAAGAATAAAAGGATTAGCATGGAAAAACCTGGCCACCTCCATAGTGAGGCAGCTCTAACCAGGTATTTTTAAAGATCACACTTTGACCTTTGTTCTTTTCACCTTTGTCTTAGATCTCAGGTGATTTCTTACACCTGAGGATATTTTATGTTCATGTTTAAATCTTCAAAAGACTTTTTAAAGTCTGCCTATAAAGCTAAAATTATCTGTCCACTGCCACTGAAAATCAGTAACTTGGATAACTAACCTATAAGGTATCTTTGAAAGTGTTTGGCTTGTTCTACTGAAAAAATTATTAACTTGTAATTAAACTTTTCGTTTCAGTCTTCATCTTCAGTCTGAAACAGAAAAGCAAAACCTTCTCTTCATAAGTTATTTTTGAACAGTGTCCATTCATACCAGCCTTTTAGGGTTGTTACTATTCATAGGGAAATAAAATTCTAGAATTCAATGAATTCTAGAATTTGATTCACCAGTATTTTTAATTCCTCTCCACTTCTTTTCTATCCAATGACTGTTTAGAAAGAACTGAAAATATATCAGTGGGGGAGAAGGGAAATGGATGCTCATTATTAGAGTCAGTCAGTGTAAGTCTTTGCCTTTGAAAGTACAGCCTTGAAGACTAAAGAACACTAGATACATGGGGAGTGGGAGAACATTATTCAACATCAATTATAAAATAGGCCATATAAAGGGGAAAAACAGTCATGCTAATGAAGTTTCTAAGCTGTTATCTTCCATAATTCAGTTGTCATATTTATTAAACAAAACCAGAAACAGTGCTTCCACTGGTGAGGTTAAATAAGGGGTCCCAGACACTTCTTAAGTTATGGACAGAACAAAACTTTTGACTTAGTGTCTGGCAGCGCAACTAAAACAAGGCATCTTGGAGGAACCAACCTCCTTTTTTCAAGAAAACTAGCCGGCATATTTTCTTTTTTTGATGTTCATAAATTGGCCACGGATGTGTCCAAACCCTAAAGTGTTTAAACAAGGTGTCAGCTACAGGAGTAAAGTTCTAATGTTTCCTGAATAATCTTGACTCTTTTTCACAGAATGGATCCCAGCCTTCCAAGCTGTGAGAACACTTCCCATAAACTGCTACTTCCGTGTGACGAGAAACAACAGCAGAATCCTTTATGCTCACAGGACAGATAAGAACATGAGACAAAAAAGAGGAAACGAGAGAGTAGCCCCTCCAATGAGTGAGCTAAAACTTGCCTCAGTAGAGGTGTAATTTATTAAACATTTTCTAATTGTAAAAGTTCCAGCAAGTCCCCTGGAGAGAAGTACAAGGGGAAGGCAGCCTGGCTGCACTTGGGGCTTTAGGCAAATGCAAGCATTTCTGGTAAGGTGATCAGCAGATGTACAAAGCTACATTATGCAGTGCTTCAGGGAATGGCAATGAGTTTTGCACAGGGTGAGGAGAACCTGAGTGCTCCTAGGAAGCCCCCCCTAGAATTTCTGCAACATTACTCACAACAGCTGAATATGGCATTTTATATTCACTTAAAAGGCAGCTTAACAAACTGGTCTGATTTTTCACAACATTTTGTTTAAATTCAGCTGTAGAATGGTCTATTCTGATTTTAAATAAAAAAGAAAAAAAAATCTCTCTTTGAAATTAATTGAATTATCTAATGCTTAACCAGCACTAAAAAATATTTATTTTTAGACCTTTTAACCCCACACTGATTGAGTAAATTAGTTTTCCCTGCTTGTGTTATTTAACCTGATGTCTTAAAGAAATGAACTCCCACCATTACTTGCCACACAAAATCTACAGTGTTTTATTCACCGAAAAGGAAGAAGCATCTTGGCTGGATTCCTTGGGGAAAGACAGACTGTCGTATTTGAAAAGATTTATTTGTGAAAAAGCACTCAGGATTTTTTTTTTTTTTTTTTGGTGCAGCCCTCCTTGTTTCTGCTTTGAGCACCATTATCAGAAACTGAGTTTCAGGATTCATTTGAAATCATAATATGAGAAGTGAAGAAGGACTTTCCTCTGCAGTCATTGGCTCCTCCACTTAGTTATTCAAAATTTCCTTGTAATTATGATTGCATATTTTAAAGTCACGCATCTGGTTCTGCCTCTCCCTCCATTTGTTTCCCTGCTCCCAAGATAATTACATTTTGACAAAAATTTATTGAGACATCTGTTTTTTGCTTCAGATCTCCAGGTCATGCTGCAGCCATAACAGCGGTGCAGCACGGCTCAGCCATTTTCACCAAGGAGGGGGCTGCAGTAACTAAACTGATGGCCAGACTGGGGAGAAATCTCAGTATAAATTTGCCAGCTGGTTTAAGGTGGAAAGAAAGAGGATACTTGAGAATGGAAGGGGAGATAAAGAGGAGCCATCTTTCTGATAATACTATCCTTCCAGTGCTTGTAGTTCACCTATTATAAAGCTAACTTACACAAAATCAGCAGTGCCAGCAAGCAATCACTCTGTCAGGAAAGTGCTGAATTAGTGCAGCAAGGCCCAGGGATGACCAGGAAAAGTAAAAGGAAATTTTAATAACACAGTAGACAGAAACTCGATTAGGACATTTTGTGAAAAAGCAGTCAGGAATAAAGCAATTCATTGAAAGGAGAGGAGCATGTCTTTAAGTACATGAGTTTAAAACCACTGCCTTTCTAGCTGGCCCTAATTCAGATCTGTGGCACAGTAGTCCAGATTACATTTCAGTATACAATCTTACCTTGGCTACCTTAGAATTTAACACATGCACAAGGAAAATGGTGTGATTTAAAGATTGCATGATCAGATGATATTCAGGAGAAGCAAAAGTTAGAATGCTCTATACCTTTTACCACCACAACTTACTACTAAAATAAACTGCCAATCTCTTTTAGTGGTGATAATGCTGCCTAATTTTCTCCATTCACTTTTAGGATGTGTTACAAATATCGTGTGTGTGATGAGCTGTATTTTCCATTTCATGAACTACCAAAATAAAACCCAAAATATTCAGTGAATGTTGACATTAGCCAGAATTTATGTTCAGGCTAGGGAGAACTTGGAGTTTTCCTAAAAAAGTTTTTTTATTAGAAGCCTAAAGGGCATTCTAATAAATGTCTCCCGAAGCCCAAACAAACCCCAGTTTATCATTATTAAGCCTCATCTTAGCTAAATCCTACATAGTGAAAAATTTCCTGTTGCTCTATAGGATTCCTCTCACAAATCCCAAAGATAGCCTTTCTAAAGTTAACAGAGAAACTTAATTTTCCAGTTTTTCTGTAACTAGAGAAATATTCATTTTGTACCATGACATCAGTGACCTATTGCCTTATTGCATTTTGTAAGCCTGGAGAAGTTTCCTTGTAGAAACAAAAGTTTGTCTTTCAGCTATAGGAAATTACCTGCTTCTTTTGAAGAAGTGCTATTCCCTTCAAACTTCAGGGCAAACCATGTGGCTTATACTTTAGCTATCCCCTTATTGCAGTGGAAGAAAGGCATAGAGGTCATGGGCCAGAAAAGGAGTTACTTTATGAACTATTTTCATGTGAACTGGAATTAGTTAGTTAGTAGTCATCCCCTGAAGAGGAATATGTATCACAAAGAAACAGGTGATCCTCATTGCCTGTAAACTCCATGGACTAAAACAATGAAAAAGAAAGAGCAAGAAGTGCTCCGTTTTGTTTGGGTTTTTTATAATGTGACACAGCAATTTCTTGGGTTAGACCATTAGGTTTAGAAGGAAATAGCTTACAAATGCCACTATGCAATTGCAATTGCAAAGTTTAGATGGCTTCTACAGAGAATTTTTCCTTTGCACCTCAAACTGGGCATTTTTGCTTGCTAGATAGTTTTCTGATCAGTAATCTTGGTAAGAAGTTTTATTCCTTTTCTCAGTTTCTTTTTTGTCGTCTCTGTTTTAATGTGCTCTTTGTTGCATCTGAGCAAAGTCAGCCTGACTTTGAGAAGTAGTGTGTTTTGGAGAATGGAGGAGAGAAGTACTTATTACCTTAATTCATTCCTATATCTCTGGGAAGATAAATGTTTCCTCACCCCTCCATGATCTGGGGCGGAAGCTGAATGCAGGGTACTTAAACTGGTGAGCACTTGGCCCATTGCCAAATATTCTTCCACTTGTTCATTTAAGCATTCCCCTTGAGAAAATTCCCTTTATTTGAGATGTGAGGTGTAAATTCAACCTCCATCTTCACTCAGTTTCTGCCATTTACTGCGCTTACATTGCCAGCTGTGCCAAGCCATGTCAGTTGGACTAGTGATGAGTGTGCCAGTATACAGGTTACCCCAAGAGGCCCTGCAAACGTATTGCAAGTGTAGAACTCATTTCACTATCAGATGGGATCATTCAGATGAGACAGGCAGAGAACCTGCTTTCCTTTTTGCAGCATGAGGAAAGTGTATGGTTGAGAGAAGCTTATAAAAGCCTACTTAAAAACAAAAAGGACCTCAAGCATAGTTCACTTTTCTCATTATGTGTTCTGCGTGATGACTCAAGCTCTTTCTACTTAAAACCAGAATGAATGTGCAGGAAAGAAAACAAATAAATAAACAAACAAAATGCACAAAGCAAAACAACACATTCTTTGATTTTCCTATGCACTGATAGAAGTACAGTTTGTTTAGCTTCATTAAATCTCTGACGATGGGCATGGACAAAAAGGATGAAATGTATATAGGGCAAAGGAAGACTCAAACCCTTACATGTTTGTTAAAGCCAGATGTTTTGCTGGCTGCTCAGATTTGATAAATGTTACAATATTAATGACCACTGTATAATGACAGTTTAATCTCACAGACTCATTCATAATTTTTTCCCCTGCCATTGTTCAGAAAGGCACAATATTTGTGCTTTATGAAAACATAAATATTTCTGTAAGTATGCACTTATTTGTTGGCTGCTCTGTGTTCCTGTGTTTTGATGCATCTCTTTATGCCAGATTTGCTATGGCAAGTTTGGTCTGACACAGAAAGCATTTTGATTCCTGAATTATTAATACACAAATATGAATTGTGATTGAACAAGAGCCATTCAAACTCAGTTTGAGTGAGTATAATGTTTTGGTTTGAGTGAGTATAATATTTTGGTTTAATCTAATAAATAAAACAGCAAGTCTCTCTTGAGTGTTCAAAATCATTCTGTTTTCACAAGTATTTTAAAAGTCTTCAGGACACTTCCAGAATATATGCAGTGAAAGAATACAGAAAAGTATAATTACTGTTATCATACAGGTCGTATTTGAACAGTCCATTGTAGTGTTTTGCTCAACTGGCTTTTTGGAAACTGAGACTAGCACTACTGTTGTTCTTACTGTACCTCTCTGTGATGCTGGCTTTCTTTACTGTGCTCCTACTCTGAATCTGAATTTATTTCTGCTCTAAAAAAGAGCTCTCAAAATATTGTATTTGAACCTGTGTGTCACTGAATTGTAACATAAGGTAGTGCAATCCTATAAGGCCCAGAAAGAAGAAAAATATTTTAGTTGTTCTAATATGCAGTCTTGAGACTCTATCTCAGTTATTAGGCAGAATATCCTAAAACCCACCCAAGAGACATTTTTTACTTTCTTGATAGGAAGAAATGGTTTTGTATTTTTTTTAAAAGTATTCATTGTTGTTGTTGTTTTTGTTGTCTCCAAGCATGCAATATCACAAGACCTGACTGTCTTGTGACATGAGAATTACCACAATAAGCTGACATGTGTGGGAGTGCTATCTCTGGAAAGGTCTGAGTGATCTACAGTCTGATTTTGGAGTCCCAGATCCTGAAACACCTGCCAGTACTCCAGATGATGCCAAATGTTCGGGCATACCAAAAAAAAAAAAAAAAAGCTGAGAAACAGCAAGCTGGTTTGATGCATAACTTTTCTACTGGCTGTGCCTTCACCAGGAACTCCTGTAATAGGGCTGCAGCCCGATTATCTGTATTTCCCTTCACTCCAAAATTATTGTGTGGGAAAGGAAAAACACCTGGCTTCTGGCATCATCCTATTCCAGTACTGTACTGTTAGTCTTATGAGTTTGTTTTGTATGTCATCTCCACCTCTTTGCAATCATGTACAAACCTGCTCTTACGGCTTGAAAGGATTAAAACAGTTTTGAAAAAATCATTAATCTTTCCTAGTCTCTGCACAGCTTCCATTGGACAAAGGGTCACATCATTTTTTCCTCATCCCTGGGAAGAGTGTACATGTGTAGTGACAGTCTCTGGCGGGTTAGATCAGTCCTTAACTCACTGCACACAGAGAGAACTATAGTTACTCTTATTCTTTGTGGTGTTAAAACATGTGCAGCCACTAGAATTTGTGCTGTTGTACAGAGCTTAAGAGGAAAAATGTTCAATTTATTCCTTTATCCCCAGAAATAAAAAGAGCCCATCTTTTTTTTTCTGATGACCAGAATGAGTGAGGCAACTGATCAGTTCGACTGGTGCCTAAGTTTCACCTACCACTGCAGACTCTTCATTTCCTTGTCATTAATCAGTCATAAGGCTTTCTCCTTCTGCCCTTCAAGCAGCTTGCACAGCAACAGTAATGTCTGTCTCCACTCTTCCACTTCAAGAAATGACTGGGACATTTTCTCTTCCTACTACGGAGCTAGAGCCTTTTCATGTCACATGTGTCTTGTTTTGGAAGTTAACAAGAGAAGAGTTATTTCAAAGTGCTCAGATAAGCAACCCCACAGCCACAGGCTGGCTCTCTGCCCTCTGCTTCAGCTCCCAGAATTTATTCCCTTTCCAAGTACAGCCATTGAGAAGCTCATCACTGTCTCCATAAGTTCATTCAAAGAATCATTTCTCAGCAAAAGCAAAATTGCCCGTAATAGAGGAAGTTTGCATGACTGGTTCTACAAAGTAATATCAACTGTGGCTACAAAAACTTTTCTGTTTTCTTGCAGCACAAAGTACAGTTACCTAACCTCCAACCCTAAGAGTAGGTCAGACAAAGGAAATAACAAGCGTATTGTACAGAATGTAGGTGTCAAGATGTTGGTATGAGTTTGCCTCTGTGGAAGAATTTAGTGTGCACTGTACTAAACACAGATGGTTCCAGCAGACCCATCACAGGACACAGCTGAACCCATTAGCCATGTTGTGACACCTTGTGAAAACGTATTTAAGGATGAGCAAAAAATACTGTACAGATAGTGAAGAATGAGGGGAAAAAGTCTGAGGAATGAACCTGTGAACACCAAGGTCAGAGAAAGTGATGGAGGAAGAGATGGAGCAGACCACACTGGAATATTTAATTGCCTTTAGCCCACAAGAGGAATACACCAGAACAGATAACCACACTGCTGGCCATGGAGGATCCCATGTTGGATCAGGTGCTTATTTCCTGAAGGCCTGATAGTTTCAGTTTCCTCACTTTGAAGCAGGGGAAGAGTGTAAGGAGGAAGAAGCAGCAGAGAGGAGCTTATGGACAGACTGTAACCCCCGATTCCCTATCCTCCTGTGCTTCTTGCGGAAGGGGTAAGGTATAGGATCTGGAATGAAAGAGTGAAGCAGTTCCTTGGAAAAATGGGGAGGTGGAGGGAAAGAGATTCTAGTTTCTGTCTTTGTTTCTCACCACTCTATTTTTAAATGGCTATAAATCAAATTAATTTTCCATGTGCCAAGTATATTTCACTCGTAAGGGTAATTTTTAAATTATATTTATCTGTCTTTATCTCAGTCCAACAGCTTTTTCATCTTATTTTCTCCTCTCAATCCTTTTGAGAATGATGAGTGAGAAAGCAGATGGGCAAGGGTCTTGCAGACAGAAAAGGTCAACCTACCACAGACACAAAAGGAGAAATTCTGATTCCAAGAAAGTTGAATCTCTAGCATACACGTACAAAGAGTTTACTGGCACAAAGTTCACCCAAAGTTTGAATAACCTGGTAAGGAAAGAAAAGGTTTAATTTTAGAAAAAATTAAACCCAGGTGGAATTCAGGAAATATTTCAATAGATTATTGAAAAAGAATTAAAACGTAAATAGCAAATCAAAGTTTAAAATAAAAGTTGATGGAGCCTCTCAAACAAAATAAATAAATAAATAAATAAAACTTTTAAAACCAAACTTGGATAATGTACAGAGTTTATTTTGGAAGTATAAGGTACAGCTCAATATCCATCAATCCATTTGGTTTCAGAACTGAGAAATTTTTTTTTTGTACAAAGAATGAAATGGTCAAGAAAGAAAACCTCCGAATAACTCCTGCTTCCACCTGCAACTGTTCCACTTCTGTTCCACTTCTGCAACAATCATTTTAACCTATTCCTTTGTACTTTCCTATTATTAAGTCACTCCTCGGCAGTGACACTGAAAGATGACAGAAGGAATTAAAGCATTAGATTTTAGTGAAAAGGAATCCGCAAAAGGCGCTAAGTAATACAGTATGACACCAGTCTGGTTTGAACTCCAGTCATGACAGTTTAGTTAATTTTATCCAGATATCCTTATTTTGATATGAATATAATTTTTGCAGATTAAGAAAAGATGTAAAAAAAAGTATTTTATTTGAATACAAGAGCTGAAGACTCTACTATCTCTTTTGGTTGCTTAGAAGTAATATCAATCTTTAAAAAAACAAAATCTACTTTTTTTTTGATTGAACTGCTCAGCTTCAGCTTAAAGGCATTTTCCTACCATTGTGTGTCATATATATTTGGTAAAGAAACCAGGTCAAGCACTCTCAATTTCCCACAATTATTTTTTCTGAATTCCAAGTATATCAAATATTTCTTCTTCCAGTATGATTTGTTTTTGCTGTAGATGTTCAGCTTTGGACTGTGGCAGGACAACTATATTACCTTCACTACCATTGCAGATACATGTAAAAGCCACAGCAATGCCCCAGTTGGGTGGTAGAGTTGATCTGCTGGAAGTAAGGAAGGCTCTGAAGAGGCATCTGAACAGTCTGGATCAATGGGCCAAGGCCAGTGGTATGAGCTTCAACAAGTCCAAGTGGAAGGTCTTCCCCTTGAGTCGCAACAACCCCATTCAAAAATGCAACAGGATGAGGGAAAAGCAGCTGCAAAGCTGCTTAATGGAGAAGGACCTAGAGCTGGTGGTCAACAGAGGCTGAACATGTGCCTAGGAGGGCAAGAAGGCCAATGGCATCCTGGCTTGTATCAGCAACAATGTGTGACGCGACAGCCTGCTACCCAGCTAGCCACACAGTAGGTTGAATGCACGCAGGCTGCGTGTCGAGTGTGGGGACTGACAGCTGGGAGATCCGCAGACTGTCAGTCCTACTGTGGGTCGGGTGTACACAGTTGGTCGCTGTCCGAGAGGCGATAAAGGAGGCGAGGAAGCTGCCGGTATGAGGTTCCCGGTCAGGATTTATTGAGGGGATAAGGTAAAAGGGCTCCTTCCAGGAGGGTTCAGGAACCAGAACAGCCCCGAACACCTTCCTGCAAGGGTTTTTAAAGGGGGTGGAATCAGGGGGTGGGTACAGGT
Organism: Promerops cafer; assembly: GCA_013398275.1. Classification (NCBI taxonomy): domain Eukaryota; kingdom Metazoa; phylum Chordata; class Aves; order Passeriformes; family Nectariniidae; genus Promerops; species Promerops cafer. The sequence goes on along the minus strand of VZSE01001273.1, from coordinate 261,226 downwards.
CAACGACCAATGGGACACACTCAGGGGAGGAGAGAGCAAAGAGACCCATCCAATGGGGAACCGATGGGAGGAGGAAGGGGTCACAGAGGCCAATGGGGAACCAGAGAACAGGGAACATTCTGGAGAAAGGGTAGGGGTTACAGTTGATGGGCAGGTCGAGGAGGGAAGGGTTACAATGATTGAAAGGGAACATTCAGGAATAAAGGGTGGGGTTACAATAATGGACAGGGAAAGGGGTGGGTACAAGTAACAGAGGGATAAACCATTTTTGAACTTTTAGGGGGGAAACAAAACACATCATTCCCCTGTCCTTGGAACTGCTGACCCTGCACCTCAGATCCTGTGTTCAGGATGACAAGAAGGACGTTGAGGTGCTGGAGTGAGTCCAGAGAAGGGGAATGAAGCTGGTGAAGAGTCTGAGGCACAGTTTTCATTAGGAGTGGCTGAGGTTGTTTAGTCTGGAGAAAAGGAGGCTCAGGGGAGACCTTATTGTGTTCTAGAACTATCTGAAAGGAAGTCGTAGCAAGGTGGGGGTCAGTCTCTTTTGCCAGGCAGCTAGTGATAGAACAAGAGAAAATGCCTTCAAGTTGCACCAGGGGAGATCCAGGTTGGATATTAGGAAAAATTTCTTTACTGAAAGAGTGGTTAAGCATTGGAACAGGCTGCCCAGGGAAGTGGCAGAGTCACCATCCCTGGAAATGTTCAAAAACAAGTAGACTTGGCACTTTTTGATAAAGTTTAGTGGGCATGGTACTATTCAGCTGAAGGTTGGACTTGATGATCTTCAAGATCTTTTCTAACTTTAATGTTTTTGTGGTTCTGTGATTAACTTGTCTGGATTTTTTCACTTCTCATTACTCTTTGTGATATGGTTAAATTTCAAACTACCATTCAAAGTTTAAAAACTTTTCAGGCTTTTTGAACTTCTCTAGTGCTTAATATGTTTTTAAGTTAATATATTGCCTAGAATCATAAGATAGTTTGGGTCAGAAGGGACCCTAAATATCATCTACTCTCAATTCCATATGTATGTATTTGCAGATATAAATAGCCTTTAGCTATCTTTGAAGTCCCCACTCTGGCCCTGTGCTTTGCAAATACTGATCTTCATCCTCAGCAAAGAACTGAGAAGCATATCAACATCCTGATGACATACAAGGACTATTTTCTGCTTCTTTGCAAATAGGAACACCTTTAAGGGGGCACTTCTCTGGAATCAGTCTTTCCAGCATCATTATGGTATTTTCATCATCTCCATTTGGTAATGGCCCTGTTTCACTGCAAGGGTTTCTTTGTTCTTAATGCATCTGGCTCCTCTTTATTCTGAGCCCTCTAAACCACATTACTTTGAAATATCTTTTGTTTCCCTCCATCATTCTTATCCTGTTACATCTCTCCTTTTTTGTACACCTTTTTTAGCAGACAGCTTATCTTTTTTCCTTCCTTTCTTGTTTTTGTTTTCTTGGTTGGCTTTCAGTTTTGGTTTGTTTTGGTTTTGTTGCTGTTCTTGCTGTTGGCTTTTGGGGTGTTTTGAAACATAGTATTCAGATTCTTCAGAGAAGATGTCAGATTAATTTCTTTCCACTTGAGAGGACTGAAATCCTAAATTATTCATGAAAGTATTCAAGTTAGAAAAAAAAAGTCTTGCAAGGGGATTGTGAAAGTAGTTGTTAGATCACCATCACCATTAAATTTCTTACTTCTTTTGTGCTGGATTAGTTAATTGCTGTCTAGGAGAGAAAGGCATATCCAGTCAGCATAAACCTTATCAGAAGACAAATATCTTCTAAGTGTTTAAGGTGACAAAACACATAGTAAATGAGGAGAACAGAAGTTGCAACTCATGCTACGCATGTTAACAGCAATAAATGAGGTTGGCTCTGAGCAGATTATTGGCAAAAATATGATTTAGAAGAATTTGCACTCTGTGCAGCATACAAATTCCCTCACAACAAATGACATAGATACTAGGCAGACTGAAAAATGGCAACAACTTGTTCAATAGTGTCTAAAGACACTTCTTAACTATTTTTAGACAATGCTTGGGCTTTATATCCCAGCCCTTTGACCTAGACACCAAATCCGATCTAGCAAGTGGGTTCCTCATTTGCAGTTTTTGACAGCAAAACAATGAAAAAACATCAGGCAAGACCAGCATGAGCACTCCTCCTTCCACTCTTGCGCCATCTAAACTGATCCTTCTAAATGGCAAAACAGGCCATAATTCACCAGTATATTCTTGTCCTTTATTGACAGCAGTTTCTATTGTCACCTTACAGTGTTTACTCTGCAGCTTTGCTTATCAGGTCACCTCTGCTATACTCTCAGAGCAGCTGTTCAGCTGCAACATGCAACACCACTGTATGGGACACTTGTTTTAGTTTAAAGCTGATTCACATTCATTTGTGAGCTGACTTGCCATCCAGATACACATCTCTTCAGCTTTTTAAATTTTGATCACTTTCGATGAAGCCATACTTTTGAGAACTTTTTCATAAAACAAGTATTTGGTAAGGGAACAAAGACTTTCACCCAGGTTTTGAATGTACAATCAAAATGGAAACAGAACCCTACTGATCATGCAAATTGTGCAAAGGAATGCCAACAATCAGTTAATTTGATAACTCTTCCTCCAGCTGAAGAATTAGTTTTTGCCTATTTGTATAATTAACATCGCTGAAATAGCTGAAAAGAAAGGAATTAGTACAGAGCATGAAAATAGTAAATGGGGATAATGTCAAAAAATTGTAACACTCAACTTGGGGAATTTTATTCTCCAATTATTCCTGCGTGTGGTGTTCAATGTTTCCAGTGGACTGCTGTGGAGGTAATGTACTGCTTATAGTGATCAGGCATCTCAGCTGTGAACCCCCAGGTACAGAGCTCATATATGGAGTTTTGTAGTTTTCAGGAGAATTTCTTATCTTTTTCCTAAGTATCAGAATTCTTAACTAAGTCGGTTAAGTTTGTCTTCACTGGAGAAAGTTTGCACTTTTCCAAATTCCTCTTCAGAGAGGAAGTCTCAGCGCTAAAATACAACCTAATGCTACATTTTAAGCAATGCAAAGGCTCTGGCTTTGAGCAGCAGTCATTAATATTTCCATTTTTCCTATAACTGCTAAGGTGATGACATCACTGGAAATCATATCCCTCTATTTATTTCATGACCAGGTGAGACCTTCTGCTTAATCAAAGACCAGTTGTGGAAATTAGATGATTCTACATATTTCAGTAACAACAAAGCAGAGTAGTACTAGGAGCCAAGGCAAACAGGTGAATGTTTTCATTCTTTGCAAGGTTTCTGACTTGCAAGAAAACTTTGACTGTAGAAGAAGTGATTTTGATTCCTTCACTCAAGCTAGAAATCTTCAGCTTGAAGAATTTGAGATCCATTAAAACTCTTAGTGTAGCTGAGTGACTTCCACAGAGAGAGAAAGCACTGATCATCACCCAGACTTTGTGAAAACAAGCTGTGTTAGAAGGCTGCAAAATCTGATTCTTCCAAAAATGTGGATTGAGGTTGTAATAGAAATTTCTTACTTATATTAATGGGAACACATAGAACCCTCAGTGAAATCTGGGGGCATAAGTTCCTATAAGCTAAATAAGTGCTGTTATCCTATTTGACTATATAGAATCAAAGATATAGGAAGGTTAAAACCTAACTATTCCAGCTTTCATCCCCCATGGACTTTCATTTTGAAAATGATTATTGGAAATCATCATTCAGGAGACTGTGCTTCTGCTAAGAGCATTTGCAACAAAGCCATTGGTGACATACATATATATTTTACCTGCAAATCAACTGGGAAGTTCAATGTGTAGCTCTCAAAACACAAACTTGAAATTATACTGGCTTCAAGGGCTACTTTTTCTTATGAAACAACATTAAAAACTGTTGAGTCTCAGTGAACTTTATAATCTCCAGCATCCGCTCTGTGCTTTACTAAGAGCTAATGATAATGATTGCGATTTGACCCATACCCCTCAGGAAGTGCCTGCATTTTTTTTTTTTAAAGCAGATTTTTAATTCAGCCCAACACTGTACAGGTGTCATCAATGTGCCTGAATAGTGGCACACAAGACCAAGAGCAGAGAATTTAAGCTTGGTGTCATTAGACTGGGCTGGATGGAGGCATTGGAGATTAAGCTCCTGCTTGTAGGCTGCTTTTAATATTTCTGCCTTTAATCTCCTGTAGGTTCTGTGGTACAGCACCTGGGACCTACCAGAGTGCTACATATGTCAGCAGCCACTGTGCCAAGCACAGAGCACAGTTTGGTCCTAGGGCAGGCTCCTGACCCCAGCTCACACCTCTCTGCTTTCTCAGCCTGGGGACTTGACTGAAGCACAGAGCCCCTGAGATATTGCCTGTCCCAGGGAGCAGGAAGTGAAGATATCCTTGAAGTTGCTTCTAGGTGCTATTAATTTGAAACATTCCCTTTCTATACCAATCCTTCCTTCATTTTAATAGATGATCATTCAAAATCATAATTTTGCCTTATACTATGATCAACCTGCAGGAATTTTCCCTTTGCTGGATACTTCTGGACAGGACCTCCCCAGCCATTGCTCCATTCATGCTTACAAAGCCCTTCAGAAAGGCTTTGTCTACCAGCATAACTCAACCATCTTTGTTAAGCCTTTCTTGCTTTCACCACAACTCTGGAGCAAATACATCAAAGGGAAATTGTTTTTCCTTACAGTACTACAATCACTTGACTGTCTCTATAGGACAAAATAATCCAGCACTCAGCAATAAAACATAGAGCTATCACAGACTCTCAGCTTTTGTTCATTTATTTTGATAGTCACGATTAAAAACTGGATTTAAGTGCAGCCAGGACAGAATATACCTTTATCTGAAAATTAAACTCTGAGATATCTGAGCCCAGCAGGTCCCACCTTCTCCTGAGACATCAGGTCAGCCAACCTTAAGTCAGGCTGGGGACGGTCTTCTGATATGGTGGCGCTGTGGCGTAGCTACTCCTTGCAGAATTGATGCCACTGGAGGAAAAGAAGAGGGTAGGACATCTGTGATCTCTGCAGGTGCTCTTGGTCCTCACTTGTCCCTCTATGGTTCCCTGGGATGTAAAGGAATCCTCCTTGAGCTCCTGCTCAGCCATTGTTTGCCACCTTCCTCCTTGGGGCAGAATGATCCAGCTCTGCCACCTTTCATCCTCAGGAGAGACAAGGAGGGCACATGGCATGAGGGAACCTCTGACTGACATCAGGCTGAGATAGTGGGGAATGGTAAGTAAGAGGCCTTAGCAATTGAAGAATTAGGGTAAAGGCAGGAAAGGGAAGGGGGTCCACTGAGCATACTGGAGAAGAACCTTGTGAGCCCATGGAAAGACGAGGACAGGACTGGCAGCAGGAGTGGTTTATGAAGGCAGCTGTTAGTCTGGATGTGTCAGCTGTCTGTCTTTTCAGTCCCTAGAACCCTGGGAAGAAAGAGTTCTGATGTTTCACAGTGAGATGCTGTGCCCAGCCAAATTTCATCCTTGAGCACAGGACAAGACTCTTCCTTTTCTTGTCTTACCTTAATATCATCCTCCTGGGACCCTCTGAACAATTATCAGAATTCAAAGTGAATTAACTTATAAGTGCATAACATAGCAGGGGTTTCTGTTCCTCTCATTGTTCTTTGCATGGAACAGCATATGTCTGAACAGAAGGGTTATAAATCTAAAAACTGCTGTGAAGGGGTCTTGCATATCTCCTTAAAAACATAATGATGTGACAGAAAACCTAGCTACTACTGATGACCTAGGCCATCATTGTATCACCCAATTTATCTTCCCTATTCCACTCCTTTTCAGAAATGTTCCAAAGATCTCCAAGATTTCTTAGGACCAAAGATTGAAAGCCACTATCCTAAAGTAACACACCACCCACAGAACGTACTCTTGGAGCTTCCTATTGATACACCATTCCAGGCTTGCCAGGACCCCAGAGCTCTTGCTGCTGTCTCCTCCTGAGCAGAGTGATCCTGGCACCTGTAAAGACACACTCATCCCACTGTGCTGCTAGCTTAGCATGCCCAGAAGGCACTAAGAGGCTTAACAGTGAACATCTGATTGCAGCAATTTTTTTTGCATGATCTGCTTACCTTACTTTCACATTCTCCAAAGTGCCTTAACTCATCCACAGTCCACATATTAATATATGTCCAACTTGTGCAAGCTCTGAGTCTTAGAGGCATCATGTTATATTTACTTAGTTTTCTTATTACTGAGTGTATTACGAGTATTATGGTGTGTGTCCTCCTCTCCTGTTCAAAGTCAAAACTAGCATACTTTAGATATTTAAGGTATTGGATACAAAGTGAATTCCTATATCACATTCATTCAAAAGGAGGGACTGAGGGTGGGAGGAGATCAAGCCACCAAAAAAGAAGAAGAAAAATAAAAGGCAACAAAAGGAAAAAAACCAAAACACCACCAAGAAAAAAACCCAATCTTATCTTTGTATTCTTGTATCCATGAAACAGAAAATACACTCAGCTTCTAATGGTTATCACAGATCCAAGTTTTCTGGTCTGTGAAACAAATACAGTATAAGTAACTGTGACATTTTTCCAGTGAACTTCAGGAGGGAAAATACACTGAGGGAAATATTTCAATCTCAGATAATCTGGGAGAGAGGTGTTTTACAACCAGAATAATGCCTGAAAAGTGTTTAAGTACTAAAGCCCCCACCTACGCTTGGGTGACCTCATTGCATTGTGTGGCATTTCAGTGATTTCAGTGCTCTAACTGGGGGCACCATTTGTTTCTTGAAACATCAGCAATTATCTGATCTGAGTGTTTCTGAAAATTGAATAGACAGCTGCTTACAATTGATATGGTTGCAGCTTCACAGTGCTGCAGAGCTTGATTTGTCAGTTACGTAGAGATATATCTCTCACCCCTGCCTCAGTCCTGTGGTGTATACTTTCTTGCCTGTCTGCCCACAGCAATGTGTGCTGGTTTTGGCAGCTGCAGTGCATCTAAATATAGTCAATGGAAACAATTTTTTTGGTAGTGAGCATCATCTTAGCTGCAGAAACTATTATTTTCTGCTTTGAACATCTGCTTTAACCCTAAGGCACCCACCTCAGGGGGAAAAAGAAAAAGGTATACACATTAAGGCCTGGAAAAAAATACATGTTCACCTTAATTAAGGTGCCTTTCCAGCAGTATAAGTGGTTTTTAATAAGGCTTGTTAAAAATCCGTTGAGGGATTTCCATTGACTCCAGTGGCATCAGTCAGCTTTTCCAGAGGAGAGGTCCCACCTACTCCTCAATCCCTTTTTTTTTTTTTAAACAGCAGGTTCTGTTTACATACCACATAACAGCAGAGACCCACTGTAAGAGAATGTTGATATGAAAGACTGGTGGTGTCCTTATAGCTGCCATACATTGTTTTTTTCTTAAGTTTCATATTTTACAATTTCTTGTAACTTTGTTCATTCCATTCTGGAGAACATGCTGATATGACAGAGTAAGAGAAGCGGACCAGGGTACAACATAATGGTGAATGCCATAAAAGGTAAATTGAGTTCAAGACACACTTGAATCCTTGCTCAGCTCTTTACAGCTCTCAGCAGCTCAGTCCATCAACATTTGTGGGTAATGGCCTTGGTAATAGTGGCTGCTCTCATGTCAAGGACCTTAAATAAAATATTAGTGGAAACTCTAGAGATATATTTGCCAGGAAGAAGTAGGATACCTCTTCTAATGAAGATCTTGGTTAGGTCCTGCTTATGTCTGTCAAAGTCTGACAATGCTGACAGTTTGCTTTAGTCTGGTCTCTGTTGTTAAATCTTAGTGGACATAGTTCTACCACTTCTTAGGGTGACTTTTATAACCTATATATGAAACAATCCTGTGAAGCACTCCTGTAGTTACCTTACCAGAAAGACTTTAGGCTGCAGCTCTCTTGAGTGGAGATGTGACAAAACGCATGAGATTCACCTGGACAGCAGCAATGTTCTTCTCTCCAGCAAATTCCAGACAAAATTTGGTTCAGTCCTGATAGTCCAATAACCTCCTTGTGTTCGTAGACATTCCTGTATGTGACTCAGATACTGGTAGTTAAACACTCCCAAGGGATCCCTAGCTCTCAGGAGAACAGATCCAAGGAAACAGAACATCACGGGTACATCCCCAAAGAAACAGATGTCCATGGGCTGAGGCTCACAAGCACGATGTTAAGACTGTTTGATTTAACCATTACCCAAGAAACCAGAAGCTGATTGACCAACAGTTTTACTGTGCATATTTAGATCTGAAACCAGCATAGAAATTAAGATAAGATTCAAAAAGAAACCCAGATACAGCAAAGATTTCAGAACTTCATGTTAACTTAAGCAGCAAAAATCTTTCTGGTGGCACTGCACACTTTTACTTTTTTGCTTTGCTTGTTTGGATCTGATGTCAAGATTTATGTTATTTTTCAATTATCATTTTTAAGCTCATGGGAAAATACACAAAAGTAACACTGGACTTGGGGGAAAAAAAATTGTCCATTTCTTCTCAAAAATCTTGTAAATGGGAAAGCAGGAGTGTTCCCCTTTTTGTATCACTGCAAAGTTGCAAGTCATGGTCTTTGCATTCTCTCCTTCCTGCTACTTTCATATTGGTATTCTAGGACCCTGTATTGTGTATCTTAAGTATGGCATTGCAGCCCTGGCTGTGGCACTGGCAGTCTCAGGCAGCTGCCATTCTCTTTCCAGCTATTTGCATCAGTGCCACCATACAGCTGGCATGCACAGAAAGGGGAGGCAGGACTGAACTTAATTGTCTCTGGATTATTCAAGAAAGTTTTCTGGTTTGGAACTTTAAACATGGAACCTGAGGGCCTTAATATAGTCTTCAAATCATGGCCAAATGTCACCATTCAATGAAACCCCAGCAGGAAATATTGTTTGAATTTCCTAAATTTTCATGCCTGACAATTTGTTTTGGAAAGACACACACAAAAAAGGGCCTCTCACAGAAAAATTAATAAATCTAATAAACAAATGGTCATTGTGTTAACAAACCAGTAGGAAAAAATAAGAAAAAAACCCCAACATTTTATATTTTTAACTGTAGTAGTTGCAGCTGGATAAAGCTTATGCTTGACAAACTGAAGAATACTTTTATCTAAGTATATGGAGAGCTGTTTTGGTTCACTGTGGGACAAAATTTGATGATTTATATATATAACCCAGTTTAAATGTTTACACTATTACCCCACCAGTCCTTTGACCATATTCATGTTACTTGTTAATGATTGGTACTGTTTTATGGAATCCTTGTGGTCTGAGAAGAAAAATTGCTATTTCCCAGAATATGAACTGAATGAAACATCCCATATATGCCTCTAATACACTTATGCAAAATAATTTTGTAGAGTTGAAAAATCTTGACCCAACATAAAGATTTCTGATTTCAGGAAGAATTTTGGGAAGTTTGCATCTTACTATATTTATTCAACAAATATGGAACCATGAAGACAATTGAGAAATCAAAGATTGACTGTCTGTTACAAATCAACAACATTAAAACAAAAGAGAGGTCTCCTGACCTTCTGCTGTCATGCCTAATCTTACATCACAGGAGATGTAGCTCAGATTGATGCCTTTTTCTGGTCCCTAAAACCATGAGCCAAATATAATTAGGTGATAAAAATGCAGTTACCTTTTATGAAGGGTCTCTTCACGTGCACAACATGCTGAAATACACGCTGAAAACATGCCGAAGATGCGCACGTAACATAGAGCAAGTACAGTTTTATAAGTTTGGCAAATTAGCATAATTGACAAGAATCCCCGATTAGAAATGCAGGTGTTGAGGTAATTCCCAGTTTTGGTTCCACCCTCTTCCGAAGCCCCTGTCCCTTGCTAGTTGTTTCTGGGAGAGCGTCTCGACCTTGGTTCTCAGAAGAAGAGAGATAGGATAGAGGCCTAGGAATGTAGTTTGTCTTTCTGTCAAATAGGATAGGAAACTACTAGTCTGTAGAGTTATCCAATAATAAGCTACAGATCTACAAATATATGTGAAGAATATATAAAAGCAAAAATCAATTTGGCATCAAGATCACCTGTATAATTACTCGGGTTGGTTGAACGTGATGAAAACTAAATGTAAAATTTAAATTGAGCTGATCGCCCTATTGTATCTCCTTTTGTTCTTGTTCTCCTCCTTTTCCAGTGTACGCTAAGCCCAAATGTGTGCAAACAAATATGTTAAATCTGAACTAAGTATACACAGAACTCAATAAGTTGTGCCATGCTATCGGGCTACAAGGTTTAAGGTTTATTTCTAAGATTTTACCAATTACAGCTCTTAGAGACAGAAAAGAAAACGTAAGGCCAGGTCTGTAGCATAGCTCATTTTTATTGTTTAAACAGTTTTTGCATAGGAAATATATCCGCTTCCAGTAATTGACTGCAGTATGAGCAGCTGCTAGCAGTATAGGCTGGATATAACAGTAACAATCACATTAAGTCAAGCTTGATTTACACCAGTTTAAAACTTGTGGCAGTTGAGTTCATTTGTAACCTAAAAAAAAAAAAAAAAAAAAAANAAAAAAGTACCAGAAAGAACACTTTATCCTCCAACCAGGCACAATAAAAACCTTTGTTAACACTTAGGCTAAAATCAGGTCTGATGCCAGAGGGTCCTAATTCCAAAATTAAGTAGCTGTACTGTAATGCATCCTACTAGTGAAGATTCATTACACAAAGACTCTTCACGCACCTTCTTTTTAATTAAAATGTAACCTTCAGGATTTATGGCCTACAGTATGGGAAAAAATGCCAAAAGTTTTAAAATGGATCAACCCTGGTATGTAGCTAGCAAGCAATAACTGACTACTTGTCACCTACAGTTGTACTAAATGTATCTAAAGAAACACACAGCCCTACAAAAGTTTTCTCAGAGAAATATCATTGAGATGGGGTGCCTCTTCCCAGATTACTAAAAGTTCTATATGATATAAGCACAAATTAACAGCTTGATGAAGACATAATCTAATGCAGCTCTTGAGAAGCCTATGCCTGGGATTGAGGAACCCCTCACATTCTACAATGTTGTAGAGATTATTTTTGAAGAAAATTTTATCTGAAACATATTTACAACTGAACTCAACAGAGACTGTGAAATTGAACAGGCACTGCTCATTTGTTTGAGTTTTTTGGTAAACATTTTGCTGGTTTTTGTTTCTTTCTCATTTTGCATCAACTTCTATCAGTCCATGCAACTTCAATGCCCTCAATGAAAAATGCATAATAAGCCATACTTCTTAAAAAACTTCCTTCTGCATATAGAGATACATTTGCCACATCAGTCCCTGTAGCACAGTTTTCAAAATCATTCTGTCAAAAATACAGTAATACAAAGACTGGCTTTAGTGTCACTAGCTCACACTGCTCTCCATTTATTTAGGCCACCTTTTGTTTTACTGTTATGGTATCATGCAATGAAAGTATCAAAGGCTTATTCTAGGATATCATGATGCTAGTGGCACTGAAGCCCTTTTCACAAATTCAACATACATCTGAATTGCAACACACAGATATTTCTAAAGAGTACTAACTAGTGAACCCTTTTATCATAAAAAAAACCAAACAACTACTTACAACCATTGAAGAAAAAATTGCAACAAAAAAATGTAAAAATTGACCGTCTCCAACTTGTCCCCTTTACTATTGACAACGTGACCAACAGAGCTGTGGCATGGAAACAGTACAAAGAGTTGTCATGGCAATAAGTTTGGCTGATGCAAAGGTCATTGTGCAGGGTTAAAGGGCAAAATCAGTGGTCCATGTTATCCTCCAACTGCAGTGCTCCACCACACCCACACAATTTTGAGGAATTAATAAAACTGGGGAACTAGCAGAAAGTGCAAATAAGAAGGAGGCAGTTTTCAGCTCCTTCAGCATGGAGAAGAACATTCAGCTTTGAGCCTTTCCCATTTAACTTGATTAGCTGGCATGGAATTTTACTCTCTTTTTATTCTAAAGTTTTCTATAGAAACCCAATTTAAAAATCCAGGAGCATACAGCTGGTTAACGTTAACAAAAGACCTTGACAGGATCATGTAAACCATAAAGGATGTCATGCTTGGGGCCTTACTGCCAGCAACATTAGAGACTTTTTTTATTAAAAGTGAAAACTGTACGCTGAATATGGGATAACTTTCTGCAGCCTTCATAATCTCACACAGTACATAGAATTTAGGTTTAGGTACAGAACACACTCCGGTGTCACAGATGTCTTTGTGCAATCTCTTTCATTAAGTCCTTATGAAGCTACAAGTTGCAAATCCAAAATTCTGCTCCCTGAGGACACAGCTGTGTGAGACTTAAGTACTGTTTTAGCTCTCTGCCTATCCTGAATAGCTCTGTGAACCTAATCTTAAATACCATCATGTAACAATCACAAAAACTTTTGCTAAAGGCCATATATACTAATAAAAAAAACAGTGGTGCTTCCAACATTTTGAAATGCTCTGAAAACCAACTTTTCCAATACTAAATACAACAAAATAACCTTCATAAAATATAACTTTTCTCCATTTACATTTTTAAAGGATTAGTAACCTGTGCTTTTCAAGCACAGGAATCTGCGAAATAACCCCTAACATGGACAGATTTTTTTTTTAATACATAAATTAAGAAACTGGAGAGTTTTAACCCAAGTCCAGTTTCTAAACAAAGAATATTCTTGTTTAAAAATGGAAACGCATTTCCATTATAATTGTTAAAAAGTTAGCTTTACAAACAAGGGTATTTTAATTAAAAAAAATTCTTAACAAAACTATACAGTGTACAAATTACTGTCTACAAGGTAGGCGGTTTATTCAGAAGATCATCCTTTCTTCTTGCTACTTGCAGCTTCACAAACTCATTCACATATTTTCAATGGAGCTGCCCACCTGAACATCACCCCACAACTATATTGCTATAATTCATATTTTTGCCATGTCTTTATGTACAGTCTCCTTCACTGCCTTTTTTTTTTTCATTAGTCAAGCCTCAAGCGTTCATGTCACTCCAGGGGAAACACACTTCAGTGGCACAGCCATGAGGCCAGGGCTGCAAAGCAACTTAATAAAGGCAGAACAGTGCACATAGAACGGGGTGGCTCAATTTAGTCAGAATACACTTCCTGGTGAAGGAGGAGGCCAGAGACTGGATTTGAGTTCTCAATCTTATCTTAATCTTTTGACAGCTGAGCTTAAAAAAACCAACCAACAAAGCCAACCTAAAACCAAGCATACAGTTAATGAAAAGTTCATTTTCTTCCAAGTAGGCTTTTCTTTTAGAGAGGCAGGTGACAAAAACCCACAGTTGCTGAATAACCCAGTTTAAAGAAGTTTACTTCTCTAAAAAACTGCATCTTTAAGCTCAGATTGTTTTCATACAGGGACCAGATTANAAAAAAAAAAAAAAAAAAAAAAAAAAAAAGCTCTGTTACGGGCATCTATCTTCCTACAAAAGGCAATTGCCATTCTGGATATTTCATGTTGAAGCCTGAACTTGTTCCAGTTTTGTCCCATTATGCTATTAAAAGCTTTCAGGGAACACCTTGTTAATGGAACTAATCAAGGACATGCCCCCAGCACAAGTCTGCTCCCAAACTGCTCTGTGACACATGTAAAGGACAACACATACTTTGTTTTACCAGGCCAGAGCCTGAGGCACACTGTGCTTGGGTCTAGCAGACTTTGCCATGTGCTTAGCTAACAAATTGATTTACTGCAGGGTTCTGAAAAAGAACCAAAGAACTCCACACTTCTTTTTGTGTCTGTCTTATCTTTTTCTTTCTTCTTTTTTTTTTTTTTTTTTTCAGTTTAGCTAAATCTCAAAGGTTTATTTTCCTACAATTTCTGTCTCTGTAGCCATTCAAGCCCTGCCTACACACTCTCTCCACCTAGAGACATGGGGATGTGCCACCACTACTGCTCTTAACCAGAGCTGGAGCCAGAAGGGACTGACGGTAGCATGACCCTGATGGTGGTATGCTCATTGGGGTGCCTGCTGCTGGAGCTGCACCTCTGGGACTGCTCCAGGGTAGGAAAACCTCCAAAATGCAGAGCCAGCTGGAAAGAGATGAATTTTCCCATCCACATGACTATACGTTCTTCTGCTTTCACCCTAGTAGAAGACTGTGCTTTAAAGAAAACTTCCCCCGTGCTGAGCCATACATTGCAAAGATCCCTTTTTTGTAAGAGGTCACCAGCAACAGGACGACTACTGGTCTGCAAAATGGGATTTTACTGGAAACACACTTTTATTTCCACCATGGTCTAATTCCTTGCATAAAGAACCTCCTTCTCCACTACGCCCCAGAAGTCTCCATCTAATCTCTATGAGAAGACTGCAAACTTCTGACATAGCCCAAGCAGGCTGAAAATTGTAACTCAAATGCTGAATTAAGAAACTTGGCAGTGCAAGAGGGGAGTGGAATATAGAAAAATTATTTACAGAAAAAAAGGCAAGCAGGATAAGGGGGGCAAATTCTCTGCTTGAGCAGCTCCAGAGTCCACTGGAGTCAGTGGAATTATGCCAACAATGATTTTGGCCCTGTACTTGCAATTCCTAGACAAAGTGAATGTCTTTGTCATTCTGAGCTAAAAACATTTTCTGATATATGAACACTTCAGGATGCACTATCTTTGCCAGAATGGAAAAGGCTTCATCTCACTGTGAGTCTTGACCTCTTTCTCTGTCTGTCTCTCTTTCTCATGAAAAAAAAAACCTTGAAGTAAAATAATTTCCTCAAGTCAAGTCTGCCTCCAACAGAATTCATTATTTATTTTTTAAATCCAGAAATGATTTCAGCTTGCACCCCAGGTGGGAAGTTAAAAAGAGGGAACCTATTTGAAAGTTTGTCACAGTAGGCAGAACAGTTGCTTTGCAGCCCTTGCCTGGCTAAGGGTGCACTGCTTCACAGCTACACTGTAAAGTGTTAAAAATCCTCCCCCCCCACCCCAGAATATATATATATGTATGTATAAAAAAAAAATCCCCTGTCCACCTCTCAGTACAGAAAAGGACCTCATCACACTGCAAAAATAGCAGTACCCACTTTGGTCAATTAAAACAAACAAAAAAAGCATACATTATTTTTTTTTCTTTTAAATCTGTGTACTTACCTATAATAACCAATACAGCTAAAAGCACTACCTACATAGGCAAAACTTGGTATTGCATAATTCGTATAAATTTGTATCCCCTCCCCCCAATATTAATTGGAAGATGAAAAACATGAAAGGTTAATAGAAAAAACACCAAAATACTGAAAATATTGCTGGTCGATTACAATTCTTAAGCGGCAACTATACACAGCCATGATATGCTCTATAAATGTGAGATAAAGGTATAACTGTCTAAAAAATCCATGATGTCACATACTTTTCGCATCTGGAGTACAAAATATTTTGTCATAAAAATGGTAAAGATTTAAAATTATAATAAATGCAGCAAAACAAGTGTAGTGATGTCAATTTTTTTGTAGGTTTTTTTTCTTTTTTTTGTTTTTTTCCATTTTTTAGATTTCAAGGCAAGGCACGTAATGTGGACATTATATCTTCGTGCAAATTAGGATTACTGGAAAGAGTATTTTAAATTTTTAAAGAGACATAGAGGCAAAATGTCTGCCCATGCACATTATATTTCTGTCAATATGTGAAAATTGTTGAACAAGGCTAACTTCTGAAAGCACCATGCAAGTTTACAGCACCCTGTAATTAGACTTACATTAAGAGTGCATTATTTAAATACAACATATCCCCATCCTGGTATTACCAGTTTGTAAACGGTAAGCTTTGCCCTTGTGACATGGATTTGCCTATGTCTTTGTCTCTATGATGTAGATTTTACAGACACATGTAAACCCTATGGGTTCTTGATGCAACAAGTAACTTTAAATAAATAAATCCTACCCCTCTGTGGAGGCAGCAGCTAAACCAACATAAGTGCTGTGTTTCCATTGATTTCTTATTCTCAAGGACGTGATTTGTCTTGACTTAATGCCTTTTAATGCCCTCAAAAACTGAGGGGAAAAATAAGTTTGTTCAAAGTATTTTTTTATTTTTATTTTTAATCCCCTCAATTTAGAGTCCAAGGGCTGAAGGACTTATAGTGATGACCTCTTAGATATGATTTTTAAATTGCACTTGCCTCTGTAAGTGTTTCTTTAGTGGGGAAAATGTCATTTTTTTCTTTTCTTTTTTTTACTGTTGCATGAGAAGATAACACTTTTACCTGTGTAGAGGCATTTCTTCCATAGAGCCTGTGTGTTCACACTGATTGAAAATTTCAAACTGCATAACACACTAGAAAAAGGCTGAATTAAGGGCCAAAGTTTAATAAATCCATACTGATAACTAAAGGCTACAGAGCTTATTGTTAAAACATTTAAAAATCAGACTGTTGAGAAAATGGCTGGCTCACGGCCCTTATCCTCCTGCAGCTCTGCTGTTGCTGCCTAGCCTTTGTTTTGTGAGATAACCAGGAATAGTGATCTCATGCGTAAACAACAAGAATACTAAACCAATAGAACTAGCTTATCATGCAAATATTAAGGCATCTAGAAAGTCAGTTAAAATATATTGTCGGAGACAGAACATCTATTTCCCAGCGGACTTCATATAACAAAGGCTACTTAGGAGGAGCTGCATTCTACCCATCAGTGAAATATCATCGACCCTTATTATACCATTTCAGTTTCAACCATAAGGGAATTTGTGATTGTAAGAGCTGAAATTGCTGGCCTATTTTTGTTCTTCTTTCTTCAGGTTCTTTTCTCATACTGTCTTCTTTTCTTTTTTCTTTTTTTTTTTTTTTTAAATTTTGCTTTTAATTTTTTTTCCTTCAGTTGCTTGTTTCTGCTTGAAGGAAAGGCTCTCCAATTATGTTCAAACCATAATTTGGGACATTTGTCGGCAGGATCGGTGTCCTATTTGATACTTGGAAAGGAACCAAGCTAGCCCAGGTACCAGGACTGTTGAAAAGGGGAAAGAGACAAGGAGGGAGAGAAAGAGAGAGAGAAAAAAAACATAAATTAAACATGTATACAATTAATTTGAATCAAGGTCCAGCTAATATTCATTAATAATAGCACTACTTAAGATAAAGCTGGAAACAAAATTTGTGAATATAACTTGAGATTCTACTTCCTAGTTGTCTTTGTGAAAGTACGAGTTGTTTGAAAGAAAAATAATTGTGTTGAACTTGGTAGCAAGTTATATGACTCCTGAGTTACACTAAGTGGTCTGTTTGTTTATGAAAACCCCCCAAAATGTCAGATGCAAATATATACAGCAGACAATTAAACCATACAAGTGACACTTTATAGTGTAATGGATGTCATTTAAGAGCTAGTGAAATATACCACAGGGTACAGGTGTTCTTTTTTCAGGAATACAGTATAAAGATTCAGTGATTCAGCATCCTGTGAGATTTCCTCCCCTCTTACAATACAGCAGTTTATCTTGTCACCATCCCAGGGTAGGCCTCTGAGATGTAGAGATGCCTGTAAGAACAGAGGACTTTCTATGTTCAAAAATCCTGCTTTTTTAGAAAAGTTTTTCCTAAGAATGTCAGTCTCAGAAACACCAGCTAATATAAGATCCAATCATCCAAACACTTGCAGCCAAGGGCAGCTGTGAGTCGAGGGTAACAGTGAGTGCCATTTTTTTTTCCACAAGCCTCTGAGAAAGAAAATATTTTCAAGGATGATTCAACAACTTAGGGACTTTAGTCAACATTTTAAAAGAACCCTGTCATTACAGAGCTGAATTCCCAATGGCATTCACAGGTTCAACAGGCACCAAACAGTAGTACTTGCAAGAAGGATACTCAAAGATAGGTCTCAGCTGCTGGTATTCAGTACCCAGCAGCCTGAGCAGCCCTTTCCTTAGATGTGGTTCTGGCAAACTAGAAGTCCAAACCAAGCTGTCCTAAGCTATATGATTCTATGACTTCAAAGAAAGTTTTGTCACATTGATTCAGAAGAAAAACAGCATCATTAAGTCAGCATCACTGCCAAAGAGCTAATACCAACACTGGACATGCAAACAGACCCTTCCTCTGCATTTCATTGTATTGAGCTTTTCTAGAGTTTCTCACAAACATAAGTGCTTATTTGGAATTACATCTTGGGATTAGTCTAACGAGCTTCCTGAGAACACATCTGAAGCCCGTCAACATGTGTATTGTGGCGGCAAAAAGTTTTCCTCCCTCTGTATCTTTTGGCCCATTTCTTCACTGCTCTCTCCCTGGACAAGCAGATGCGCTTTTGTGGTACCAGGTGTAAAGAGGAAAATTGACCCTTTTTATCTATTTCAAATATTCATGACATAATTACATTTCATTTGGCAGCCTTTTGTGATCATATCAGTTGCTGAAAAGTGGTCAACTTATTTTGTGAATTCCAGGGGACGTTTCTCAGGGCTTTCATATTAAAAAAAATACAAACAGCTTCTGTCATTTATTTCTGTTTGAAAATACTTACCTCTCTAAACATGGTAATTTACTATTTTAACTCCTAGCAATTAATTTTAGGTGCTATGTTTTACACACACCCAAAAGTGGAAATAGGTCCTGACCTGCTTGTCTCAATAATGGCCATATTCCCAAAGGAGAGGGACAAATCTTATTTTGTTAAGAAAATACAATAAATATTAATATCTTAATGTTTTCAATGCTCAAAATACAAATACCATTCAATAAGGCTGTTGGGGTTTTTTCTTCAATTGGGTATATTCTTGAAGGACACCTAAAAATCTGCAGAGTTTTAACCTTTTCAGAATTTTTTTTTTTTAAATTGCTGTTTTCAAAATGTAAGATCAGCTAATATGTTTAAATTTTTGTTGTTTTAATTCTATTGACTATTACAAAAAATCTGCTATTGGAGGAAAATAAAAACCCTTTTGAAATTTAAATATCACAGTTACACCACAAATCTTGAAACACTCACAAAGAATTAAACCTTGTTATGCATGAAAGATTTTTCCAAGACAATATAATGAATAGAATATGTTCCAAAAACCAAAAAAAATCAATACTAGAATTTCATTTAAGTGGCTTAATTGTTTCAACTTATTTTTCATCTTCCTTCACAATTTGTTTTAAAACGTATTTTTTGTTCCTCCCGCTTTGGATTTCAGTGATGTTAAGAAGTAAATTCTGAGATTACAGAAACAAAGCAAATTGCTTCCAAGCATGTGGATTAGTAAAAATAGGAACTAGTAATAATAATAAAAAAAAAAAGAGCCAAGCAGATTTGTTTGTTTGGGATCTGTCTGAATATATGTTTTACAATGCACAGTTCTTTGCTGTCCTGTTACATGGGATTTACAGTGTTTAATGACTTCAAAAAAATACAGCACTAATTCAAAGAATATAAATTTTGTTTGAGGCCAACACTCCATTTAAAAAATTTCTGTGGCAAAGGCTAAACACACAGGCTCCGGGTTATCTTTCTGAAGATTTATAGTGCACTTCAAAGATTGGATAAATACAGTTTTGACTGTTTGCTTTGTTTTAAAGTTGCCAGCCTTCTAGTGACTACAGTGTGTGAAGGAAACAAGTCAGTGCTGACTAAAAGCAAAGTACTATTTGCAGCGAAATTTTTATCTGCTGCTTGAAATATCAGAGATCTTGATTTCTATGGAAACTGCTCAATAAAAATTAGTCGTAGCACATTCCTAATATGACTATTGTTGTCAAATGACCTACCAGTTTAATATAGGTGTTTATTTAAACCTTTCAAGCCTCCCACCTTGTATTATGACCATGACAAAAATGCAGACTGCAAGAATTTGTCAGTACTACTTATGAAGCCTGAGGGAGTAATACATCACCCATGTTAACACTGTGTATATCCCACAGGAGTTTCAAAGCCCCTCGTACTGCTCACGCCAAGCCTTCTGCCAGAGATGGTGGTGCAGGCAGCAGAGCACCTGTGGCACCAGGACAGCCACATACTGTCTGCCTGCAGGGCTGGAACAGCCACCACTTCCACATCTCTGGAGGTGGCTCAAGTCCTGGTCTAAACACACGCACTGGGCAGAGTCTGGCTGCACTGGCAGCTGGGAAGAACAGCCCATTCCCTCTGTTTGCTGGCATTTCCTAAGCCATTATTGTCGAGGCTTGATGAGTTCTGGTTGTAGTTTAGAAAATAACATTAATACAGATGGATGTAACCATCTTGGGCCACCCCAGTCCAGGTACCACCACCAGAGGCTTACTGCAGACAAAGGAAGAAAACTGAATGAAAGCTACTGAAGAAAACAGCCCGAGTTACAGCATAGAGCTCTGAGAAAAGCTGTGACACAACTGTGAATAACCAAATACACAACACAGGCTCTGCTAAGCTATATATGTATGGCTGCCAATCCAATATTCCCATGACCTCCCTTTCCATTTATGGCAAATTTAGTTGGACTTTCAGCTACGCTATGAGCCACACACTGTGTTGTAGGTCCCCAGCACTCCAGTATGAAGTCAATCAAGGCCAACTGCCCAGAAGAGCAAGGTCCCCCCATTAGCCTTCTCCAGCTGACTTGGAAGGGACCACTCTGAGTATTGCAGAGCTTAGCTTCTGCTATGGAAACCATCCACAGGTTCTTTTGCAGAACATCCTAGCAGGAATGACAGTTACTTCTTGCTGCAAAGCAAACTCTGCCTGGGTGCCCACATGAGCAGGAAATGGGGGAACACCTTTCCCTTCACCATACCATCCAGCAGTTGGTGTGAGTCCCAGTTAATATTCAGCACTTGGCTTCCCAAAACCAGAGGCAATACTCTGCCTCTGTCCACTAAGTACCTCAACCAGGGAAGCCAGAATTCTTTCCATTGCCCACAACAGAGACAATGTGGTTGTCCTCGCAGAAGTTAACAGGATGCCCACATGGCTTCTCCTTCAGATAAGGAATCTTTGTTTTGTATGAGTGGAATAAAGCAGGTCTACCCTACACTCCAGCTTATTACTCCTGAGGAAATGTGTTATCCATTTGCTGACAGAAGTTATAATATAAATGCCTTTCCATTGAAACATGAGATGAGACCTAAAAAACTGTTCAAGTCTGAGTTTTGAAGAAAATTACATGAGAAGTACCAGGAGAGTCTGTTGTGAGATTTGGATCCATCTTTCTTGCAGGACCACCTTCCTGAAGCATTACACTTTTAAGTGATTTCACTACTGGTAGCAGTTTTCTCTTCACCATAGCTAGACTATCAGATATGTTATACAGTCATCAGTTCCCTCTCTACCCACAGGAAGTATAACGTATTTATCTGTTCAAATGCAATAAAACAGCAAAGGAAAATTCTGCGAGCATCTTATAGGGTTAACATTCTCCATTACACTTTCCATTACAGTTTCCAGATGTTAATTCAATCAAGATTTCTGCCATGATTTCCTCTTAAAGATAATAATTGCTGTTTCAAGAACCTCTGATTAAAATATTACTGGAATGGACCACAAGTAGTGCTTATATTATATGTATATACAGTCCACTTTGGATGTTATAATAACATAAAGAGTATAATAATGTTAAACAATTAACTAAATGAAATAAAAAATAAATCTAATCTGACCTGAGTAAATGTGGAGGTCTTTCAGATTCTTATTTTCCACCAGTTACTACCTTCTTTCTTTTACAGTTTCAGAAGTCTGTAAGAGTATTTTACTATTCAGAAAGTACATCTAAAGCAGTATTTCCTTCTTTCAGTTTTACTATCATGTACATGAACTCACTAGCTTACAGAAGGTAGAGAAGATCCTGCAGAGTCAGTCTTTGGACAGAAAAGTTAGAAATACCTTCAATGTTGAGTGAAGTGACAATAGCAAGCCACCAAGTAAGGCACATCTATTTCTGTAGTAAGTGCTTGCCCACACGAATACAGAGTGTTTTACCATTTAAAATTACTTGGATCATAAGAACTTTGGAAATGCAATTTTGCTACCTTCAGTGCCCTGGCTAAATTCCCACCTCTGCATTTCTGCCAAAAAAATAACCACCCTTCCAACATCTACTTAATGGGGTACTTCTGTTATCATTCTGAACTGGCATCCATAGGTAAACAGCTGTCAGATTTCATCTCCAAGTTGAGTACTTGTTTCAAGAGATGTATTAAGTGTATCTCAGGTTAGTTTAGGATGACTTTTAGAGTTTAGCAGGCACATATCACCCATCTAACAAATGGAGGAGTTAAAGATTTACTGATTTATGCCCACAGGAGGGAAAAGGGAAATCTCCTATAAGAATACTATTTATTCTATTCCCTGCAGACTTCTTTTTGTGGCAGCATAACACAAAAAGGTATGCAAAGATAGGGAAGAGGTACAGAGCCCATTACTAACAAATACCCACAACAGAGGGAGGGCCCAGAGAAATGGTGCATGTCCATGCTGTGCTTTGGACCATTCACGTATGAGAATTTGGTGCAGGAACAAGGTCAAGAGAGGTTTTCAAACATGCACTTACACAGAGGAGGCTGTGACCAAGTCAAGCCAAACCGTGGAGAACATGTGCTTAGTTATCAGAGCCCACTGGGTTGCCCATGGAAAACTGACTCACAGCTTTACACACCTGCACTACATTTTTCTTTTCCCAAATATTATTATTTCCATTTCAAACCATTAGAATTTTTACCTTACCACTTTAAAAAAAAATATAACTACAGGTTTATCAAATTAGCATGACTAAATAATAATGCAGATGATCCTAACGGAACCAACCAAACAACCGACCAACCAACTAACCAACCAAACAAACAAAATAAACCCCAAACAAATCAGTTCTACTGATTCAAAGGAAACAATTGGAGGTAAGATGAAAAAGAAGTAGAAAGCTGGAGTAACCAAGGGGTTAAAGATACAATTTACACTTGGGAATTCTCTATAATATGCTCCTCCTTCCCTAGCAGCTGCCAAAAATCATCTGACAGGAAACATAAGATTAAGTTTGTCCCACCTAAGTGAACAAAGAGATCTCAGAACAGGCAACCAGTTCACTGCAGAGCAAGAACTTTTCTAATCCTGCTGGAATCTGCAGTGCTGCTCAGA
This sequence comes from Promerops cafer, assembly GCA_013398275.1. Taxonomy (NCBI): domain Eukaryota; kingdom Metazoa; phylum Chordata; class Aves; order Passeriformes; family Nectariniidae; genus Promerops; species Promerops cafer. The sequence goes on along the minus strand of VZSE01001273.1, from coordinate 238,174 downwards.
AATTATTACTGAAGTTGTTTTCTTTATTTTAACATCTTGCTTCTAGATCAACTCATTCATTTTGGTCACACTGCAGTTCTTGTTGCTTCTCCCATAAAGTTTAACTTAAATCTCCAAACATAATCATGTGGAAAATGGACATTATTGATTCCTATGGTCCATTGTTCCCCCATTCTAAGTCCCTGAAGTTCAAGTTCAATCTGGAATTACATCATGTCTGGTTTCTCCTGGTTACCAGACGGCTTGAGACGTGACCACAGCTACAGAAAAAACAAACAGCCTTCTTCACGCTTCGGCTCCCCTATCGATTCAAACATAAACTTTTTTTCTTTCTCTCAAGTATGCTTCAAGTATGGAGCATGGTTAATTTAGAGATTAAGTTCCAAATTAGATTATCTAATGGCATCTTAATGGATTGCTGACCCATTTCCTGTGGGATGGCAGCATGCAAGTCTGGCTTGAATACAACTAATTTCTTAGGAAGTGTTCAGAAGATGTTTGCTTGGATGGGGAGGAAACAATGTTCTGCACATCATTCTGCATTACAGAGTTGTGCAAAACTATTAGAATTAGTAATTTAAATTAATAAAGATAAGAAATCATTAGATTTTCTCTCTGTGAACATTTTTACACTCAGGAAGCTTCAGCCTTTTTGTTCTTAAATTGTAACTAAAGGGTACTTTTATTCCAAACCATTGCTGGGGAGAGGAATGAGGGAGGGACACAGGTCAGAGTGCATGAACTACTGCTCTAACAGGTGTCTGTGTTTGCCAAAATGTGCTTCCACAGACACGCTGCTGGCTGTGTGATTTTAGCTGTATGTTTTCTCAGTACCAAACATGTACAAGATACTGTGCTACAAAAGCAATATGCACCCATTCTCAATTCCCCTCTGACTTCTCTCACAAATCAGATTATCCCACTTGATTGCCTTATCAGCACTGTTAGCATAAACACACAGTGGTACTGGGAGGGTGGGGAGGTGAGGGGAGGAATGATGCTTGGAATGCTGAGTACCTCACAGCTACAGCTGAGAAAGAAATTCAGCACTCTGAGAACAGTGCTCACCTCAGCATTTCCACGAATGAGCCAGCTGTTGTACTATGCTGATGTGTCAAGATAACAGAATAAAAGCATGAAATTCTAGCCTAGTCCGCTTGCCTGGACAGGGTAAAGGTAATGTTAAACAGTTAATGCAGAATGATTGTTAAAAAATTAATATAAATAAAAATACATTTGTCGATAGCCGAGTTGAAATGTACACTTTGGCAATGAAAAGTTGCTAACAGTCTGTGGAAGGCTTGCAAATACTCCACATGGTCTAGGAGAGACCCGTCATGCCAGCTTTTATAAGTATTTATACTGGAAATACTATCAATGGTGTAATGAGTGGCTTAGATTTAGGATCAAACTCATGCTATCGGCCTCACACATACACCCCCAATTTTGTCGCTCTCACTCATTTCTTAAGTGTGCTTTTTGCACACACTCTTGCCCTCACGTAGTGACTCAGACTGTATTTTTCTAAATGAGCCTTACAGATTTTCACAGCTTTCCCTCGCCTTCTGTCCCTAGGAAAACAGAACTGCCGTTATCAAAAATATAAGGATTTAGGGTTTTTTAATGGTTTTGAGTATCTTCTTCACATGTATGCCAAAAGATTTACCTAAATGATCATAAAAGTACTGGAGAATTTATTTCTATTGATGTGTTTAAATGGTGTTCAAAGTTCAGCAGACACAATAAAATACATTTATAAATAAATATAAAAAGTAATATAAAGACAGAATGTATGCCATAAATGCTCTCAGTAAGCAATGAAAAAATCAAACCAACTCAAACAAAAACTGTAGATGAATTGAGTATGAGGAGATACCCTCCTTTAAAGGTACTAGAATGTTTAACTCAGCTACGCAGTGTATTAATCTATTTTTTGTTATCAGTATTCTGCAAGTCTTCTGGTTTTGTAGAAAATGTTATATCAGTGATCTAAGTTTTCTGTGGCTTGTTGGTCCTTTTTTGTTTAATATTATTTATGTTCTCTTCTTTTCTGCAAAGTTCAACCTTTGCATACAGACCACTACTGTCTTATACCTGAATCTTTAAATGCCAACAGATACATAATTTTCTAAGGAAACAAAACAAAACAAAAAAAAATTTTGAAATTTATGCATTGTACCTACCATGAGGTGGGACAGGCAACTATTAATAAGACAAAGAACACAGAAATAAAAGAAGGTTTTCATTATTCACTTTCCCCAAACTTCCAAGGTGTGGTTCATCAACAATGCTTGATGACAAAGCTTTCAACCTGACCATATCTGCTACCTGATATCTGTAGAGACAGGGCATCTAACACTGAGGGACTGCCAACATTTTCACCCGCCTCGGGTCAATAATACTTCTGAAAAATCAGTATACTTAACCACAAAAGCCTCATGTAAAAGGTGAGATTGAGCACAATCAAAATGAGCCCGGCAGATCTAAGGAAATCACATAATCAAGCATTTATCAAACCATCTGGAGTTGCAGAAACTTGTCTGGACTGGGATATATTTCTTTGCCAACATGTGACAATTACTTTTGCAATATATTCTAATTTTTTAATGTTGGTTTTAATGTTAGAAAGGCTCACTGCTCCTTAGCCTATGCAGGTATAATTTCTCTTCTTATGTCCACATTTCTGTGGGATTTGAAGAACATCATATTTCAAAACCCAACAACTAAAAGCCATCTGCTTAGGCAGAGCTGTTGGTTTCCTTGTCCTTCAAGGCTGTGCACAGTCCAAGAGCAAGTGGCATAGCCTAGGCCTCTAATGAAATGCCCACGGCAGAATTTGTGTTCAAGCTCTTCTGGCAGTGCTTGTGTATGCTGGTAGGGCCACAGTGGCAGGCAGCATTCTGGGAGTGATCTGCAAAGCAGGGTGGTCTATAACAGAGAATGGATCATGGAGCAGGTTTTATTCACCACCAAAGTTTTCTTGATCATCACATAGAAATGTTTACCCCCACTGTTCCTTTCTTTTCACAATTTATGCCCAGGGTGTTGTATGATGGTATGGAAAAACAGAATTCAGCAAACACTAGGACAGTGCTTCTGTCAGTATAACTGGCATTGCTTTAAGGGGGGCTCGAGTAACAACTGATTAAAACCATGTGAGGATGTTCCTAGATAGGTTGTTGTGAGGTAATTTTCTAACACCTGTCAATGCCCTGAAAAATGCCACTTTGTAGTGGGAGAATAAATCACCCCCTCTGTGCTATAAAAGCTCAGTTTGGATTCACTACTGACAGTACAATGAAAACTCTGGCAATTACTGCATGATGGGGATTTGTAATGTGAATCACAGCCCTTGAGGAGATGAGGTGAATATATTAGCTAATTTTCCATTGTACTATTTAATATATAAGGAAAGAAATGACGAGGCCTTATTTTACCACCGCAATTCTTCCAGATTTAAAATATTATTTCAGAAAAAATGAAAAAAAAAACAGAAAAAATGGAACTTTGGATTTGTAAACAGCACCAATTTTCAAATTCAGTCATTTCCCTCTCAAGTTGATTCTCGAAAGTCCCAAAACTTCTAGCAATCTGTAGAACCATCAGTGCAATGCATCAAAAGCCATTTCGTACACAGTACATATAAATTACACTCACACACATACTTACTCTAACCATTCAGAAGTATGTATATTTTCATGTACACATAAATTAAAAAAAAATATTTTAAATTATTTCATGAGTGAATGGCTAATACTTAATCTGATAGGCTCCCAATCTACAAGCTTTACATGTACAACTGTCATTAAGTGTTGAGTGATGCAGATAATCCTGTACATGAAAGAGATGAAAACTTATGTATCAAAATCATGTTGATTTGTTTATATGCCTATTTAGATAAACATACATGTTCTGCTGTTACCATAATCCACAATTTACCAAGAGATGTAAAATCTTACAAATTAATAATATATCAAAGGTTAATTAAGTTTATTGTTTGGTTTATTTGGTGGGGGGGGAGGATGGGGGGGCTCATAGAAAAAAACCTCTTTTTTTGTAAATCATTTCTAATTGGGCTGTTATTTAATTAAAAATAAGATGGTTTATATCTTACCTTCAGGTATATATTAGTGACCTAAAACTATACCAGCCAATTGGTAAGAAATATCTCTGTGAATAATATAGTTATTCTTTACCCAAAAACAACCACCACCTCAGCCATTTATTATTATACTCATCTATACCTCTAACAGCACCATTCACTTTCTGTTAACCAATCAGGTCCCAAAAATATGAGTGCAAATGACATTTTTAAAGCCTAAGATCAGTATTCCCTTCAACGCGCAAACCCTTTGCATAGGACAGCACACCGTTATTTCAGATGGTACATTAAGGGACTGTCTAAAGTCAGCTGACATGAAAGATAACCTGAATTTGTTTAGGAGAAACGTTACACACATATTTTGATCATAATGCTGTCACATATACCTCTGGAGGCCCACTAAAACAGATATCGTCGCTCTATGCAACTTTTTTAGAGGCGGTGTAGGGGTGGAAATAATTAAAATGTTACCTTTGCCAAGTAATTCCCAATGTATCCTCACTGGCACTGGGGTATAAATGCCTGCCGTTTTGATTCATGGTCCAGTCACAAATTCTCAGCTGTCAATTGAAACCTAGCAGTCAGATATGGATCGAGCATACTACAGTTTTTAGTATTTAAATGAATACATGCAAACTAGTACTGTACATGGCAAAAGTCTTACTTTCCCAATAAGTAACTTTAAAAAATAAAACAAAGAAAAATAACTTATTTTGAGAAATAAATGCCTATAGACTTAATATAATGCTAATTTAATATGATCCTCTATTAATAAAGCATAAAAGAGTAACTAGTGCGTAGCACATAACAATTAGCCATTATTAGATTACAAACTGAGCTGGAATAAAAGGAAATGTTAATAATCAATAGTGCGATACTTTAGGAAAGGAAATAATTATGCTGGCTTTTTAAGCAATGCTCTATATATTTTGTATTGAGTAAGGTAAAATATAATCAATATCTTCTAGCATGCTTTTTTGTGAAACATAGAAGACATGCAATTTATAGAAAATTTGCCAAAATTAAACAAACTGTATGTAGTTATCTTGCTATTTAAGAAGAGTAAAGGTACTTTGGACTGAAGTTTATTAATCTAGTGTTACTGAAAGTGGTATTACTTAGCAAGAGGTGATAAAAAAATCTAATCTTGTTCAGACTCAGAAAAGTAGAATTTAAAATACTTTACTGCATTTTAATATAATGAGAAATGTACCAAATATTAGCTGAAACAAATTCTCCCCAGGTCCTCAAATCACCAGTTCTGCCTTCACAGATTGTTCAAGCAACCCTCAGCAGCCCTGTTTATTTAACAGCTGCCCAATAGTGTTAGCAGATTTATTGAAAATATATGCTGCTTATTTTTAAGCTCAAGAAAGTGAGCTTATCTGGTTTCTGAAGAAAATATATGTTTTAACCTCTGTATAGTCATGTTTATATAAATTGCTGTACTATTATATATGACTAGACACTCTGAAGATAATGTTGCTGAGTTTAATTGCTTTCAACGCATTTTAGTTTTCTCTATCCATGTTCACATTCTTGAGATAGCACAGGTTACAGCAAACAAACTACAATAAAATGTTTTCACAGGAGCACAATTTATTGCAGTCTTTTCCTGAAAAATACAAATGCTGAGGACAAGACAATATTGCAAACCTGACCCTGTCTGGCTGTTGGACTAATAAGCTTCCTGCTGTTAAGGTCTGAGAAATGGAAATGTTAGTCTTTGATGTTTTCATAGGGATTGTTTCTTGTTTGTTATCTAAAGAACTCCAAGGGACCTTCTAAAGGCCATTAAAAGCATGACTAAACCACATGAAATTAACCAGAAAAGGAAACATGCAGTTTAAAAGTTTGCTAGAGGTAACTGTGAATAATATATTAAACATGTTTAAAGAAATGGGTAAGTAAACATTTGATTTAGTCACTATACAATACAGGATCCTAAACCTGATTTTAATAATGAAAACATAATAAAATATGTCAGCCCAGTTGCTCAATATACAGTAGACATATTTCTGCTATTATCCTTAAGGATGTCATCATCTTCACTACAAATGCAGATTTTAAAGATTCATAACTTAGCTATAAAAACTCACTTGCAGCTGAAACAAAAGACTGAAAGGTTAAACCCTCCCACCCATCCCCCTCTTTTACTTCTTCACAAAATATAAAATCTATGAATAAAAGCCCATTGGCTGATTAGAGCCATTAAAAATATACTAAAATCACAAACTTAGTGTTACCAAATTATTATATTCACTTAGGTCTAACTCAAAAATCTGGCAAGCACTTAGCTTGCTATATAGAACCTAATTGCATTTGCCATTTGGGGAAAACAGTAAGAGACTGATATATTGCATTTTAGTAAATTAGCTTCTGCACTAAATCACTGTATTCTTCCCACAGTCTGTATGAGAACCTTCCACACATACAGTTAACGTGTTAAATTTATCATTAAGAAAGCAGCACAAAGCTTTTGAAACATATTTCATGAATGTTAGTCATGACATGCTTCTTATTATATACTGTCATATGTACCTCAATTCACATACATCCAAATACTGCAAAGATAATAATGCAACATGTGCATTTTATACATAAGCTGTATGCATGTACATGCACATTTATATGAAGGTTCATGCTCCATGAGACTCACAGTTAGTACTGTAGTGCTATTCACTGCACCAACTGTACCATGCTTGCAGTCCTGACAACACTGTGGAGAGGTGCAGGTTTGCATGACAATTGATTCTGTGACGAGCCCAGGGCTGTATTAATTGCACTAAAATACAGCTTCCCAATGTAAAAAACTGCTGCTCCACACTCCTCAGTAGGCTCACAGAGCTGTCCCATTGTCTTTAAAAATGAACCTGCCTGGAATTTTTATTTTTTTTTTTTAAATCTCCCTCACATAATATTTCCTCTCCCAAGTCACTCCTATTGAAAGATCTCTGCATGTCTAAGATATAGAAATACCACTTCCAAAGTCTGCATCTGCATCCTGTGCATGTGTTGAGTGGTTTCTGGGTAAAAATACTGTAGAATTTAATAGAACTCTGTAAGCCTGGGCTCGATTTAATGGAAGAAGTCTGCTCACAGCAGCAGTGGGAGGCTGCCCTTGGAGGATGCCCAGACAGCCCAGCAGGGAAAGCTTGGGTGCACAGACCTGACATGAGTACCAAGTTTTGGAAGGACATAAGGCACTTCATTTCAATATTTCAAGTGCTATATGTCGTCTGGAGTCATACTGAAAGCTTTCTGTCTAGTTATTCTCCTCAGAGTAACCTAGGTACCTCTAAAATCATGCCATAGTGTTAGCTGGAGATGAGAAGGCACAGTGACTCTTGCACACTATAAGCCATCTAAAAGAGTTTCTCTGCAGAATATGTGATGAAGAGAGGCAGGAAACTACTTGAGAAAACTTACATTTCTCAGTAGAGGGACATAAGAAATGGTCCCCAGGATATATCTAATAACTGTTGAAAACATTACAAATTTTCTCAAATGTATGTTATGAATGAAAAATAAATGACCTGACTTGACATATGACATGGTGAAAAGCCTGTCCTAGAAGGCTGTTGAACAGACTTGACCTTCAGTCCACAGTTATGTGGTTTTTTTAGCAAGGCAAGCCACAGGAACCTCACTACCAGAACATCTTCCATCCTCAAAACATTATCAATTATTTTCTTATTTATATCTCATTTAACCACAAAAGAAAGAGAATGAGTCTATATTATGAAGTGGAAAAGGAATGTTAGTAATGCCCAGCCTTGCAGGAGATGAGGAATCCTCCCAGGTAGCTCAGCCATTTTCCTAGTCCTGGATCCTAGGCTCTGTCCTTACACCTGTGTTACATCCCCACTGCTGCACTCATGAAGCAGCAGAGAGCACAAAGCCCAGTCATGCATTTCTCCTGGGAGCCAGTGCAACTCCCTCGTTCACCTCAGACATTTTACAGGAAGGGGACACAAGCCTGGAAGTGGACGCAGGCCTGGAGACAAGCAAAGCAGTACACCAAGTGCTTCTGTTCTGTAAACTGCCAGGAAATTGATTTTGTTTTGCACTTTCCAGAGCTGTTAGACATACTGATGTGAAGTTCTACCCAAGTGCTAGATTTTACTACAGCTATCTTCACAGTTTAAACAGCATCTTGCAAGCACAACCATCCTGCAGAGTTTTAAGTATGCAAATCACACATACATTAAAAACCCACAGCCCAAGAGCTCAAACTTTAATCATAGTATGAATAATTTTTTAGGGGTTAGTATTTAAGCAGATTTTGTGGTCTTGTTTCTGTGATAGCTAGCAAAAGAAGAATTGTATTTTGCAAAGTGTCATAGGAGACTGCTATAGCTTCTGTTAGTTGAGAAAAGCCCATAAAATTTAACATCTACATATTGTCATTGTTCTGACTGAAACTTCCTTTAAATGTGTTTCCTTTCCAGCAAGCTTATGTGAAAGGTGACCTCTTAGCCATTTACATACCTCCCTGGCGATCATGTGACCCAGTTTTACGTCAAACTGTCAATTATGATAAGGGACACAATAAGAACAGGCTAAGTGTTGATAACCTGTTTCCTGACTTTACTGACAAGTTCTCTTTAGGAGTCCGCCTGTGTTCTTCTTTCAGCCTGCTGCTGAATACAAAAGTAACATCCACTCAAAACATTTTGTAAACAAATACTCTGTGTTCAGTGGACATTTAAGTTCACAACTTCCATGATTAATATAATAAAGAGAACTACGTTTTGAACTGTGCAGCTCAGTAACTAAAGGATGCATCTGATAAGAACTTTCTACTGAAGAGACAGGGAAGGCAATTGTAAGAAATAAAAATCCATCTACAGTTTTCTTATAATTTTGGAGACCTTATTACTATGTATATTGAAAAGGTCTCACTCATGATTGTAAAATCAGTGTGAAAATCATGAATGCAACATTCCATACCCAGAAAGTGCAAGCTTTAATGAAAACCATGCCACTGATTTTACCAGTGCAAAGACTGGAAGAGTTCATTAACTCCTCAGAAACTGGGCCACCATTAGTTAGCATGGTGAAAGTTCTAGAGATCCTTGTTAGCAATCCTCATAGCTATTCCATTTATTTATGTTTTCTAATTAAAAATAGAATCATCCATACAAGGCCCAGGGGTGCACTAAAATTAAATGGTCAAGAACAAAAACCTTGCAGTTATTTCATTCATTCCAACAGAAACCTTATTTTTTTTTGTGATGCCATTCATCTGCACTTGCAATAAATACAAGTGTCTATGCATCCATCCATCCATCCATCCATCCATCCATCCATCCATCCATCCATCCANCTACGCATCCATCCATCCATCCATCCATCCATCCATCCATCCATCCATCCATCCATCCATCCATCCATCCACCCATCTTTTTAAACTGTTTACAAAGGCAAAGTATATGACTAGTATTTCTGGCAACTTTCTAGCATTATTGCCAGAAACAACATAACCTGACGGTAAGGGTTTGTCATTTCAATACCATAATAAATCCATGAAGCTGGAGAACCATGACACAAGGAGGCTAAAGAAATGTCATCACATAACCATGAGGATCCTGATCATTATGACTTTGTTACTGAACTAATGATCTTGCCATTAAAGTTACTTAGCCAAAAGAATGCTGACACAACTAGAATCTGGCAAGGAATCATGTCTTCTTATAGAAGGTTGAATTTGACTGACTTTCCTCAGTTTGTTGGTTTGTTGCTTTTTTCCTCTACTCTAGGCTTAGAAACTATAAATCTTCAAAAAATGCATATTAATGGGGGGGAGGGGGATGAAGGTGCACCCAGATAATTGCAAAGATTATCCAACCTTTCTTTTGTTTAGGATGTTTCTCATTACAGATAAAGAACAGTGAGCAGTAGATTTGGCTTCAGAAAATACTTCCACCAATGACCAATAATAAAATTAAGAAAAATTCTCTCATTCAGGTACTAGTTCTTATCATGCCCCTTGCCCCCTCCAAAGGCCACTGAAGCAAGATGTATTTTTGGTAACTATTCATGCCACAGCACAGAAATACCTAGCATTTCAAGGCAAGTAATGGGAAGATCCACCAGCTAGTGTATCAGAAAGTGGACTGCATAGTTATAATTTCCCATTAGAATCTGGTCTTTCTAACTTTCAATGTTACAGGCTAAGTAATGCATATAACATCACCATTTCAAAGTATCCAGATCAGTAAAAGTCAACAAATTCTCCCACTGGCCCTATTATGCATTGTCTTTCAAAGTTTTACTCAGTGCTTCCCAGCTAAATGTGAGTATTTTGGGTACGCTGTGCTATACATTGTTTACTGGAATTTCTAGGAAGCTATCACTTTGGCAAGACTCCATGTGAGTGTGTGTTGCAAAATACACGTGTAACTTTAAAATTTATTGTGGTCATAGGAACTTAAATGGGCTACATAATGGTTCTTTTTAACAGCAACAAAAAGTACTCAAGGGTACATGCTAATATTTCTCATAACCAGAGAGAATAAATCTTCATAAAGACTCCTCCAATGAAGTAAAAAAGGTACCAGTGATAATATTTATTCTTGAGGGGTCACTGTGCATTACAGGGTATGGGGAATGTTTAAAAGACCTCTCTGGAACTAAAACCACTGGCTTTCTAATTGAAAATTTCTCTCCACTAATATAAAATGATTAATTGCCTTATTTCATGTACCCCTTGATTTTTCTTTTCATTCATCATAGGTTGCTTTAAAGCAAATGCATTTAAAGTCTGCCACAAGAAGAGTGGTCTCTTTTAAATTGTTGTAAAGTAATGAAAGGACATAGTAAATCAATCCCATTTCTGCCTTACCAAAGGATAACCTTTGCTCTATTAAAGTTGTTTAGACAATCTCAACGCTCTACCTTACTTTCTGGATAATATGAATGTGTGTGTGTGTATTTGTCTGTCATCTCTGCATGTCACCTTTAGAATTGAGTGAAGATAAATAATTCATTGGAAAGCTATACTATGTTAGAAAACAATAGTACCTCTACATACTTATATGTTCATATTTATCCATCTGAAAAAATTTCTACTTTAAGAATTCTGTTCTTTCAGGTGGTTTCAGCTGTGGATACTACTCCTTAATTTTCTACAAATCTGTCGGCATTCATACACACATACACACACAAACACACTCAGGCAAACACAGATATATCCATTGCATATGTTAGAAGAGAATAGTGAGTTAGGAGCAAAGACACTTAAACACTGATATTTTTAAATATACTACATGGCTCACTGGTCACCAATTGATGCTCTTGGACTAATATAATGAGACTATGAAGCAATGCACTTCAGAAAGGAGTACATTGGTTTAACACAGTGGCATTAAATAATTTTTCTGCTTCTGAAGTGTATGTGAGATCTAGCTTAGTATCCTCTTCCCTTTAAGCCATTTGGCCACATGTTTTACCACAAAAGGGAGTATCAGACACAACGCATGTAAACACCAAAGATCTTTGAGATCCCTCTCACTTTGATGTTCCAAAGACTCTGCTGAAATTTTGAAATCTATTTTGATCTACACAAAGACAAAAACAAATAGAAGATGTAAAACATTAGCAATATATATATGAAAGTTCAGCCAGGAGAAAATTAAATATGCTTCAACTACTTGCTGGCATGTGAAGAGATGTTTAGAAGTCTTTCAAATGAGCTTGGAAGGTGGAGTAGGCCTAAGCAGGAACAGTCTGCAGAAAAATTGTGTCCAAAAATACAGAGGGGAAAAAAAATATTGTGCATCCCTAAATTAACAGGATGTCAGAGACATTTCAAAGAATACTATATAAAACTTCACATATTACATTCACTGTGCATAAAAAAGAGAGGTGTTGTGTGTGCTTTTATAAACAGCAATTATCATATGCTGTGTAAGTTTAAAAAGAAATGTCAGAGTAATTATAACACATTTCATAATAAAAAATCTTTGAGAGGTTAAAAAAATAAAAAAAAAAAACAATATGCCAGAAAAGTTATTGAGAAATTAATTCATTACATATTTTCATAAAAGTGTACAGATGTTTGAATTTAAGTCTTACTCGTTAAAAAAAAAAAAAAAAAGTTGGCAATGCATCAGCTATTTTGAATAAATTATCATCTTTATGATTTTCTCTGAACTCTGCATGTGGTGACCTTTAAAACGGACATACTGCCTCCTTGCCCTGGGAGTGTGTATGGATAGGGAGTTTCAGCTGAAGCACAGGTCAGCTGTATCTCAACAATGTAGAACAGGTAGGTTTTACTGAAAAATGAAACAAAAATGTGTATAAACTGCTGACAGGAACACAAGTCTGAGAAAAAAAATACAGTACAACAAATACCAAGGCCTATTTAACACCCTCTTTTTTATTGCCACATTCAGCTTTTCTCCTTGTAACGTTTTACATGCTGTGAATTTCAAAGTCCCATACTGTTAAGATCTAAGAGGAACACAAATACACATCATAAAGTACATTAAAATTCTAAAGGGTCTGAATTTACTTTTGTAATGTACCATTTCTGTATGTGCATGGCCTTGCTACTGACTGCAGCTAATTTATTTGTAAGCCATCATTAATCTCGGCTCTATATTTTCACAGTTTGGGTAAACACTTCATTTGCATTAAATTTACAGCATTAATGAGATGTGAAATTTAAAATGCTACTTGAAATATAAATTATGTAAGAAACTAGAACAAAAACGTGGTTTTATCACATTTGAAATCAGCAGTCCAATTTAAACGTATTGCACTAGAAATTATGATGTGTTGCCTTGAAAATTAAGTTTTATAACTGATCTTCTAAAAGTAAAATGAAGAAATGTGTTAAACATCTGGAGGAAAAGGAAACAAAATAACTTGAAAATAATAAACTGTATTTTTTGCTTTGAAAGTTTTGCTTATTTTTTAAACTGATTTTGAAATTACTGTTTGTTTCTTAAACACTTCATTCTACTCCCTAAAATCCTATTAAAGATTAAATATATGAACTCTTGAAAAAAAAAAATATTGAAAGAAACATATTAGGAGTTCCTGAAGATGAGACAAATCCAAGAAACAAAGAACAGGCTAAACTCATATTTCTTAAAGCGTTCAATTTGTTTTGAATAAACATCATTCTTCACGCGACAAATACTGAAAACCTCAAGACTTCAGTCTAATCCAAGATACCAGTGGCAGCATGTAGGAAGGTAATACCACAAAACTCCTCTATATCATTACACCTATGTGAAACTTGCCCACCTGTTGCTGGTGTAGGAAGGATGGGTCTCTTGGGCTTAGTCCCACATATCGATTGGCTTGGGATGTGCCTGAGGCTGTGTAGGCTGATTAAGGAAGAACAAAACATATTGATAAAAATACCAACCTATCATATCTATTACCTTGTGCAGGTACAGTAAAAATATGAGAGATCCAGAGTTATGATTTTGCAATATATAGGATGTGTCTTTGGCTTTTCTTTAAGAGAAAGCAAAAGAAATATTGGACCAAATTTTGAAAGGCATGTGTAAATTCCTATAAACTTCAATGGAAGCTGCACATGTAAATCATAATGATGTCTCTTGATGACAGTAGTTCTTTTGATTTTTTTTTTCAGATTATTTAATAGTTTATTTATTTGAACTAGTCACACTTTTAACCTCTATTATACAAACCTAAAGCAACTATGAAATCACTGAAATAAAAACGCTGAGAGAAAAATTCATGGCCACATTATTTTTATTTCTGTAAAGGCCCTTTTGTTACCAAGTAAACACCAAACAACCGTAAAAGAACAACATAAATTAGAATAAAAATTTTGGTTTACTTATGTGGCATGAAGTGAATCTTTGCAGTGATGGGATATAATCTGATCAGTATTTTCCTTAGAAGGGAGCTAATTCTTACTATGCAATATAATAGTAAATATTCAACTCTGCCATACATCAGAAAACAATATTTTCTGAGGGGAGATACTAAAATAATTCTCTCGCTGCCTGCTACAGAAGATTGAAGAAATCCATTTCTGAGGAGAAAGGGAATGTCAAGTGATGCTGGGATTAGCTACAGAGAATGGATCCTTCACCTGTAAGACAAATTCATCTGGTATCTCCCAGTAATTCCTAAAAGTCATTACCATCTCATGTCTTTTAGTGGCACTTATCAAATTAGTTAGGTTGTCTTACTCAACTTCCCAGTGTGGAGATGTCCACACTTCAATCTGTAGCATCACAGCCTGGAAACTTGCTTTAAAAATAGCAAAGACTTAGTAGCAAAACCACTAGAACTGGACAGACACATAGAAGCATGCCAGTGAGAAGGTAGATGAGAGTACTTACTAAACTGGCCTGCTAATATTAAGTTCACGCAGAAAAAGAAACCAAAAAAAGTGCATTCATTTAAAAAAGAAATATATATATCTATAATAAACAGTCTTTACTGAAAAATTGTCATAAGAATTAACCAATTATTAGAAGGAAATTATGATGGAGGCCACAGGGTTCCCCAAATATTATTGAAACCTGATGTTCTTACTCATTAATAAAAATTCTGCTATAACACTTCAGAATGAAAAGCAGTGCTAATCATTTGCCAATTTATTCTCATCATACTGAATAATAATGGTGATTTTTTGTCCAAGTTATATAAATATATAAATATATATATTTTGAACCAATCAATCAGTCACTGCAAATAAAAGTGAAACTATGCCATAAAATATATTTAGTGCTGATTTTTCCATTAAGATGATATTAGTAATCTGTGTGATGGACCTATTATGACTGATAATACAGTTTGACTGATAATACAGTTTATATGTGTTCATATATAATTTATATATCAGAAGGATGTGATTCCTCATTTTATTGTTATTTTCTTCATAAACAAGCTATATTTCTTCCTTTTTTTTTTTTATGGCCCTACAGTTACCAATCCAGTGTCAAAAGCCTTTACCAAGGAGATAGATTAATGCAGTTTTCTGCAAATCATAACACCCTGAGCAGGTGAGGTGTTATTCACTATCTTGCAGGCAGTACGGCCACATTCAAATAAAATTTGCACGTACGGGTTTTTTCTATTATTAGTTATGTGCTGTAGTGGCAAGAATCTACTTGGAAACTACTATGGAAGCATGAGCAAGCCTTATTTTAAGTATCTAAGCCAAGATATTCTAAAGGTTCAGCAGGAATCAGCTACTCAGGTTCCCATGATTTGCACAGGAAACTGGGTGATGATTTAATTGGAAAATATAGTCCAAACTGTTCCCTTGGTAGTAGGACAATGTACAGTTTAGGTATGCTTTCCTATAATGATGATTAAGGTCATACTACCAGAAAACATCCCAAAACAGTTCTGGCATTTACTGTGTTCTTTTTGTCATTTTTATCAGAAAACCTGACCTCATCTAAGAGAGATATGTAAGCCAAACACAGTCATGTGGAAGTAGAATGAAACCACAAATACTTGAAACTGTACAAAAACTAATTTTTCTCAGTTTTCTGTTCTGGTGCAAATGTTTAGAGCAACAGCTTCTCCTTTGCTGCTAAAACTAACTCTTCTTAAAAGGTCCAAAAACTGTGCCACAAATCACCACTGGGGCTACCGATAGACCCTACTACCTCTTAACAACACTAATATACTGAAAGGGCAGATAAAATGCTTCCATAAATCTATACATATATATATTTCTTTTATACTTAAGTAGTAGTTTCTCCAAAAGTTACTACTACTCTTTTATAATAAATGTTTAAAACAGTTTTCTCCTTTACATCTTATGCCTTTGAGTCTCATCTCTGCCTCAGATTCTAATGAAAAGTTTTAAAGCAATATAGCACCCGAAAAGGATACAGTTTATGGTCTCCATTAATGACAGACCAACAGTTAGGAAGTGTATTTGAAGTTCAAATGCTAAATAGGTCTAGAACAAGTAATTTCAATGTTCCAAACCCTAAAGAGACTGATACTTTTAAAGACTGCTAAGATTTTTTTCCAAGATTCTGGAAGTGTCTCCTAAAAATCTTCACCACTCTGATAAATGCTGGTAACACTGGCCATCTCAAATCCAAATAAAAGTTCAAGGACAACAGAAATGCAGAACACAGGTAAAAAGCAGCATTCTGCACCACTGATCATGAATACTCTGAAGGGAAGAAATTAGTCTAGATATTTGCCCTTATTTCTAGAACTGCAATTCCATTGAAGATAATAGGACAAATAACATGATCCTATATGTAGTAAAGAGGTTGAAACATTGAAGTTAGAGTTTGTTACTTTCTATTTTAAAGAAAACAAACAAGCACAAACAGTGCCTTGTAGAAATGACAAGGACATAAAATTTTCTTTTGCCACAACAGTTGTTTTTGCTAAAAATGACACAACCTATATTAACATGCAATTATCATAGCTCGGATTCAGTATGTGTTGTAACAAGCTTTGATTTCTGTAGGAAAGTCCATTGAGGAGCAAATTATCCAGTCCCTGTTCGGAATTCCATCTGTGGGTCATTGTAAAACCTTACTGTCTTGGTGTGCTTCTCAATGTCTTAACAATGTCCACCTCAGATGAAAAAACAGATTTTCTTTTCCTTGAATAGTGGTCAAATATGCAGGCTTTTCCCTTTCATTTTGGTTGTCATGTCACAAACTTTGGTTCATGTAACATGATCCATCGGTTGAAATTTTGGGAGGAAAAGCTTTGCAGTCAGATCATGTTTGCTCCCCATGTAAAATGATGAGCACCCACTTGGTCAAATAGTAGGAAAAGGCGCCTTTTTCTGGCCTCAATTTGAAATCATATCAAATCTTCGATGGACATTTTTTGTTTCCTAAAGAAATACTTACTGGTAGCTGTAGGTGAAGATGCCTCACCTTCAGTGGATGTAGTGATGGGTTTAGTATCTGTCATGGTCAGGGTCACAGGTCGCACCGCACTGTGATGGGGAGAGGGTGCCAAAACTGGAGTAAAATGGCCAGGCACTTTCCCTACTACTTGACCACTGCTGTTAGGCTACAAAACAAAACCAAAAGAATGCCTTGTGAAACATACACATTGTGTTTAAGGAACCTACCTATCTTATGGTTTTCCAGAATTGTCCATCGTTATAGCACCTGTGTTTTGGAATGTGCTGTTCTAAATAGGCTATGAATTTCCATGTGATATTTTCACCAGGCAGGTCCCTTCTCAGATAGATATTACATGCTTAGGTAGCAGTACTTGTTCGTAAGCATTCTTCTACGTTCTTCCTACCTGGGTGCACATGCTTCAAATTGTTTAAAAACACTTTTGCTGCTCATGCGGTGTGTGTGAACCAAAATGCCATGGCAGCAGGAGTAAACTGACCAGGAGCAGGCCTTAATGTATGAAGTATTAAGAGCAAACAAATGATGTAAAACCTCTGTTTTCACATGCCATACCACTCTGGCTTGGAGGATAACCAAGACTTGACCACAGTTGTCCACAAAGATTACTCACACTGGAAGACTAACTAATGATTCACAATTTGGGAATAGGGTAGAGGGTTTGGATATGATGCACTATAATGTACACATTATAACATCTGGCAAAAAGCCATCTCCTAAAAATACAGAAGAGTTTAATAATGGGAACTCTGCAAGTCAAGAGCATAATAAGTAACACAATTCCTTCATAGATACAAGAGGCTGTCATCATATGACCTTATGCCAGGTACAGGTCATCAAGGTAATATGATATTTTCTACATGTAGGCACATCTGAATATGGCAAAGCTGACTGGTAAATATATGTTTATCTAGTGCTTAAACATACCTTAGACATTCTGCATGACTGCAAATACTCCAATGGTAAATAACTTGCAATAAAAACTGGCACGTAGTAAGTAGTTTTTACGGCTGATAACTTCTGTCTTAAACTGATTGTGTGCTCTGTGAGTCACAAGTATTTTAAAAGAGTCATACAAACATGAAATATTGGGAATCTCTTAATCAGAACCATCTTGTCAAATTAAGATAACCTAAAGACAGACTGATAAGGGACACAATTCAACCGATTCAAGGAAAGGTTAAAAGAGGTAAGCATGACTGTGGTAGTGAGATAATATCTGGACTGACACAATTACCGCAAGTATGTGAGAAGTATAAACACACAGAAGAGGAAGGAATTATTTGGAAAATACAGGAAATACATAGTTGGGGTAATGGAATGAAATTGAGAAGGAGGAAATTTAAAATTAATAGCACAAGAAGCTTCCTGGCAGTATGATTTACTAGACCTTGCAAATGCACCCCAGGGAGAGTCTTGTTTAGGACATCTAAAACTAAATTAGCAGAAAACACTGGAAAAATATAAGTGCAAATGGAAACTAATATGGTACCCACAGGAACATTGAGCAGTTAGCTGACTGTCTCCCCTCTCTGAAATCACAAGTCTTACAGTGAAAAATAACCGCAAAAATGCACCCTAATTAGGAGCAGCAAACTATCCCTCTTAATGAGAAAAAGTCACTCTCTAGACACAACTCTTGTCAGTAAGATGTGCTCACTAAGTTGGACTGCATTTTCATTATGCTTCTAGGGAGCCTACTGCAGAGGCAAGCCTCCCCTCCTGCCCTAGCAGCCCACCCATCCACACAGCCAGCAGGAGGGAATATCACCTCTCAGTTGTATCTGGTAGCTTGTAGGTGGAGTCACTGACCTACAACCACAAGGCTACCCTAGGAGCCTTAGCTTATGTGGTGTGCTAACATGACAAAAGTAACTGAGAATCTCTTACCAAAATGAACAACTTTTATTAAAACTAAGAAAGAAGATTCCTTGAAGTGTATGGATTTAAACAGACAGTATAATCAGCTTACAAAAGCAGCTGTCTCCAAAGACAGACAAGAATAAATTAGAATAAATTAAAATAAATTAAAAGGTCATGGGAGACCATGATGATTTACAGAAATGTATCACCTTCTATTGTACTGTAGAGAGCCCAGCCAGGGATCCAGTGGCTCACATGGACCTCAGCTTTGCACTTATCCATATGGCCCAAATGAGCAAACTCACTCCTTGTTCAGACAAAGATTAAGACAAAATTTATACTTATACCCCATTCTTTTCTAAATCAAATTCTTCCCTGTGTGATACATAATGGCAGTGCAGTACATCACCCCACTCCATCCAAATAGAGGGTGAAATCCTGTCCTTGGTGACACTCACAGAGAATTTACTAGTGATTTTAGTAGATGCAGTTTGTGATCCCCCACACCAAGTGCCTCCATTGCTTTATTTTTTATTCCCCCAATTTCCTCCTAAGTGGAAGTTATATATCTATCTCACATGTAAAAGTGAGTTCAGATATAATACAGTGAGGTCTTTTAGACACAGAAAAGAAACCTCCGAAGTAAAAAACAATGAAATCTTGTTATTTTAGTCCGTTATAGTTCCAAGATTTCACACTCTGCACATTAGACTTCAAATGCAATTGCAATCCAGTTGTAAGTAAGCACATACCTGGTGTGAAGTTTACAAATACAATTCTTCTTCAACAATCAAGCTGTCTTTGAGATGTAAACCAAGGTCCTCCTTTTGACAAAGGTTGTCATAGAAATGGAACACTTGAAATTTGCTTTAAACTTCAGTGTTTTTTGTAAGTGTGCTACTTTTGAAAACAGAGTTTATGAATAGCACTCTCATAATCTTGCAAACTCTGTTAGAAGAAGGTCTTTCACAAGAAGCCTTCACAAAACATCCATATTTGTTTTTCTTGCATACAGTGAACAAGAGTGGAGCAATTAACGAAACTTATATTTTATTTATCGCAACTAGTTTGCAGCTGAAGATGATAAAAGTAGATCGAAAAAACAGATCATAATTGTCTCAGAGTTATTTTTTTGGCCTGTCTTCAGATTGATGCAAATAGTGCTGCACCACTTTATACTTGATTCACACTTCTTTGGTTATCTTTGGAAACACAAAACTAAAAGCTTTTGAAATAAAAGTCTAGATTATGGATGGTGCAATGGATAGCAGTACAAGCTCATGAACACTGGCTCTCTCAAGTCTCTCAAGTCCTCTGAGCTGCTTTAAGTTTTCAGTTCAAAAAGGGAAACCCTTTGGTCAGAAACAGCCCCTTCATAACGTTATCGAAAACTGACAGCTAGAAAGAACTTCTGTGACCTGTTCTCCTTTTGTCATTTAAAGTTATATTAAACAATACTTTAGCGTGGAAACTGCATATCTATTTGGACACTATCCATTTGAATTACAAGTGCAAATACTTACAGTACATCATTTAACACAAACTAATTTTGTTCTTATACAAAACAAGTTCTATATTCTAGTTCCAGTTTTCCTGAAGAGATTCTTACAGAAAAATGCATTGCAGGTGAAGAATCAGCTGTTACCATCAAATAGGGCATCAATATGTCTGTGTGATAGATTCACAGAGGCGGTGCCTGAGGCATAAACCTCAAGCAATTTCCATAGGGGCAGCTGTGTTAGATAAACAAGCTGTGCATTGGAAAATTTGTGAGCGAAAGAAGTAAATGTAATGAAGGTCTGGGAAATTTAGCACTTATTTATGCAGGCATATATTTTTCTACTGTAGGACTGGACACTAATTTGCAGATCTGTTACAATTTTCATCTTTTTTAATTCCACACCATCTTGAATTACCCTAGCTTAATTCATTTATGTGCCCAAAGACAAGTTGTATTTGCTGTAACATAACTCAGAATATCAGGCTGTTGCTATCTGATGGTGTGCACTGTGAATACTATATTTTAATCCTCAGGTCTCAAGTCTGAACAGAAACTTGTAACAGATATGAATAAGGACTTTCTTAAAATCAGAATTCACTGTAGCTCTTTTCCCTGATAGATTTTCAAACATATTTTTAATCAGTAATTAATCAACCTCCTTTCAGACTTTTGTTCACAAACATGCCCAAATATCAGTATATTTAACCTTCATTATTCAGTTACAATTCAGAACAGTGTGTTTTAATATAGTTCACTACTTTCATTGTTATAAAAATATTTCTGATGCTATAATGAAGTAGAAACTACTAACATCTAACGTCTAACTACTAATGATGAGCTATCCAAACACAACAGAAGTTTGACACATCAATAAAAAAATTCACATGAACTATTTACTGCTTAAATTATCAAATAGATTTGATGCTCACATATGCACTTTTTTAAAAAAATTGTAATTATACTTCTCAATTCCAAATAAAATAAATACAGTTTTCCTTGAAATCTTAAGTACAAATAATCTTCACACAAATAATTAACAAAGGCCAGAAATTATATTAATCTGTGTATGTCCTAGGTATAGCTACATATAATACAGATAATCTGTTAAGTGTTTCAGAAAGAAGTTTCATGGCTTGACAAAAAATTATGTTACTCCATCTAACCACTACACTTGGAGAATAAAATATTTGCTTCTCAAAACACAGGTTTTTAATAAAAATTTTGTGTTTCACAATGTTATCATATTATAGCCAGGTGATAAAGCAGTGAACACAGTTTAGTCAAACAGAATATCATGCATTTGGAAATACTGTCACCCATTTCCTCCCACGAATTCCAGTTGCTTGTAAAGGTGAAGTTCCAATATTATGGTGAACAATATTACTGTAAAACCCTCTGGCAATGTAGTTTTGAGAAGGCTGATTGAATTAATTTTGTTGACGGAGGTATAGGAGATAAAGTTCTAGATATTTTGGTCCCTTGCTCCCATACCAAATACCTTACATTAAAAATTGTTTACTAGACACATCTGTGAACCTGGAGACCACAGCTGGTAAGTTCTGTCTCTGAGCCCATGTCATTGTGTTGTGCAGTGCCCACGGAGAATGATGAATGTTTTAGAAAATTTACAACTGAAAGAAATCAGAAATATCTCCCATTTTTCTAACTTTCCCCCTCTTTTTTGTCTAGGGCACCCTAATCCTCCATCACCTCTAAAAATCAAAAGGCCATGTTATTCTCCCACCAGATACAGCTCAATCGTACAGCAGGCAGTTTCATGAAATGTGTGAAGTACATATCCTCAATTTTTCACCCATCTGACAAATTAGGATGCTTTTGAGACTCTGCTAAACATAAGGGAATGGCATAACTAGAGTACTACAGTGAGGCTGTAGTACTACAGTGAGAAAATACTGTAGGGCAGTTTAAACCTGGTGGGTTCCATAAAGCATTTACTTCACACGAGATAAGGCTGCACAGGTTTCCTTTCTGCTATTGAGTATTGAATACTGTTGCTACCACAACAGAAATGCACTTTGCCTTCTTTTAGTGACCCTTACCACTTCTCATAGGAATGAATCTCCCTGTCATCCATATTAAGAATCTGAGTAACTCATTGTGACAGCACATCTTACACAGATCTCACTCTGAAATGCCACACCAAAGCTTCATGTGATATGACATGCAGCTACCTGTCTGCTTGAAAAATTAGTTTTAGAAAAATACATGTTGCTGCCAGTTCTTGGCTGACAACATCCCTTCTGTACTTTCTATAAGAAATCAAGGTGTCGACTTTGATCTAGAAAGGTCTAAGTCTCATTCATGTGATGAACTGATGTATGAATTTTCCTCTTGATATAATCCTGCTGAAACTGAGAGCAACTGCAGAGTTTCAGCAATCCATGTTCAGACATGGATCTCATAAAACAGTCTAGAGTCCTACATCCTGAATCACAATTTTACCTGTGATAAACTTCACCTGGGTAAGTTTGTATGACAGAAGCATGGGAAAGGAATTCTCTTTGTAGATAAATGTTCAAAAGATATCTTTATGTTATAATATCTATGTTAAATACATAGTATTTCATGCATTCTAGAGACTTATATTCATGCATTTAGAGCAGACTAAATACAAAATAATGATTCACAACTGCAATTAAATCTTAAAACAGCTTATCAGTAGATAGTGTTCAGCTAGGATTCGCTCAAACTTTGCCTCCAAATCACAACTAAAAACTGCACATTGCCTTATTTAATCTTCCATAATTTCTTAAAAATTACAAGGAAAGACTTGCCCAAGAAGCTGAAAATTATTAAACATCAACAAATAAAAGAGGTGCTAGCTATACTAATGAAACCACATGCACACAATTTTGCCTGTTTTTTGGCTTATTCTGCTAGTACTTTCCCAAGATCCAACAGGAAATGCTTTGACCAGCCCAAAGAGAGACTCAAAAGATTCCCTCGTCAACACTAAATGACTGTAGATATTGTACTGAAGAATGTAAGACAAAGCATCTGCCTGGCATCCCTGAAGAATGTGCCTTTCATTGAACAAAAGGTTCAATATCCCAATCAATTACAGGATGGAAATAAATGGCCTCATCAGCTTCCAGAATCAAGCACTTCAGATATTTCTATCTTCAGACAAAGATAAAACCAGTGAAAAGATAAAGCTTCAAACTAGCTCATACTGCAATGAAATAAATCAGACCCAGGAATTTTAGCCAAATATGCTGTCAAATATGCTGCAAATATGCAGCAGTTCACTCAGCCTGTAGCACACAACACATGTAAGCCATTTCGTGTAAGAAGAAAACAGTCCAATACCTAACTCCCATCAAGTACAGCTAGTTTTACCATATCATGAAAACTGCATATTTCATCATAAATATCACAATGTTTGAGCTAAGGTTACAGGTAAACTGTGCCCTTCATAATAACATAGTCATAAAGCTTGGAAGATTTTCTACTTCTGTTTGCTTGCTTCAGTCAGGAAAAAAAAAAATCTTACTGACACCAGGATGTTCATCAGCAGGATTCACCTCAACTGTTTGCTTTACTACATTTTCTTTATCACACTTGCTGATTGTTTTTCTGTGATTCACCACGCCTTGATCAGGAAATTATTCCATTTAACTCAACTGTGAATTATGTTTGGAGGTTCTGGTTTTGATTTCCGCCACACAAGTGATGTTATGCTTGATGATTTGTTCAGGCTCATTGGAAGGCTTATTTTGATACTGTATATGATTCATACACTCCTGATTAATAATGAATTTCATGTGTGTGCAGATTTGTGTGTGTGTGTGTGTGTGTGTGTGTGTGTGTGAATCTGTATTTGTGTACACAGACACAGAGGAGGTACTGTTTTCTAAGATTAAAAGATTCACCCATCTGGAATCATTCAGAAAGGAAATACATGCTGGAAATTTGCGGTAGCTTTGAAAACCTCAAGACACTCTACATGGATAAACACCATAGGTGGATTAGACACATATCAATCAATTAGTTTTGGATGAAACTTGCATTGAATAACCAGTATCAATCAGAGACACCTGCACTCCATCATAATACAGATATATCCTCACACACAATCTCAACCAGTAACATGAGTACATAGCTAAGAAGACAAGCATTGAAATAAGTATACTAAAAAAGGCTTAGCCGAAATTCTAAATCAGTGGAAAGTACGGCAGTTCTCAAAACCCTGGGAACTTATCAGACTACTAGCTGGAGACAAGTCCAGCTCTATATCTAACAAGATCTATTTCTGTTCAGTACATTTGTTTGTTTATTCTCCATATTGAGCAGGGGATAAAAAGCAGATATTCATGAAACCAGCAGCAACAGCTCCCTTTTGTTTAGGATCATCCATTGTTGAACCATTTTTCACTGCAGCCAAAGGGCCTGTTTGAACTTCCTGACTGTTCATCACACATAATTTGGACTATTTAACATTATGTCAAGAAAATTGCTCAGTGCTTCCCATAATGGGAACCTATGAGAGCTCTATATCCTTGAACTAATTTTACTTAAAGTATTCCATTGAATAGCATGACTGTCTCACTATAATCAGTGCAGCAGTAATGTAATTAATTTCAAAATTGCTGTGGGGAGTACAAGGCATCTCAGTTGCTTGTCGTAACAATCTTAATTAGCGTATTACTGAAAGATATTCAGGAGGAACAGTTCATTTTAGGTAAATGCTGTCAGGGTATCCATCCTTTCATTTCTACAGCTAAATTAAAACTATCATCATAGCTCTCCTTTTGAAATCCAAATGAGTATGTTTTGAGGTGAGAAAGTATAATTAAATTTGATGTGGTATTCCTACAGATGCAGTTTCGCATTTTATAATAATTAAATTTGTTTGAATAAAAATTCATGTTTTATTTAGAAAAGAAAAACTGGTTTGGCTCAAAGTATCCTATTGTATCAGAACAATTCCCTTTTGTCATTGAAACTTCACATACAGTTGCTTCTTCTTTTCCTAAGCAAAAAATTAATTCTGCTGTTTTACTTTTTGTACAGCCAAACTTTAACTATTTTATTTAGAGATATTTTGACTAGGCATGCAACTACAACTTACAGCAAATCTCAGAGATGAACTTCAAAGAATTAAATTTTTAAAATATTCCACTAATAATAGTGATTAATGATACTAAATTATGGTGAATAGATGATGCAGATGCCTGAAATTGCATATTTGGTGTTATTTACCCTATCTCCTCTTGTCAGGAAGCAAAATCTCAAACAAAATGAAAAAATTATCCTAAGAAAAAGTTTATGAAAAGTGATGAAAGTAGTAAATTTGGGATAGTTAAGCCTGTTATTCCCTACAAAATATACAAAAATATGAAGTCTTCTCAGTTTGCTATTACTCTGTAAAAAATCAGCAGACTAAAATTTTATCTTTTAAGGTCAAAAGATTATTTTTTCAACCAGAGATAAGGGAAAAGAGTTGGGCAAAAAGTTGAAAGCACAACTCCTGTTCAATGAATATATTCTCCAATGCTAAAATCATAAGACAGCACATTTTTCAACTGAAAGAAAGTCAGATACTTCATTTAGATTTTTTTTTTTTCAGTAATGATCCAAAGCAGAACATGGAACAATCCAGAGAGATTATCACCTAATCTGCTCTTTTAACATATATAAGAAATCAAAATGTAAGTAAAACAAGCACTGAATAATTAAAGAAATGCATAACAGTAAGGGTCTGATTTAATTTACATAATTTTTCCCTTAATAGTGCCTAATTAAGACATCAGTTTAAAAAAAAAAATCCAACAGAACTCTGAGATTTTCCGCACTGAATTAAAGCTAAGGACTTTTAATGGGTGTCTTAATTAGACTTTGTTATTCATGGAAATTTTACACAAATTAAAATCAGGTCCTGTATGCAACATTCCCAGCTGAGTCTCAGAAAAATGCTGTACAGGATTGAAAGAATTTTAATCCATGTGCAGATAGCAATTAGTATTCTGAAGTCAACATACTCCACATTCAGTTTTTGGTTTAATTTGCAGAAATACTGTAACCAACAAAACCCACATAGTTAGGATTTCTTT